>OY829913.1:249126751-249726751 GCA_963691935.1 Nephrotoma guestfalica | reverse complement strand
TTACGGCAAATCGATACGAACTGGTTCGAATTCCGGAACTCGTGGTTCCTGGGAACCATTAATAAAAAACTGGTTCTCATATACTGGGCCATACACATATAGGCCTTTAGCGCCAACCTCAACATACGGATCGACTTGGGATTTTTATTGTGATTAGTGGGCATCATTACCAGTCGATACGACTTGCTTCAGTTTCTGGAACTCGTGATTCCTGGGAACCATAAATTAAATTACTTTATACTTGGGCCATACATATAAGAGCCTTTAGTGCCAATCTCAACATATGGATCAACTTGGGATTTTTACGGTAAGCTACAATCATTATGGCAAATCGATACGAACTGGTTCGAATTCCGGAACTCGTGGTTCCTGGAAACCATTAATAAAAAACTGGTTCTCATATACTGGGCCTATAGCGCCAATCTCAACATACAGATCGACTTATGATTTTTATTGCAATTAGTGGTCATCATTATCAGTCGATACGACTTGCTTCAGTTTCCGGAACTCGTGGTTCCTGCGAACATAAATTAAATTGCGTCATACTTCGGCCATACTTATAAAATAATTTAGTTCCAATCTCAACATACGGATTGGGATTTTTAGGGTAAGCAATAAAACAGTTTTAAAACATTTGAAAGTGGCTGGATACTAAAAAAGCATTACGTTTGGTTATTCCATGAATTAACAGTTCAACATTTAATGAACCGGATTTCATCACCGGATGGTGGTGAAAAGTGGATAAGATACGACAACGTTATGTGAAAAAGATAATGGACGAAATGAGGTGAAGCTTTCCAAATGGTATCGAAGCCAGGATTGACGCCAAGAAAGGTAATGCTGTGTGTTTGGTGGGATTGGAATGAAATCGTGCATTATGAGGTGCTGATATAGGGCCAAACGATTGATTATAATCTTTATTGTCAGCAACTAACGCGTTAATGGCAAGCAATTCAGTTAAAACTACCAGAATTGATCAACGGAAAGGGCGTTGTGTTCCATCATGATAACGCTAGACCACACACATAATTGATGAACCGGCAGAAACTGAGAGAACTTGACTGAGAAGTTTTGATGCACTCACAATATAGTCCTGCCCTTGCACCATCAGACTGCCATTGGTTCCGGTCCATGCAGAACCATCTTAATGGTTTTACATTATATTCCAAAGAAGGTTGCGAAAATGAGTTGTCTCGATTTGTGATAGGATCATGGCTCTACCAGAAAAATAGCAAAAAGTAATCGATCAAAATAGCACATATTTGGTTTAAAAAACTTCATTTGAAATCCTTTGTTTCCATGTCACACAAAAAAGGCCACAAACTTTTTCCCTAACCCTTTATTTGTCGCAAAAAATTCAGTTCAAATTTCTAATCACCAAAAGTTTCTCCAAACCACTGAGGATTTTCCGTCCCAGTGTTGAAAATTGCGCTATAGGCCTATATGGGCAGTTCGTATTGATTTGCCATAACGATTGTTGCTTACCCTAAAAATCCCAAGTCGATCCGTATGTTGAGATTAGAACTATAGGCTGTTATATGTATGGCCCAAGTATGACGGAATTTAATTTATGGTTCCCAGGAACCATGAGTTCCGGAAACTGAAGCAAGTCGTATCGACAATTAATGATGACCACTAATCACAATAAAAATCCCAAGTCGATCCGTATGTTGAGATTGGCGCTATAGGCCCAGTATATGAGAACCAGTTTTTTATTAATGGTTTCCAGGAACCACGAGTTCCGGAATTCGAACCAGTTCGTATTGATTTGCCATAACGATTGTTGCTTACCCTAAAAATACCAAGTTGATCATTACGTTGAGATTGACGCTATAGGCTCTTATATGTATGGCCCAAGTATGACGGAATTTAATTTATGGTTCCCAGGAACCACGAGTTCCGGAAACTGAAGCAAGTCGTATCGACAATTAATGATGACCACTAATCACAATAAAAATCCCAAGTCGATCCGTATGTTGAGATTGGCGCTATAGGCCCATTATATGAGAACCAGTTTTTTATTAATGGTTCCCAGGAACCACGAGTTCCGGAATTCGAACCAGTTCGTATCGATTTGCCATAATGATTGTTGCTTACCCTAAAAATTACAAGTTGATCCGTACACACGTTCTTTTATTTTTTGGGATGATCTACATAGTTTGCCATATTTAACATAAACTATAAGGGAATCCTGGACTGGGATGATAATGCAGTATTAGTAGTGCCTGATGACATATTTTTTTTTTTCTGGGATGAAATCCTGGGCTAACTTCACAGACATGTGTGTGCTTAGTTTTCTAGATATTGTATTGTAGTTTTATAGTATGTGCATCATATTTAGAAATTACGGTTGTGAAGATTTTCCTAAACTTCCGAGTTATTCCTAAAAAACAACAGCAATAACTAAAAACTTCAGGGTATTGGTAAAACTGCGAACTAACGAATAAATTCCAAACTACGCATTTAGAAGTCATACAATTTTATTAATACATTCGCAATTATTAAGTTAAAAATATATTACAAAACAGGAACAAAATTTATGAGATCAGCTAAAAGTCTGATTTCAGTCACATACTGTGCTGGGGAAAAATATTGGGCCAACATATTTTACTGCAAAGTGGAGTCTTTTTTGCTAAAATTACTAAACTTTTGAAAGCAATTGGCTTATTGTTTCATTTTAAATACAAAAAATGTACCTGCAATTTAGGGGCAAAACCCCGAAGAATGCCAAAATATTCAAAATACGTTGATTGGAGTTAAACTAATGGAATAAATTAAGCACCTATTTTTTAATTTTTGTTTTAATATTTATTGATTTATAGAAGTTCTATCTTTAATATTAATATTTTGTTGGACCTCCATTTGTTTTTATTACACCGGTACAACCCCGCAACTGATGTGCAAAAAAATTCAATCGTCAAGATCGTCATTAAAAAAATTTCAACTCAAATCGATCTTCCCCAACTGACAAATTGATCGGTCAATAATATGGGGTTCCCGTAAAGTTTGTCCTAAAATTATAAAAACAAAATTTAGGACAAACTTCACGCGTGTGTCTACGAGCGTGAAGTTTGTCCTAAAATTGTCCTGACTATTTTATCATGAGTATGTGATAGTTAATCTCTCGTTATAATGAATTTTAATATTTGTATTATTTGAACTACGTACAGTAATCGCTCGATTTAACGGACTAATTAGGGGTGTCCGTTAAATCCGAATGTTAATTTAAATTTTTAATTTAATCGATTCGATCGAATTTAATCTAAGATGGAGCTCAGCCATTTCTTAGCCGATTATGTTGGGATTGTTTATACTGGATGGAAATGGAACTCTTAATTGATTTTGGGACGAAGTTCTGAAATATGGCCTCCTGAAACGGAACTCAGCCATTTCTTACCCTATCATGATCGGATTGGGTATGTTGGATGGAAATGGGATTCTTAAATGATTTTTGGAAGGAATTCTGAAATATGGCCTCCTGGAACGGAACTCAGTTATTTCTTAACCGATTATGATGATATTAGGTATACTGGATGGAGATGGAGTTCTTAATTGATTTTGGGAAGAAGTTTTAGAATATGGCCACCCCGTCTAAGGTGGCAGGCACTCATTCAGTTTATAACCGATTACGATGAGATTGGATTTGTTTGATGAAAATCAGATTCATTACTGATTTCTAGAAGTTTTTTTAATATGATCACCTAGAATGGAACACGGCTATTACTTAACCTTTATGTGGGTGGCAAGGTGCAATTGTACCTTTTTCGTTTTTAAGTTTAAATATTTTTATTTTGGAATTTATCTACAAATCTGAAACTTATGTTTAGCCTTCGTTGGTTTTTCCTTTGACCCAGATTGCCATATTTCAGAACTTCTTAAAAAACCTGTTTATGAATCTCAGTTGCATCCAACAAACAAAATCCCATCATAGTCGGTTGAGAATTAATGTTAAAAACGATTAATAGTACCATGACGTATATCGTTGGAGTATCTTCTTTCAGCCGACCAACATGCAAGAAAATTCTTTGAACTTTTACGGAAATATACCGTAAAAACCTAGGTCCCATCGAGGGACCCTGTAAACAAAATTTTCTAAAGCTGAGACCCAACCCAATCGATCCCTGGAACTCGGAAACTTCCTTTCTGAAATTTTTATTGAAACCGTTTGAACTAAAAAAAGTGGAACCTGGGTCCCGACGGTGTACCCTGTACATTTTGTTTCCCGAAATGTATATCCAGCACACTCGATTCCTGGAACTTGAAAAACCCCTTTCAATACTTTTTACCAAAATTGTTCGGACTTAGAAAACAATTTAAAACGGAACCTGGGCTTCGACGGAGGACTCTGCAAACAAAATTCCCTTAAGCTGAGACCCAAGTCTAAAATCACCAGCCGCATTTGTGTCAAGAAGCAAAGTTAACCGCTCCTTGGAGACTTCGAATCCCGAAGCTGATCTTTCATCTTTGGAAATATAAGTACGTCTTATCGACGTTAAAAACAGGTTCGGGAACATATCCGACGGCTTCTATGATACTTTTTCAAGTATTCAGATATTCAATAGCAGCATTTTCAGCAGCACTAGCTGCTTCTCTTTTCATTTTAATATTATATAGGTTATGTCTACTTTTAAATTTGTCGAATTAACATCGACTTGCTAAAAAGGAAACATCCCCGTTTGTTTCATTCGTAAATGCTTGGATTGTCATTTGAATAATGGGCGTTCTGCGATTATTTTTATCCTCAATCCATATTAGTAATAGTTTTTCCATCTTTTTTGCTAAATAAACAAAATTACATTTTC
This sequence comes from Nephrotoma guestfalica, assembly GCA_963691935.1. Classification (NCBI taxonomy): domain Eukaryota; kingdom Metazoa; phylum Arthropoda; class Insecta; order Diptera; family Tipulidae; genus Nephrotoma; species Nephrotoma guestfalica. The sequence goes on along the minus strand of OY829913.1, from coordinate 249,721,949 downwards.
TGTCACAACAGAAAATGCATATGAGTCGAGAAAAACAAAATGTAAAAGCAGAGTATATTGGTGATCGTAGCAAACAACACGACTGCAAAGTGTAAGTGTTGATAACCTTTCTAAAGAAAAATAAATTGTAACACTAATTAGTAATTAAATTTTGTTTCGTTATTTTTGTGAACCTACGGAAAAAACTTAACTGGCCCACTACCACGTGAAATGTAAAGAAATACTCAATAAAAAAATTAATAATTCGTTCCAGAGAATTATAGCGCCAATAAGGATGATATCCTAATTTTTATCAAAGTTGGTTAACGTCATGACGAGGCAAAATCAAAAGTCAAATCTTTAGGCACTCAATATAGGTTCCAGAGAATTTTTAATTTTTTTATGCGTATTTCTTTCCATTTCATATGGTAGTGGGCCATATTCAAATAATTATTTTTTTAATTGAGTACTTCTTTAGATTTCATATATGGCAGTCCATATTTGTAATTTAGTATGCACAGCTGCTTTAACTAAATTTGTGGCGACCTCTTACCGGTATAACAATCCTAATTGTATTATTTAAAAATCGTGGGACGGAATGATTTTAAAAATTTTGGGATGGGATAAAAATAGTATTACCTGATGGACATTCTTATTTTTCCTGGAATGAGAAGCTGGGATAGCTTTCATTTTTCACAATATTTTAGAAATCTGAAAATGTCAGTGTGACAGATAATTGTTTATTTAAAAATAAAAACTGCTCATTGGTTAACAAATATTTTCTTAATAATGAAAATAATAAAGTCGTTTTACACAACTAGTGTCAAAATCAACTCCTCTCGGCTTCAAAAATATTAAATATTTTTACAACGTTATTTATGAACTTGAAAATATCTGTCGAATTTAATATTTCTGCCTGAAAATGATTCAATACATAAAGCGACACCCTTAAATTATAGTAAAACTTTGTAATTGCTAAATTTACAAAACATTTTTAAATTTACGGTCATCTGATAATTTCCCAAAAATAGAATTTAATTGATACTACACTAATTCTTTGGTTTGTCTCGAAATGGAATAAACCATGTCTGGACTAAAACTATAATTTATCACTTTAATTTCGGTCATTGCACTTTAAATATGGAGTAATACCAGTGACAGTATAACCATTTACAAAATAAAACATTATCACTTAAACACCAAAGTTTTAGCACACAACTATAAAAGCACAACAGCAACAACGATAAAAATAAAAATTACGAGGAAAAATACTGTCCTAATCCATCCAATAAATCTCATTCAATACAGTAATAAATCCAACCAGTTTTACATCAATATAGCGATTTAATTTTTAAAATTTTTCGGATTGTTAGTTTCGTTTTCATCATGAAAATGATTTTGTTTTACGAAAAACCTTTTTTATTTATTATCTGTTTATCTAAATTTATCTCTGGAAATTACAAACCACTTTTTTGTTTCTATAGTTTTTCAGCATAATCCATAACTAAAATATTGGATTAATAAAAATTCAAATTGATCGATTGGTTTAAAAAAAAAAAAATTGAATAGTTGTGAATTATTTGGAAGGAATTATTTTCGAATGGGAGAGCAAAAATTTTACATTGTAAATGAAAAGATTAAAGATTTCTTTTTATTTTTACAAAAATTTTGTGTGTATCAAAAGAGGTAAAATAAAAACTGTTATTGTTGTTGCTTAAGATTTTCGTAATTAGTTAAGTGCCCTCAAAAAATATTGTAAATAGTTCAAAATAGAAACAGTAGAAGTTATGTGCCTGTGTGTATCGTTTGCGTGGTTCTACATCTTTATGGTACTTGTTCATGAGCGAGGTATGAAGTAAAAGACGTGTATGAAGTTTTCACAATTATCAAAAATTGTATAAGGAGTAGTATTGTATACTGAAGGCAAATAATGTTAATAAATAATACATAAACAGTTAAAATTACAAAATTTTGCAAATAATCATCAAACAATCAAAGTTTTAGTATAGGGTGGGCTAAATATTTTTTATTTAACTGCAATAAAACAAAAAGTTCTCGATATTTTTTCAAATTTATTTTGTCGTTGTAAAGAAAAATCCTTCCGATTAATTATGGAATGCTATTTCATTCATTTGACTGCCTCGGCTGGTCTTGACGTACCCCATACGGTCGGTCCAATTTTTGAGCACATTTTCGATGGTATGCGGCATTATGTATTCAATGGCAATGCGAATATTGTTCTTGAGAGCGTCAATCGTTGCTGGTTTACCGGCGTAACACTTATCTTTGACGGCACCTCAAAGATAATAGACCAACAGCATCAAATCACAGCTGCGAGGCGGCCAAATCGCATCAGCATTTCGGCTAATAATTCGATTTTCGAAGACAGTGTGCAAAAGATCAATTGAAACGTGTGCTGTGTGGCACGGTGCGCCGGCTCGTTGAAACCAAATGTTGCGTATGTCCTCCTCTTCAAGTGCCGGGAACAAAAAATCGTTTTCAAAGAAAAATGGCCCAATGATGCCACCGGACCAAAATCCGCACCAAATAGTCACTCGTTGAGGATGCATCGGCTTCTCTATGATCACGTGCGGGTTCTCCGTGCCCCAAATGCGACAATTCTGCTTGTTTACATAGGCGACAAGATGGAAATGCGCCTCATCCGAAAAGATGATTTTTTTTTGCCAAAATCGGCATCGGAACAAAATGCAATGGGTAGTCTCTTTGCTTCAATCCCTGAACCAGTTGAACTTTATACGGTGTCATACCAAGGTCTTTATGCGGAATTCGTCGCAATGTTGTGCGTGAATTGTTCAATTCTTGAGTACGATGACGAGTTAAGGTTTCCGACAACTCACACACATTCTCGGCTACAGCATCAACATTTTCGGGTGTTCGCTTGGTTTGCTGCTTGGTTCATCTAGGTTTATTAATTAACAAGCCTGTTTATTTAACTTTATCCGCAAAATACCGCACATATGGAGCTCCCGGCGCTTTGTTTCTTCACACATTCTGCAATATTACCATGATTTTCGAATTAATGTTTTAATATTTGCCAGCGTTGTTCAAGCAAATACAAAACCATTTTCGTTCAGCGGAAGGATAAAATTTACTTTCTGTCAAATCAGAAGTGACATAACCCTTACTATACTCAAAATAACCGCTAGTTCAAAAAAAAAACGTTACATGGCCCACCCGTTATAGCTGATCTCGAATTTCTTACGCCTGGCTATTTTTTAATTGGTTCATCACTAACTGCGATGCCAGAAGAAAATCTACAAATCCATAGGTCGCCGATTCGTACCCGACTCGATGGCCCAATATTAGTCTAGCAAATTAATCTTTAGTTGGTAAGACTAAGCTTTGTTAGACTTGATCAGTAATCTAATGAAATTAGCACAAGTGGGGTTTAATTAAATATAAGAAAATTAAACTGTAGCTTCCATAGGAGCTTTCCCGTGTTTTGCAATTATTTTGGGAAGTAAAACCACAAAAATTCTAAATTAAATTTTTTTAAAAAATGGTACAGAATTTTTATTAATTTTTTCAGAAATAACGAGTAATAGTGTCATACAAAAAACTTTATTTCACCAACATTCGACATATGTATTCTTCTGTCGGATTGAATATTGGGACATCATTACGAAAATTGATGAACATTTGTGTAACTCAAGTTTCACCATTTTTGATTATACCGGGTGAATTTTTTAAGCTGAAACTTTCAAATATCTCGGAAAATAAGCACTTTACGAAAAAAATGTTCAGTGGGAGGGGGGGGGGGGGTAAAAGTGGGAGTCACTTTAAATTAAAATAGCAACCCCCGTTTTCTTATTGCAGATTCGGATTTTACGGCTTAAATTACGAGGGATTTTTTTAAAACATTTTTTTCGATTCATGATAGATGGCACTGTTAAATTAAATGTATATTGCATTTTTTTCGATTACTCTTACTGATAATCTAAGGATACGATTCTGCAGTACGTTTAGCCAATAACATTTCGACAGGGAAAAATTTTCCAGTCATTCAGATATTTTTAAAACAAAATATAAAAAAATCATTTATTTTGAAAGCAGATTTAATCGCATGTTCCTGGATTACGAAAATAGTAGTTTCTTGACAAGTCATTTTTTAGTAGTTTAATATCGCTATTAGAGCCCCATCTATCGTGAATCGAAAAAAATGTTTCAAAAAAATCCTACGTACTATAAGCTGTAGAACCCGAATCTGCAATAAAAAGTAGGGGTTTTTATTTTAATTTCAAAGTTACCCTCCGTCCCACTTATAAGAAGAGGAGGAGGGTTACTAATTTTAGCACTAATTTAGGCCCCCCCGGAATGATGAAATTTTGATAATTGATTGATTGATTGATTTTGAATGCACGACCAAGTTCTTAGACAAGATCTCCCGGGAGACGCCGGGTCCACCGTACACTCCTTTTACATATAACAAAACCGAGGGATTAGACAGGTTAATTGGATGGGACTGAATCAGCCCGGTTACAGACACCTAGAAATAGCTGATAAGGTAGGCAATGGTAAGGATAGGAAAGGTTTTTTTTTTTTTGGCAGAGCGACCCAGTTACAAGAACCTTGATCGTACAACACAAGACAATGCAAGGGATAAAAGTTAGTACTTCACTATCATGAGACTAGGGATAAATATGTGTAGTGGCGCATACGGCGTGAACTACGGTCGCGTAGTTAGAGTAATTAGGTATGACTAGGGCGATATAGGCCCTGGTCATACCTAATTACCCTGGGCAACACAAGCGCATATCATGGCGATAAAACATAATTTTATAAAGAATTGTTAATCAGACAAATCTGGAGCCAATACTCGAGATAAATATGTGGAGTAGCGTAAACGGCGATATAAGCCCTGGTCATTCCTAATTACCCTGGGCAGACCTTATAGTTATTCTTTGTTACTCTAGTCAACACAGACACAAAAAACACTGGAAAAAAGAGGAGGGAATCTTACTTATCATATTAGGATATATTGTAAGCATCAAATTTGTGATTTCATTCTCGACATTACTGCCCTATTTGTCTTATTCCGGAAATCTTGGTCAATTTCGGTACACAGGTCTGTCTCTATGTATGTCTCTTTCTAAGTTTGATACGAGATTAAAATTGAAATCTCTTAAACATACTCTGTTGGATGGAAAATGTAGCGATTACCTTCTCGATCGATGGTACTTGCTGTATTATTGGTTATGAATGACAAACCTTTCATGAATATATAAGTAATTTAGAGGTTTACTGTACTGGAGGTTGGCCGTTGCAAAGAGATGTTCTGAGGTTCTCATCTACATGGTTAGTTAGCTATTATCCTGCTCCTTTAATAAAAAGTATTAGCAGGTCAGTACAGAAAAAAAGAAACTTTTGTTATTGACTATGAATGACGAACATTTTTATGAATTTATACGTAAGATATTTAAATTAAATAAACTAAATTATTAAGTAATCGAGAACATGTCGATTTAAGATTATTTAGGAAAGAAATTATAAAGAAAATTTAAGATTTTGTCTTAATACGATTAATAAGTCTATGTACAACTTTACTTTATGAAATTAACCATTGTTCTCTGTCATTTAAATCTAACTATATGTATCTCACATTTATATTATTATTTGGTTTGATATTATTAAAATTCTGACTAATACGGTAATAAAATAATACCAATTTTTCATGAAAAATGTGTCTACATTTTTCATATGTATTCTTCGGGATGAGACTACAATTTTTGAATATTTACATCATTTCTCGGGATGACTACACTTTAGCGAGGAAACGAACCAACAAATTCGGTATAGTTTTTCGGGCCAACTTCAACGGACTTATGATTATATTAATTCATGGTAAAAGAAAGTCGTGCGTTGGGCACAACATATTCACCCTTCCATTTTTAATGTGGTGTTATTACATTAATTATATTTTGGCTGAAAATAGTTGTTTAGTTTAATAGTTTTTCTAACTTGATTCAGTAACAATAAAATTTGGTGTTTGAGTTTATGTGATTTACAAAGACTTACCTTAGGAAGGAAAACTTTGTCGGGATGAAAATTTTAAACAAAATTCTTGTACATAGAATTATGTACCAAATCTACTATCAGTCCACCACATACCATATACGAGTAGTTGTCGTATTCTATCTTAACAATTTTTTCATTGCATGATAAATTATTTAATTTTTTAAATATTATTAATTTTGTCAAATATTAATTAAAATTCACATTAAGCTTTTATCCTCTCACGATTTGTAAATGTTTTCCCGTTAAATTTTTTCAAAGCATGGATTTCAAATTATTTCCAAATATATAAATATTTATTAAACAAAATTTGTAAAATAATAATAAAATTAATTAAAAACCAAAACAAATGTAAATTAATTAAATTTTATTAATTTTAAACAATATTTTGTTGCTGCTTATACTTTATTATATTATTATTGTTATTGTTTTTCTTCTTTGTATTTTTCAAGGTGGATGACGTCGATGATATATTTTCAATTACAAATTTTTATGAAATATTAATTAAATGGAAATGGAAGTGGATGAAATAATGCGAACCTAACAAATACACTTAGTTAAACAGGCATAAAAAGTACAAAATAAACAAACAAAGGAACCAATATAAAATTTAAATAAAAAGTTGGAATATGTACAATAAATTAAAACAGCCGATTTTATAATTAATTATTTTGTTTTTTATAACCAATTTTTTTACTCGTAATTGACGAAAACAAAATGTAATGGAAATAATTGTTTGCTGAATTTGGCTTGAAACAACAGTAGAATGAATTAATTAAGAACATAAAGGTAAATAATTTAGAAGTTAAATATTTTTGTTACAAACATTAAGTTTTATTGGAAAATAATTTATTGTTGCATTAAAATTTACCTCGTGGCAAAGTTATCGCCATACGAAAATAATTTTAAAATTTTGTGTGCTACTCGCATTATTATACTTTTCGGTAATACTGCTTATTTGTATAAGTTTTTATTCATTTCAATGTGCTAGGAATATAAGAACCATACTGGTTTTATTGTTGAAGGCCTTTGAAGATTCAATAAACCAATTATTGCGAATACTAAACTAAATTAAGTTTCCAATAAATTTGTTGGAGAACGCTGTTTAAATTGCATACACGAAAATATTGCATTTACATAGTTTTTGAACACATGTCAAATTTCATAGAAATACAGAGTATCCCAGAATTGGACGATAAAACGAAGCAGGGTGATAGGGGAGCTCATTTCCAAGAAAATATCATGCAGATGATGCAACAATTATTTCACTTGTAGTGTTTTTAGTGAAATCGCTTGAGCACACACCAAAAATTTTAGTTAAAAAACCAAGAGTTCTTTTGTTTATTTTTTTCTTTTTTACTAAAATCTACTTCCAATAAAATTATTTTTATAAGTTGTGTTATCTTCTGTCAAATAAAAACAATGGATATGTAAAGAATTTTTGTTTCCCAAAAATTGTTGGTTATGTTTAAGTGACGCCAGCGGGAAAACAATGTACTACATAAAGTTTAAAAAATATCAGAAAAATATCCGACACTAACAGAATGTTTTTTATCAATTTTTTCACAAAATAAGTCGTGCTTGTTAAAAAGTTTGTTAAATTTCGATTTCTAAAGTCGATACCGAGCAATGAAACAAAACGATGAACTTAAGTATAACAATTTTTTTAAGCAAAACTAGTAGCCCGAATTAAACAAAATTCGTGGTATAAAAAAAACGTTAGTTATTAAAATGTCAGTAAGCTATGCGGATTACTCTTACCGCGAATACGCAGAAATGCATTTTAATACCACTGACGATATCCAAATGGGGAACGCTTGCTCGATTACAGAGTATTTCAAAACATATATCAAATGTACATTGAAGGCGAAGTCCCTGATCGACCGAGAAGATATGAATCAGACCACCCATATACAGGGTGTCCGTCGGGAAGGTATACTACTTTGTTTTGCCGCCATTTAGGCGAATATTAGTATTGACAGTTCATACTTGACAGTCGTGAAGTAGACACGTGGCAAATTTATTATGAAAAAACATTCGTTAAACCATCGTGTTTTAATCGTTAAAACATTTTATCAAAATCAATCATCGATTACTGTGACGATGAGAAACTTACGTGAAATTTTTAGGAGAAACAACGTGCCAACAGAACGCACTATTTATCGTGTGGTGAATGATTTCGAAGAATGAGGGTCTGTAAGTAATAGGCCCAAGTATGGGCCACAACGTACTGCAAGATCGGCTGAAAATATTACTGCTGTTCCAGAAAGTGTTCAAAACAATCCATCAACCTCAATTCGGCGCCGTGCTCCTAATAGGATGTTACAGCTCGCCCATGACAACCCCGATTTTCATGAAAAAATCATAATGAGTGGCGAGGAAAATTTTCATTTAAATGGATATGTGAATAAACAGAATAGTCGGTTCTGGGCAATGGAAAACCCTCACATTATTTATCAGTCACCTTTACATCCATTAAAAGTGACAGTCTGGTGTGCAATATGGTCAGGAGGAATCATTGGACCTTACTTCTTTGAAAAAAATGAAAACGGCGTAACGGTAACTGTGAATGGGGAGCGATATCGTGATATGATTGAAAACTTTTTAACGCAACAACTGCATACTTTGGGCTTGATTAACATGTAGTATCAACAAGACGGTGCCACATCGCATACAGCCAGGATTACAATGGAATTACTGCGAGAACTCTTTCCACAACAAGTTATTTCAAAAAAATGGTGATGTTGATTGACCTCCACGGTCGCCTGATTTGACTGCTCCGGACTTCTTTTTGTGGGGATATCTAAAAAACAAGGCGTATGCAAACAAACCAGAAACGCTTGAGCAACTCAAACAAAATATTCGTGATGAAGTTAATGAAATACCGCGTGACATGTGTGAGAATGTAATGAAAAATGTGTTCAAAAGGGCTCGCATTTGTGAGGCTAACAGTGGCGGACATTTATCTGATATTGTATTCCATACATAATTGCCGACATTAAATAAAACATTTATCAATATAAGATCCATTCTCTTTCATTTAATCAAAAATCATAAACAAACAAAGTAGTATATACCTTCCCGGCGGACACCCTGTATAAGTATTCGTTGTTTATCAAGATGTTCGGGAGTGCAATGGTTCACGTTGTATCGTATTTAAAAAAGAAATCAGTTGCACCCTTACCATGTGTAACGTGTGCAAGCATACAATTTTGTTATGAAATGCTGCTTTGATGCCAAGAAAATTCGATGTTTTATCAACATTTTATGGTGTGACAAAACATGGTTTTAATGGCAGGGGATATTCAGTATCTATAATTTGCACTATTGGGGTCCCGTAAATCCAAAAAAGTGCGGCGTAGTCGGTTTCAACGACAATTTAGAGGGATCATGTGAGCGGGAATAGTAGACGGAAAAATAATTGGTCCGTTTTAACTCCTACGTCGGATCAACGGAGAAATCTATCTAAGTTTTCTTCAAAATGACTTGGATGAATTAGCTTGATAGCTCTCACTATGCAAAAATAGTGAGATAACACCTTGTTACGAAATGGCTCAAAAACCATTCCGCAGATTTTTCTAAGTATTCAGAGGCCTCTCTCGTGGTGATTTTGCCGACTTGATCTTAAGGATTTGGGTCGTGGGGAAGTTGAGTCTTGCATTCTCTTGGTCTATACCGTGGAACAGAACAAAAATAAAAATAAATACTGAAATTAAATTATACCAGAATTACGTCGGCCGAAATTTGAGGAAAAATAAAATAAACATAATTATAAGCGGGTCTAACCACCCAGAAACGACCGGATCTCCCCAAATGCCGAGTACGATGTCTGCTGGTAAGACCTCGTCGAATGACCCATCAACACCTAGATGCCAATGCCCAGCCACAACGAAGCAGCGTAAGAGGGTATAAACATCTCCCCAACAGACAATGACTCACTTCACCCCGAGAGACCTCTAGAGGATTTCCCACATTACACACTCCGGCAGCTGGAGACTGCCGGAGTGCTACGAGGAGACCGTGTAGATTTTACGGTCGTCCCCGAATAGATGACACATATACTGGACTCACTACTGCCACAGTCTGCTTTATCTGCGTCCTCGCCGATTAAAATTAGTTGCGACGTTCAGTCGCCGAACTTCGTAATTACGAATGACAACGTGGTTGGCCACTCGTAATAATTGCTGGGCAGCCGAGCCGTTGATTGCTGTGGTACCGGTTGATCGCGAAAAATCATAAAATTTTGAATACAAATTGTTCCCAGGTAACCAATAATCGCTTTAGATTTAGAATTATTGTGTTTTAAAAATTTAAAGAACTCGTGGATTTGATCAATATGATCTTGAAGCAATATTTTCACAGGTACTCCATAATACCATAGAACAGATGGTAATGCCATCAGTAAAAATACTCTGATCATACAATTGTAACAAAATTTTAAAAATTAAAAGTACAAAAAAATTGCACATTGAACAACGTTATTCTACAATGAGTCGTAACAACCTAAATAATCCAAGCCGCTGGATTGGAAGAGGGGTCCATTGCATGGCCACTGCGATAACTTGATCTAAATCCTTAAGACTTTTTTCTGTGAATTTATTATAAAGAGCTGGTTTACGAAAGAGTAAACCAGACCGATCAGGAGATGAGGCAACGTATAATCGAAGCGTCGAATATTATTAAAAGTAACGGACGTGCGTTTCGACGGATTAAGCAGAATTTTATACAGCGATGCCGAGTACGTATTTTGGCAAATGGTGGACACTTCGATTTAAAATTAATAAAAAATAATTTATTTTAGCCATTTTGTTTTATTTCTCACAAAGCATCGAGTTTAGAAATCAAACTTTTGGAAGTGCATTTTAATAAACACAACTTACTTTGTCAACAAAATTGATAAAGAACATTCTGTTGTGACTAGTCCGGTGTGTGATACCATTTTAAAATCTGCATTCGTGTCGCATATTTTTATAATAGTGCGTCAACTTTCGGTAGTACATTATTTTCCCGCTCGCGTCACTTTGCAAAGAGACTTTACAAAATCATTGTTTTTATTTGACGGAATATAATGTACAGCCCTGCTTCGTTTGGTCGTTCAATTCTGGGGCAGAATTTGTAAATCGCAGGCACCTGAACAAAGCCATAGAAGTATTTTTAGAACTCTGTTGCAATTTGTTCTTTTCCGTAGGAAAAACCAAATTATTTCAGCAATACTTGAATATAAATATAATACACAGTTTTTGTTTTAAATTTAACTTAAAATCTTAGAATCAGGGATGTGCAAGGTGGATTACACATTGTAATCTACGCTCTTGTCGATATGTAGTCTGTTACGTAGATTACATAACGATCTTTTTGTTTCGCTGACGTAAACCTTGTCGACGACGTTAACCACCTAGGAAATGATATTAGAAATTCAATTTTCTCAAAATAAAGATTACGGTAGCCGGTCTGATAAAGATAGCAACTAATAGTTTATTGCCCAATTACTCCATTTTTTAAATTAGACATTAGACATTTGAAATAAATCTAAAATCACTAATTAACTAGAAACATTTATCTACACATATGGAATAGCTACTAATAATAAATATCAGGGATGATATTGTCGATACTATAGAACTTTTTTCGATACCTTGGTTGTATGAAAAATCCTTCGACACTTTCGCATGATTTTATTACTTGTGAGAAAATTCAAAGAATATCACCCGCAATTCGATCACGGAGCATCTTTTGCAGAAGAAAAAATTACAATAATGCAATTATTACGTTTCTAGAAATTACGGCACTAATTTAATTCAAAGACTAAAGAATTTTTTTATTATAGCGTAGCTTAATATTTTGAGCCAGGTGTAACATTTTGTGAAAGCCTCTATGTGAAATGCAACTCTTTGTTATGGAACTCTATGATATGTCATATTATTAGTCTTGTATTGGTTTAAATGAAAAGTCTAAATCCAGATAATAAATTTAAAATCAAGCTTATTAATTCTCGGCGAATTTGTTTCTCGAGTAATTGATAATTTTAATACTTGTAATGATAAAATCACGTTAGAGGTAAATAAGGATAAGTAAAGTAGTCTTTAAGTGGTCTCGGTTAGTATAATTCAATTTAAGTGAAAATAACACAATAAAGTGCCTAATTCATAATAACCGTAATATTTACCTATAGAAATTGGGCATACAAAACGGCGAACATCCTCAATTTTAACTAACCATTTTAAGTTGGGTCTATTGAATTGGACGCAAAGCCCAGTAACTTTATCGCCCTGTGGTTCTATTTTAGTGATTCCTCGGGAATATGGAATTAGGGAAATATTTTACGTATAATTTCTGTTTATTCTGGCAGGGAAAATTATTCCCAATTTTAAAAAATTAGTTTGTGTCGGAATAAGGAGGAATTCTAAAAAATCTGCACTAGCCAATGTTTTATGTTTAAGAGGTTAGTTATTTTGGCTCCTAATATTTACTCTTTTCAAAAATCTCCAAACAAACAGAAATTTTTTAATATTTTTGCATTGTTATTTAAAAAGAATTTCTTAGATTTGACATCAAATTTAAACTTCTCGGAAAATTCACAACAACAAATCATAAACTACCAACTACCGGGCACCTTTCCTAATACCAAGCCATATATTGTTCTACAATATAATACTCTCTCTGAGTAAATAGGTGAGAAAGTTTTTGTCATTGTAGACACTCCAATCTAACGATTTAGTCAACATCAAAAATTCAAAGTGACAGACGTACGTCTCCATTTTCCTGCCAAATAGATAACTAACTAATGTCGTATCATAATTTAGCCATTTTTCTCTTGAAAGTTTTCTAAATATGCCTAAAATTAAGCAGCCTTACCAAAATGTAAAAAAATGTACCGAATATACCCTTTAAAATGCTTTGAAGACAATGGAAGCGGCAAAAGAGGCAGTTAGAAAATTTAAAGTACCCAGCCAAACATACAAGGACGCTTTTCGGATAGAGTTAAAAAAAACACAAAAGGGCTAGATATGGTTCTCACTATACTGCCGAGTAATCAGAAATAGTTAGTTGGATAATTGAGAGTCATCGAAAAGGTTTCTCTCGACGTAAAAACCAATATTCAGAATGTCGTTAAAGAGTTTTTGGATAAATATGAACGATAAAATCCATTTAAAGATAACATACCTGGTGTAAAATTGTATAAATGTTTTTTTAAAATTACCATTCCGAGATCAGGGAACGTGTACTAGAAACCGTGATGGCGGCGTCCGCCCGTATATCTGAAACTGGCATCAGGAACTGGTTTGACAATATTTAAGAAAGAATAGAATTAAAAGCAAAAAATTAAAAGCTGAAGGTTATGACAAAATTTTAAACGATCCAATACGTCTGTTTAATGAAGGCGAAACTAACTTTTTATTGTGTCCAAAAAACAGGAAAGATCTTAGCACCAAAGTGGCCGAAAAATGTTTGCGAGATTGTTAAAGGGCAAGCGAAAGAAAATTTGACGGCGATGTTCACTTTTGCAGCGTCAGAAAATATAATTCCTCCAATGATTGTTATCCTTACAAAAGGATTTTTTCGAATGTAGTTAAATACATGAAATCATTATCAATTATATCAGAAACGTGCTGCATCCTCATTTGGTTTCAAAGAATGTCGAATTTCCAATTATTTTATTTTTGGATGGGCACAAGTCCCATTTAAGCTTAGGAGTGTCTGAATTATGTAAAAATTTAATTAGAATCCTGATGTACCTGTATCCAAATACCACTAGAATTTTACAACCAGCAGATCTGTCATTGAACGCATTAAAAACTTAAAATGGAGAAAATCTATTGTAGAGTTTAGAGCGCCTTATGTACGTAACACCGATTCTGCAGAAAGCTACCATTATACACATTTAAACCCCACAACTATAAAAATGGGTTTAAGGCTTGTGGTATAACCATTTATTAAAAGGGGCAACCCTGCTAATATTTTCATATTGGAAAATTTTAAGGACATCATCGGGCCCAGTAAACTATAAGAATGGAATAACTTTGAAAAGTCAAAAGAAACTTATTCTGAAGATTTGCTAAGATATTCTCATTTGAACCAACGGCAGTAGTAGACGAAAACGTATTGAATAATTTGGAAATCAATTTAAATACCGTTCAAGATTTTAAATTATATCAATAGAAGAAACGTCAACTTTTACTAACCCCACACAAGGAAATTTGGAAGTTGAGCCGACAGTGAATGAACCAATTTTCAATTTTATGAATGATCAAGATTTCCCAATCGAGGATTTACCAGTGACTTGTCTAAATAACGAGGGTAACACGTGCTACAATTCTGAACTCAAAGAATATTTGGCTCAAAATAAAATACCAGAAATGAAAAATTTTAGACCATCACAAAACTCGTTTGTGATTACGTCAAAAACTGGCAAAAAAGAAAAAGACCAAAAGAAGAACCTGAACCGGCAAACGAAACATTATGAAACTTTAGAGGCATCAGTGCCAAACTAAGTAAAATTGTGCGCAAGACAGTATTACATAAAATCATGAACCAAGAGCCAAAAAGTTAGTCGATTTTCAAACTTTTACTTCTGATGTTAATATGAAGACCCATCAAATGGGGAACTAATTGATTCATTAAGTAGTAACTAGTTGATGGCAACCCAACGAAGTTCTTGATTTCTACAGTACAAGATGGCTTTTGTTTTAAATGTGCGAGTTCTATTACAAATAATGGATTGCGGATTTCATATAAGCTGTGTTGAGTGACTCACCAATTTGACTGAAAATATTTTCACATGCAAACCATGAGAAAAAACTTTGTAATAATTTATCTAAAATTGTATTATAGAGACTGATTAAAATGTGTGATATACATAGTCTGAAATACTGAATACTACTAACTGAATATTGCACCTTTTTACTACTTCACTCAGTACAAATTACTACTAAACATCCAGACCTTTAAACATTGAAATTATGTGATATTGAGTATTAAAATTTTTTTTCGGCTAAAATTTACTGCTAACTACAATAACACGTAATTTTCGCCTAATATGAAGCAAATTTTGTACTACCACCTGATACAAAATATGTCGATAATGCAAGTGTTTTCGGCTGAATTTTTCGGCTAATTTCAGTAGCACGATTTCATTGCATATTTCGACGTCTTTGCAAAATTTGGGTATAATGTATGTGATGACAATTACTGGAAACGGAACCTTGCAGAATATTATGACTAAAAGCCGATTAATCTTTTAATCAAAATACTTAATTGACTTAACGCTTAATCTAATCCTTTCGTACTATCCGTGCACGCTATTAAGTGTTTTACCCTATTTTACGAGACACGAATTTTTTCAATCCCAATCCGTAGTCGTGATAGTCGAGTAATAATTTTCAGCCACAGATAATAACCAGCCCTAAGACATTTATTTAGTTAATTTTAAATGAGGGAATCTAAAACTTGGGGAAATCTCGAGAATTTGAGAGTTAATACCTCAGAAGAAACTATTTTCATTTAGGTACCTAATCATTTGTCATTAAATACCACATTACTTAGGACTTACTTAACGCTACTTTTTCCAGTCCCAAGTTCCAAGACTAGTAATAATAATTGCTGAGAGTATGGTAATATGTTTAACGTCAAGCAATAATCAGGTTTAATTACCAAGCGAGCAATGCGGAACAAATGCACACTCAGCCATCTCGTTTTATCATAATCTCAGTTTGAATGAAAAACGGCAGAAAAACATGTCCGGTTTTCGTACAAAATGACATTTTCAAAAAAAAAAAAACGAGGCGGCCGAAACAGGTAAATTGTGTTTGAATTTTACTATAGCAACCTGTGGCACTATTTTGGCTTTTCCTATGGAAATATGTTTTCCGTATCGAAATTGGCTAGGAAAAATATTCCCAATTTAATTTTGTGTTTCAAAAAATTAACACCAACCGTTTACCATATACAAGAACAAAATTATTGCGATAAAAATGCTATCCAAATATTTTTCCGTTTTCCTAGGGAAAGCCAGAATAGTACGACTGGCATCAAGTTATATAGGTTCATATACAATGCACTCGTTTCTACAAATTTATATGTAGAAATAAATGAGACGGGCAGAAGGAATAATTGTGTTTGTACCTTAAAAAAGAAAATTAGAAGCCAAATTCCAGAAAATAGTAGAATTGGATTACGATGTCAAAATACAATGCCCCTAATCTAATTGATTGCTTTGGTTTCAGAATTTCTTATACATAATTATCTAAATGCCAAATCAAAAATCACATCCAAAAACCACATACCTACTATTTTGCATCAACGAAATTTATAAATCTTTTTAAACTCGCAAGTACGGCAAAATAAAAGTCATCTACCAGAATAAATGTGATAAAATAACATAAAACGAAACACTCACCAATTAGTATAATGACACACAGTTCGTACCCCATATGAATTGGGTTTAGCGAACGGTAAATAATAAAACACCAAAAATTTCATGAAAAACACTGTAACACAAATAATAACGCACACAAACACAATATAATTATTGTTTCTTAAATTTTTTAACTACTCCGTAATTTAATTTATTTTTTTTTTAATTGAGCAAAAATACACTACACAAAACACTACATATGTACGTGCTGTACACTACATTAAACTCTACACTACAATTGTATTTGCGCGTATCATGCGTTCGCGTTGTGATTTACAACGGAAACTGATTATTACTGATTTTCGGTTGTGAAGGTTAACAGGGATGTGTCCACATTTTAAATTAAAATTTTAAAGAGGTGCAACCCCGATTAAAATATTTCAATTTACGAAAAAAGTTTTTAATGAATTTAAATTTAATAGTTCAGTTAAAAGCAATGCTCAAGTTAGTAAAATCGGCTCCACAGAATGCTGTATCTGATAGCGGGCAGAGGTAAATAAGGAATTACACTACTCGCCACAAGAGGCAGCACCACCACAAAAGAGAAAATCTTTCATTAGGGGTTTTAAAGTAAGTTTTTGGAAAAATTCTAGGATCTGTTCATGCTGGACTAAACTAGGCCATTTCTTAACCAATTCTTTTGAAAATTAAAAAAAAATTATTTATTTAATTTAGTTTTTGGCCAATATCTCCAAAATGTCCACTAGTAACCAACACTTTCGGTTGTTTTTCTAATATCTTGGGTTATACTGAGACTACATAGAATATATGGGGAACATTTATTGATTAGAATTTTACTATTAGAAATATAACCAGTTGAACATCAATGAAGGTATATTATACGAGATGGCCATCTTCCCATTTCTGATGAACTCCATTGTTTTTGTCATTCTATTTTTACTTCAGGTCTTACGAGGCATTTGATTATCCATAGAGGGTAGATTACGTCCTTTGGACTCTATTTTGATATAAGTTTGCCGCCCATACCAGAAAAGAAAATGGAACCATTCTCGTTATTACTTATGTCGCATCATCTTATATAGTGCTAAATCCACAGATCACTCGTAGCGCACATCGTCGATATAGTGAATTCATGCTTCGGATAAATGTTTTAATTTTCAGGCTTTCTGCTCAAATTGGAGCTCCGTACAATATAATGGATGTGGCGACACTGGCCAAATGCCATTGGCAAATTTGGTTTGGTCCCTCAAAATTTGGGCACAAAACGTGAAAGAGTGGAATTTACTATCTTGCGTAAATTATGATACATAAATATTAGGTACAAGGTTTGGAGCCAATCTCAGAGTGAGTGATTTTGATCCACATAGATAGAAATCGTTTTCTGCATTCCCTCTATTTCTAGTAATGAGTCAAAAAACGAGCTTTTTGAAACTCGCCTTTCGAATTATATTTTAGGTTAAGATTACTGATTTAGAACGGTACCCCAAGTTGACTAAAGGTCTTTATGATGGAACTGCACATCGCGGAGTTGTCGGAAGTCTGTCGCAGATAAAACGTTTTAGACAGGAGTTTAACAGTTTAAGAAAAACTGCAGGTTTAACATGAACTGCTGGTTTAAGTTTAATGTATGGGATGTTATCTAAGACTGACCCATTACATTGCGGTCTGTACTGAAAATCAGGCGGAAATAATTATTATTTGACATATTTGAAGCGTCAAGTTTGTAATTTGAGCCTCGCGTTAGCCGCCCTGTATGGCCTGGCCTGCCCAATGGATCTTGCTCAACATCATTACAAAGGTTTTAAAATCATTGACGCTTGGAGTGTTTGATAGCTTAAGCACAGATTATATTGAACCGAAACCTCGAAAATTTAAGATGAGATGCGCAAATGTATCTGTGATCGAGTCTTTTCGATTAATGATATTTATTTCGTAACTTGGATATTTTTTCGTCCCACAAGTAGCAACTCGGATGGTTACCTACCACTCTTCTAGGCATTGCTGCCTTACAGGCCCTAGTCGCACATTCCATATTTTGTCTTGCTTTGATTTTTATTACACCCACTTGGTCGTCACCCAACATTATGATAAAGTTTCTTCGTTAACATTTTTAGCCTTCCACCCAACAAGTTCTATTGAACTTTTCAGCAACCAGTTATAGATGTATGCCGTCCTTTTTCATTCTATAGTTCAACTGACTTGTTGGACAAATTCTGGTTGCAGCATGACCAAATATTTGCCTGCTTAGAAGTGATAAAGTTCTTATTTGGTATCGGACGGTTTATTTTTAATTGAAATACTTATATTATTGTCGAGCAACAAATAGGGCTCTCCTGGACGCTCAACATTTATTAATCACTATAATATGGCTTCTTCAAAACCTACTAAGGCCAGCCGGATCCTCTAAGCCAAACTTACAATGGCACCTTGAAATGGCAGTGCCTTGAAATTTCAGTCGTACGGGTGCAATACCGTCTGTTAAATACGTCTTCAAACGAATACTGTATCCACCTTTCATTACACAAGTTCAACCTGCTCCAACCAAGCAAAAAAGTGGCATACAGATACGTTGGCAGGTGGTGAAGCAAATTTTTTGCCGGTTGGATTTATAAGGTTCAAGAAAATATAAGTGTATTTGAGTCATTTTACCAGAACAAAATCTGTACTGTGTAATAGCTGTTATAAATCCTTTCATAAATTTCAAGTACAGTAGCTCTGAGTAGTTTATTTTGAAAGCTCTGTATTTTGTTTAAAAATTAAACTGTGTATAAAGTTCAAATTTTAGCAGAGGGTTTTGACATTTTTCGAATATTTTAAAATTTAGAGCGCACATCATTGCTATATAAAAACATTGGTTCAAATTCTACAAATGGGAGGTAGGTTGTGAAGCTATATGTAACCTAACATGGATCCATCAACAAAGAAATCAAATAATTTTACTGATTGCAAACAGAATCATCAAGAAAGTCATTTACTTATTTGAATATATATACATACACCTCCTTCATTATAAGTGCTTTGGTGTTATAATCGGCCATGTCTATTTTGACAACAACAACAATGTTTGACAAAAACAACAACTTGACTATGATTTCATTATAATTCAATATTAATTCCAATTTGAACAAATTTAAATCCGAGTTCAGTAATAATATATAGACATCCAGTCCTCAAAAGTATATTATGTGTTACAATCGGCCATGTATATTTTGACAACAACAACAATGATTGACAAAAACAACAATTTGACTATGATTTCATTATAATTCAATATTAATTCCAATTTGAACAAATTTAAATCCAGGTTCAGTAATTATATATAGACATCTAGTCCTTATAGGTACTTATGTGTTATTATCGGCCATGTCTATTTTGACAACAACAACAATGTTTGACAAAAACAACAATCTGACTATGATTTCATTATAATTCAATATTAATTCCAATTTGAACAAATTTAAATCCGAGTTCAGTAATTATATATAGACATCCAGTCCTTTTAGGCATTTTATGTGTTACAATCGGCCATGTTTATTTTGACAACAACAACAATGATTGACAAAAACAACAATTTGACTATGATTTCATTATAATTCAATATTAATTCCAATTTGAAAAAATTTAAATCCGAGTTCAGTAATTATACGTAGACATCTAGTCCTCATAGGAATTTTATGTATTATCATCGGCCATGTCTATTTTGACAAAAACACCAATGATTGACAAAAACAACAATTTGACTATGATTTCATTATAATTCAATATTAATTCCAATTTGAACAAATTTAAATCCGAGTTCAGTAATTATACGTAGACATCTAGTCCTCATAGGCATTTTATGTGTTACAATCGGCCATGTCTATTTTGACAACAACAACAATGATTGACAAAAACAACAATTTGACTATGATTTCATTATAATTCAATATTAATTCCAATTTGAACAAATTTAAATCCGAGTTCAGTAATTATATATAGACATCCAGTCCTTTTAGGCATTTTATGTGTTACAATCGGCCATGTTTATTTTGACAACAACAACAATGATTGACAAAAACAACAATTTGACTATGATTTCATTATAATTCAATATTAATTCCAATTTGAAAAAATTTAAATCCGAGTTCAGTAATTATACGTAGACATCTAGTCCTCATAGGAATTTTATGTATTATCATCGGCCATGTCTATTTTGACAAAAACACCAATGATTGACAAAAACAACAATTTGACTATGATTTCATTATAATTCAATATTAATTCCAATTTGAACAAATTTAAATCCGAGTTCAGTAATTATACGTAGACATCTAGTCCTCATAGGCATTTTATGTGTTACAATCGGCCATGTCTATTTTGACAACAACAACAATGATTGACAAAAACAACAATTTGACTATGATTTCATTATAATTCAATATTAATTCCAATTTGAACAAATTTAAATCCGAGTTCAGTAATTATATATAGACATCCAGTCCTCAAAAGTATATTATGTGTTACAATCGGCCATGTCTATTTTGACAACAACAACAATGATTGACAAAAACAACAATTTGACTATGATTTCATTATAATTCAATATTAATTCCAATTTGAACAAATTTAAATCCGAGTTCAGTAATTATATATAGACATCCAGTCCTCAAAAGTATATTATGTGTTACAATCGGCCATGTTTATTTTGACAACAACAACAATGTTTGACAAAAACAACAATTTGACTATGATTTCATTATAATTCAATATTAATTCCAATTTGAACACATTTAAATCCGAGTTCAGTAATTACATTTAGACATCTAGTCCTCATAGGTATTTGATGTGTTACAATCGGCCATGTATATTTTGACAACAACAACAATGTTTGACCAAAACAACAATTTGACTATGATTTCATTATAATTCAATATTAATTCCAATTTGAAAAAATTTAAATCCGAGTTCAGTAATTATACGTAGACATCTAGTCCTCATAGGAATTTTATGTATTATCATCGGCCATGTCTATTTTGACAACAACAACAATGATTGACAAAAACAACAATTTGACTATGATTTCATTATAATTCAATATTAATTCCAATTTGAACAAATTTAAATCCGAGTTCAGTAATTATACGTAGACATCTAGTCCTCACAGGCATTTTATGTGTTACAATCGGCCATGTCTATTTTGACAACAACAACAATTTGACTATGATTTCATTATAATTCAATATTAATTCCAATTTGAACAAATTTAAATCCGAGTTCAGTAATTATATATAGACATCCAGTCCTCCTAGGCATTTTATGTGTTACAATCGGCCATGTCTATTTTGACAACAACAACAATGTTTGACAAAAACAACAATTTGACTATGATTTCATTATAATTCAATATTAATTCCAATTTGAACAAATTTAAATCCGAGTTCAGTAATTACATTTAGACATCTAGTCCTCATAGGTATTTCATGTGTTATTATCGGCCATGTTTATTTTGACAACAACAACAATGTTTGACAAAAACAACAATTTGACTATGATTTCATTATAATTCAATATTAATTCCAATTTGAACAAATTTAAATCCGAGTTCAGTAATTATATATAGACATCCAGTCCTTCTAGGCATTTTATGTGTTACAATCGGCCATGTCTATTTTGACAACAACAACAATGTTTGACAAAAACAACAATTTGACTATGATTTCATTATAATTCAATATTAATTCCAATTTGAACAAATTTAAATCCGAGTTCAGTAATTACATTTAGACATCTAGTCCTCATAGGTATTTCATGTGTTATTATCGGCCATGTTTATTTTGACAACAACAACAATGTTTCACAAAAACAACAATTTGACTATGATTTCATTATAATTCAATATTAATTCCAATTTGAACAAATTTAAATTCGAGTTCAGTAATTATATATAGACATCCCGTCCTTCTAGGCATTTTATGTGTTACAATCGGCCATGTTTATTTTGACAACAACAACAATGTTTGACAAAAACAACAATTTGACTATGATTTCATTATAATTCAATATTAATTCCAATTTGAACAAATTTAAATCCGAGTTCAGTAATTATATATAGACATCCAGTCCTCAATGGTATATTATGTGTCACAATCGGCCATGTCTATTTTGACAACAACAACAATGATTGACAGAAACAACAATTTGACTATGATTTCATTATAATTCAATATTAATTCCAATTTGAAAAAATTTAAATCCGAGTTCAGTAATTATACGTAGACATCTAGTCCTCATAGGAATTTTATGTATTATCATCGGCCATGTCTATTTTGACAACAACAACAATGATTGACAAACACAACAATTTGACTATGATTTCATTATAATTCAATATTAATTCCAATTTGAACAAATTTAAATCCGAGTTCAGTAATTATACGTAAACATCTAGTCCTCATAGGAATTTTATGTATTATCATCGGCCATGTCTATTTTGGCAACAACAACAATGATTGACAAAAACAACAATTTGACTATGATTTCATTATAATTCAATATTAATTCCAATTTGAACAAATTTAAATCCGAGTTCAGTAATTATACGTAGACATCTAGTCCTCATAGGCATTTTATGTGTTACAACCGGCCATGTCTATTTTGACAACAACAACAATGATTGACAAAAACAACAATTTGACTATGATTTCATTATAATTCAATATTAATTCCAATTTGAAAAAATTTAAATCCGAGTTCAGTAATTATACGTAGACATCTAGTCCTCATAGGAATTTTATGTATTATCATCGGCCATGTCTATTTTGACAACAACAACAATGATTGACAAAAACAACAATTTGACTATGATTTCATTATAATTCAATATTAATTCCAATTTGAACAAATTTAAATCCGAGTTCAGTAATTACATTTAGACATCTAGTCCTCATAGGTATTTCATGTGTTATTATCGGCCATGTTTATTTTGACAACAACAACAATGTTTCACAAAAACAACAATTTGACTATGATTTCATTATAATTCAATATTAATTCCAATTTGAACAAATTTAAATTCGAGTTCAGTAATTATATATAGACATCCCGTCCTTCTAGGCATTTTATGTGTTACAATCGGCCATGTTTATTTTGACAACAACAACAATGTTTGACAAAAACAACAATTTGACTATGATTTCATTATAATTCAATATTAATTCCAATTTGAACAAATTTAAATCCGAGTTCAGTAATTACATTTAGACATCTAGTCCTCATAGGTATTTCATGTGTTATTATCGGCCATGTTTATTTTGACAACAACAACAATGTTTCACAAAAACAACAATTTGACTATGATTTCATTATAATTCAATATTAATTCCAATTTGAACAAATTTAAATTCGAGTTCAGTAATTATATATAGACATCCCGTCCTTCTAGGCATTTTATGTGTTACAATCGGCCATGTTTATTTTGACAACAACAACAATGTTTGACAAAAACAACAATTTGACTATGATTTCATTATAATTCAATATTAATTCCAATTTGAACAAATTTAAATCCGAGTTCAGTAATTATATATAGACATCCAGTCCTCAATGGTATATTATGTGTCACAATCGGCCATGTCTATTTTGACAACAACAACAATGATTGACAGAAACAACAATTTGACTATGATTTCATTATAATTCAATATTAATTCCAATTTGAACAAATTTAAATTCGAGTTCAGTAATTATATATAGACATCCCGTCCTTCTAGGCATTTTATGTGTTACAATCGGCCATGTCTATTTTGACAACAACAACAATGTTTGACAAAAACAACAATTTGACTATGATTTCATTATAATTCAATATTAATTCCAATTTGAACAAATTTAAATCCGAGTTCAGTAATTACATTTAGACATCTAGTCCTCATAGGTATTTCATGTGTTATTATCGGCCATGTTTATTTTGACAACAACAACAATGTTTCACAAAAACAACAATTTGACTATGATTTCATTATAATTCAATATTAATTCCAATTTGAACAAATTTAAATTCGAGTTCAGTAATTATATATAGACATCCAGTCCTCAATGGTATATTATGTGTCACAATCGGCCATGTCTATTTTGACAACAACAACAATGATTGACAGAAACAACAATTTGACTATGATTTCATTATAATTCAATATTAATTCCAATTTGAACAAATTTAAATCCGAGTTCAGTAATTATACGTAAACATCTAGTCCTCATAGGAATTTTATGTATTATCATCGGCCATGTCTATTTTGACAACAACAACAATGATTGACAAAAACAACAATTTGACTATGATTTCATTATAATTCAATATTAATTCCAATTTGAACAAATTTAAATCCGAGTTCAGTAATTATACGTAGACATCTAGTCCTCATAGGCATTTTATGTGTTACAACCGGCCATGTCTATTTTGACAACAACAACAATGATTGACAAAAACAACAATTTGACTATGATTTCATTATAATTCAATATTAATTCCAATTTGAACAAATTTAAATCCGAGTTCAGTAATTATACGTAGACATCTAGTCCTCACAGGCATTTTATGTGTTACAATCGGCCATGTCTATTTTGACAACAACAACAATTTGACTATGATTTCATTATAATTCAATATTAATTCCAATTTGAACAAATTTAAATCCAGGTTCAGTAATTACATTTAGACATCTAGTCCTCATAGATATTTGATGTGTTACAATCGGCCATGTATATTTTGACAACAACAACAATGTTTGACAAAAACAACAATTTGACTATGATTTCATTATAATTCAATATTAATTCCAATTTGAACAAATTTAAATCCGAGTTCAGTAATTATATATAGACATCCAGTCCTCCTAGGCATTTTATGTGTTACAATCGGCCATGTCTATTTTGACAACAACAACAATGATTGACAAAAACAACAATTTGACTATGATTTCATTATAATTCAATATTAATTCCAATTTGAACAAATTTAAATCCAGGTTCAGTAATTATATATAGACATCTAGTCCTTATAGGTACTTATGTGTTATTATCGGCCATGTCTATTTTGACAACAACAACAATGTTTGACAAAAACAACAATCTGACTATGATTTCATTATAATTCAATATTAATTCCAATTTGAACAAATTTAAATCCGAGTTCAGTAATTATATATAGACATCCAGTCCTTCTAGGCATTTTATGTGTTACAATCGGCCATGTTTATTTTGACAACAACAACAATGATTGACAAAAACAACAATTTGACTATGATTTCATTATAATTCAATATTAATTCCAATTTGAAAAAATTTAAATCCGAGTTCAGTAATTATACGTAGACATCTAGTCCTCATAGGAATTTTATGTATTATCATCGGCCATGTCTATTTTGACAACAACACCAATGATTGACAAAAACAACAATTTGACTATGATTTCATTATAATTCAATATTAATTCCAATTTGAACAAATTTAAATCCGAGTTCAGTAATTATACGTAGACATCTAGTCCTCATAGGCATTTTATGTGTTACAATCGGCCATGTCTATTTTGACAACAACAACAATGATTGACAAAAACAACAATTTGACTATGATTTCATTATAATTCAATATTAATTCCAATTTGAACAAATTTAAATCCGAGTTCAGTAATTATATATAGACATCCAGTCCTCAAAAGTATATTATGTGTTACAATCTGCCATGTCTATTTTGACAACAACAACAATGATTGACAAAAACAACAATTTGACTATGATTTCATTATAATTCAATATTAATTCCAATTTGAAC
The DNA here is from genome assembly GCA_963691935.1 of Nephrotoma guestfalica. Lineage (NCBI taxonomy): Eukaryota > Metazoa > Arthropoda > Insecta > Diptera > Tipulidae > Nephrotoma > Nephrotoma guestfalica. Next base: position 249,695,752 of record OY829913.1, on the reverse strand, counting down.
AAATTTAAATCCGAGTTCAGTAATTATATATAGACATCCAGTCCTTCTAGGCATTTTATGTGTTACAATCGGCCATGTTTATTTTGACAACAACAACAATGTTTGACAAAAACAACAATTTGACTATGATTTCATTATAATTCAATATTAATTCCAATTTGAACACATTTAAATCCGAGTTCAGTAATTACATTTAGACATCTAGTCCTCATAGGTATTTGATGTGTTACAATCGGCCATGTCTATTTTGACAACAACAACAATGTTTGACAAAAACAACAATTTGACTATGATTTCATTATAATTCAATATTAATTCCAATTTGAACAAATTTAAATCCGAGTTCAGTAATTATATATAGACATCCAGTCCTCAAAGGTATATTATGTGTCACAATCGGCCATGTCTATTTTGACAACAACAACAATGATTGACAAAAACAACAATTTGACTATGATTTCATTATAATTCAATATTAATTCCAATTTGAACAAATTTAAATCCGAGTTCAGTAATTATATATAGACATCCAGTCCTTCTAGGCATTTTATGTGTTACAATCGGCCATGTTTATTTTGACAACAACAACAATGTTTGACAAAAACAACAATTTGACTATGATTTCATTTTAATTCAATATTAATTCCAATTTGAACACATTTAAATCCGAGTTCAGTAATTACATTTAGACATCTAGTCCTCATAGGTATTTGATGTGTTACAATCGGCCATGTATATTTTGACAACAACAACAAAGTTTGACAAAAACAACAATTTGACTATGATTTCATTATAATTCAATATTAATTCCAATTTGAACAAATTTAAATCCGAGTTCAGTAATTATATATAGACATCCAGTCCTCAAAGGTGTATTATGTGTCACAATCGGCCATGTCTATTTTGACAACAACAACAATGATTGACAGAAACAACAATTTGACTATGATTTCATTATAATTCAATATTAATTCCAATTTGAACAAATTTAAATCCGAGTTCAGTAATTATATATAGACATCCAGTCCTCCTAGGCATTTTATGTGTTACAATCGGCCATGTCTATTTTGACAACAACAACAATGTTTGACAAAAACAACAATTTGACTATGATTTCATTATAATTCAATATTAATTCCAATTTGAACAAATTTAAATCCGAGTTCAGTAATTATATATAGACATCCAGTCCTTCTAGGCATTTTATGTGTTACAATCGGCCATGTCTATTTTGACAACAACAACAATGTTTGACAAAAACAACAATTTGACTATGATTTCATTATAATTCAATATTAATTCCAATTTGAACACATTTAAATCCGAGTTCAGTAATTACATTTAGACATCTAGTCCTCATAGGTATTTCATGTGTTATTATCGGCCATGTTTATTTTGACAACAACAACAATGTTTCACAAAAACAACAATTTGACTATGATTTCATTATAATTCAATATTAATTCCAATTTGAACAAATTTAAATTCGAGTTCAGTAATTATATATAGACATTTAGTCCTCATGTTTGACAAAAAGAAAATGTTGACTATGATTTCATTATAATTCAATATTAATTCCAATTTGAACAAATTTAAATCCGAGTTCAGTAATTATACGTAGACATCTAGTCCTCATAGGAATTTTATGTATTATCATCGGCCATGTCTATTTTGACAACAACAACAATGATTGACAAACACAACAATTTGACTATGATTTCATTATAATTCAATATTAATTCCAATTTGAACAAATTTAAATCCGAGTTCAGTAATTATACGTAAACATCTAGTCCTCATAGGAATTTTATGTATTATCATCGGCCATGTCTATTTTGACAACAACAACAATGATTGACAAAAACAACAATTTGACTATGATTTCATTATAATTCAATATTAATTCCAATTTGAACAAATTTAAATCCGAGTTCAGTAATTATACGTAGACATCTAGTCCTCATAGGCATTTTATGTGTTACAATCGGCCATGTCTATTTTGACAACAACAACAGTGATTGACAAAAACAACAATTTGACTATGATTTCATTATAATTCAATATTAATTCCAATTTGAACCAATTTAAATCCGAGTTCAGTAATTATATATAGACATCCAGTCCTCAAAAGTATATTATGTGTTACAATCGGCCATGTCTATTTTGACAACAACAACAATGATTGACAAAAACAACAATTTGACTATGATTTCATTATAATTCAATATTAATTCCAATTTGAACAAATTTAAATCCGAGTTCAGTAATTATATATAGACATCCAGTCCTCCTAGGCATTTTATGTGTTACAATCGGCCATGTCTATTTTGACAACAACAACAATGTTTGACAAAAACAAAATTTTGACTATGATTTCATTTTAATTCAATATTAATTCCAATTTGAACAAATTTAAATTCGAGTTCAGTAATTATATATACATAAATTCTCTACATCCTAAGAAAATTAATCATTTGCGCGGTGTATGCAATACGGCACAACGCTGGTTGTGCTCAAAACGTAAAAAAATGAAAATTGATGAAAATCGTTAATCGTTGTTTTTTGTAAATAACTCTTCTTTTTTATTTATTTTTTAATTACTCACTCCCTCTTATATTTACTATATTTTACTGATATTTAAGGGTTCATCCATTGATGTACTTCTTAGCTGTGATATTTATTATTCGCGCTTCAGTTGTGCACTAGATATAAATTTATTTTATCTGATTTTACACTAATTTAAAAGGCTTTTAAGCCTTCTTACTTCTTTCCAACTTATGTCTAAACTCTTTTGAGCCTTCTAGCAAAGGCCATATTATCCAGTAGCTGGATGGCCTCTATGTTGACATGGTGCATTAGCCGTTGTTCATAGCGCTTATAGCAAATTTCATAATTTCGTTTTTGATGGGTTCTATGCCCAGATTGTGGATATCGCTATTACTGACAAACCATTGTTTTGGAATCGTTGGATAATGTCCATGTTGCTCTGCTTGCCTGGGATGTACTATCCCGACAGCACCATACCATAAGTCCAGACAGGCTTCAAAGCGTGTAATATCTTTCCATTATATACGACTCCAGTATTATGCTGTTCTGTTTAGGTAGGATTAATTTAAGTTTGTAGATTAAACCTTTTTACCAAATCAGGTTAAAGACCTGCGCTATATCAAGGAACACTGCGGAATAAACGTTTTTCTCTTTTAAAGTTTTCTCAATGATATTGGTTATTCTATGCACTTGCTCAATAGTTGAGTGTTCACTGCGAAAACCAAATTGATGATTCGTAATTTGGTTATTTTTTCAATTATTAGTTTGAGTCGTTTTCACATAGTAACTTTTCAAAGAGTTTATACTTTATTGGCAGCAACGATATAGGCATAAATGATGGTTTTAATATGGCGGTTTTCCTGGTTTGGGAATCATGATAACCTCAGCAACTTTCCTTTTTGTTAGGATGAATCAAAATTATTGGCCTTTTCAGAGATTTAGTTGCTTTCCAGAGCGAATAATTCGTATTACTGTCATTCGTCAACTTACTTAAGTAGAAATTAACTGACTCATTTTTTAGTTTCTGAATTTCTCTTGTTGAGTAAGATTGTTTAGTCTTTTTTGTTTTATTGAGCTCTAGTTTGGTGCCTCTTTTTCCTGGATTTTCATTTATCGCTAAAGAGATTTCTAATTTCTCTTGTATAGTTATTTCCATTCAGCTTTGATTTGATTTCTGGAGTACTTTCCCATGCTGATTGTTGAATATCCGTAACGAACTTTTCTACATTTTCGTCCAGTTGATCCATAGTTTTTAAAGGAAGTTTCAAAGGTTTTCTTTGTTCAAGGATGTTTCTTTTTGGATGAAACACTAGCTTAGGGTTATCGGTTATAAAAACAATTTTGGTTATAAAAAAATTGATCAGGTCAGGTATTTTTCCCGGGGCAGTTGGCCAATATGTGATTCACATCCATTTTCTTTAATGGCAATCAGTAATTATTTTCCTTTAGTGGTATAGTAGTTAATCTAGACCCCCAGTGATTGTTCTTCGGATTGAAGTCACCACCTATTACGAACCTTTTTCCCAGATGCTTGAACAACTCTGAGTATTGTTTATTTTTAATAGAATGTCTTGGCGGACAGTACAATCCTGCCACAACAGTAGGTAAGTTGTGGGTTTTTATATCAACCACTGCGGCCATTTCTTCTTTTTCATACATTGCTTCTTCCAAATATTATATATTTTTTTATGATTTTACTTCCTCCTCTGGTTGAATTATCAGAATGAGTAGTATGATATATGCAATAGCATTTAAATGTTATGTTATAGGATTTCTTAGTAAAATATGTTTCCGAAACCAGACACACATCTATATTTTAAGGACTGCTTGTAGTTATAGTTGATGCCGAAGCAGACCATTAGCATTCCATGACCTGATTTTCATTGTGCTGTTCCTTTTTGTGTGAATTTGGGTTTATCTTCCAATGCGCTATCTATGTAGTATCTCATCAAATTTTGTTAGTTTCATGATAATATCTTGTAATATTTGATTAATGTCTACATCTATCGGTTTTTGCTGTGGTTTCAGTTCTTAGATGGGGACCAAATGGTTGCCTATTGTATAGTTTTTCCTGCTTCTCGTATGGATTCTCCCGACCATACATTTGAATTTTGTTCATCCTTTGGATTTTATGAATTTCCTTTGCAACAATACATCCTAGTTTATTAGCAGGATGGCCTTGTCCACAGTGTACACACTTTAGAAAACTACTTTATTACACTTCAAAAAAATTTAAATTATCTGTTAAATTAATTATGTATAATTTTTTAAATATAAGTTTTAAACTGAATTTGTTGGAAATGTCACTTGTGAGCAACTTATGAGTTACATTTGTGTAATTGTCACAGAAAAATTCCCATAAATTCATCGGGCATACGATTTATGTTTCCGGTATTTATTTACACTTATTTATTTTAACCATATAAATATATATTTTGTGTAAATTTAACCAATTTTTTGGATAAATTACAAACAGTCGCATTATACACGTAAAGTTAACCCAAAATAGCTGTAATGCATGTTTATATCTGCCAGTGAAAAAGCATCAATAAATTATTTTCACCATTTATTATTTTGTATATTTATGTATACATAAATGCATTTAATGCATATATACGACACAATATTGTGCAAACTCAATTTTAAAATTTATTTTTTTGATCTTTTTTAATTTATATATTTTATAGTTCAACAATCAATACCGTACGAGTTTGTAGCATTTGCAATGGTCCGGCATTATATTTTTAGTGGATTTGGTGTGCAAAAAATATATATAAAATACGACTTATAAGAGAGAGCATTCAAGGTCATAAAATAAGAAATCACGAAGAAAGTGGATAGCATCGCTACATACACATAAATTTAAAGATGATGGTCTTTTCGGGATCGCCTCCTTGTGTGTATGGTGGTGGCATAAAATATTGCAAAGTAGCAACATGATATACGCGAAATGGATAACCAGAGAAAATGTTTTGGAAAATATCCAAAGAAAATTTTTCAATTCTGCTTTAATAAAAAAATAATATTTTTTATTTTATTTTTGTATTCCCATCTATAATATTTGTTAATTTTTATTTATTTTATTTTATTTTATTTTTTATACAAAAAAAAAACTATTCGTACACTTTGTGTACATAAAAATGTAATGTGTTTCTATTTTATCCTGATAAAAACTATATACATATATTTATATAATATTATGTACATACACACATATATATTTTTATTTATTTATTTTAAACGGAAATTCAATAAATTACTATTGTCATTTGAGTAAATTTGATCATAATTTTCCATTATATTTCAACAAAAATGTTATCCAATATTTAAAATAAAAATAAATAAAAACTACACATAAATCTTTTTATTTGTTTATTTAGAGCTTTTGTTTTAATTAGTAAAACTAATAAAAATAAATAACCGTGGTAAATATTATACACAAGCTTATTGCAGTTATGGTATAGCCAACCGGAAAAACTTAACTATAAAAAAAATGCTGCTGCTATTTTTTTGTTTTGTTTTAGATTTCATCATTAACTCCATTAAAAGTTATTACAATCACGATACAACTTTATATTATAACTACTAAAAAACACCAAATATAAAATGTAATAATTTTAATATTCACGAATTTTTTGTTTAAGGTAAACAGGCAGACAAAAGAAAATTAAATTTTAGCGTAGTAATAAATCATTCAAAAAAATTTTGGTGTTTCAAAAAAAAAAGGAAAAAAATATTTTATGAGTGCAGATATATGTAAGTATGTGTATATACAGTAATAATACAGTAAGGTATAGCAATACATGTGGAGTGGCTTCTGTCACGATTGACAAGAACAAGTATAACCGACCCTTGTATACCATAAAACGTACTCGTATAAAGAAATATGCCAGCGGCTAAGCAATAATTTTAGGATGCATGCAGTGATTGGATTTTTATGTTTGGTTAGTATACGGCAGGATATATGAACATACATTATAGATGTGATTTGCTTTTTTACTATTGCTTATCATGAAAACAGGTAAATAGTTTTTAATTATCGTGCAACGAAAAGGATCATGCAATTTTACCTCCAACTATAAAGGAATTTACGTTGAATGACTGAAAAAAACGTTTGATAAACTAAATTGAAAAATATAAAATATTAATGTTATATAACGAAATTAAATCTTAAATTAACATTTCAAACCTGTCTGATAACTGAAAATTGCAATGATTAAATATTCTTGGAAACATTTTATATACTGCGTTGGGTATTTACAATTTTGTTTTTGACAGCGTGATGCCGTATTCTGTATATAAATGTAATAATTAATACATTGTTTACACGTGTAGACAATGTATGTTGATAATTAAATAACTCACGTCAACAATGTCGACAATGTCGAAAACTAGTCATAATCACTAAATATTAACAAAACAAAAACAATATTTGTTGAACACTCCATGATTTTTTTATTCATTACAAAATCTTTAAATATAAAAAATGCCTAATTAAAATTATTTGTAGCTATCCAATCAAAGTTTGATTCAAGATAATTCTAGATTTAATTTCAAACACACATATAGAATCTTACTTTTTAATATTGCATCAATTTTAAATTTTCAAAAGTTGTGGTAACCTAAATTTATACAAAAAAAAAACAATCAATTCATTCTTCTTCCTCTCGAGTAATGAGGATTGACAATTGGAGTCTACCACCTGGTGATAGAAATTATAAGTGGTGATTCCTGATAATTCAAGGCGTTTATTTTTGTTATAATTTGAAAAGGACGAATAGAAAATAATTAAAGTGAAAAAAAGTGAATATTATAATTTTGAAGCTAGTTTTATTTAATTAAAAAAAACAAAATATTTTGTTGTAATTTAATTGAATAAATCATATTAAAGATTGTAATAGATAGTCAAAATCATAATGGATAATAGTGGGCAAAACGTTCAAGAGTATCGTTGGATTATTGTGGAGTACCCCAGTGTAATTCTCGTGCTCAATAACAAATTTCTTGTATGTAGTTTCCATTTTCAAGAAAACTATTTTTTAAGACCTCTTCGTTCACCAAATAAATTGTTTAAAGTTAAATTGTTTCCTGGTGCTTTTCCAACTGAAAATTTACCGAAGACATTGTTTCTGAAAAAACTACTCATATCTTAAAATTATTTAGTGAGCTTTTATATTATAAATTACAGTTAACGGTAATTAGCTCAAAATTTTTATAACTCTCTTTATTATGTCGTTAGCTTTCGGAACCTTTTCGGTTCCATTCTCAAAAAACTATATTTTTTGTTTTTGCTAGGTAACAAATTGGGACATCGTTTCTACAGAAAAAAACACTTTATAAAATAAAATTTGTCTGGAAATGTGTAAAAGCAAAAAATCAAATTATAAAATAGATCGTATGAATTGCCAATATAATAGCGTAATCGTTAATTTTGATAATAGAATTTGAACAGGATTTTATATGTAGCATTTCCAAAATAGATCTTTTCCTGAAATTTGGTTGTTTTTCTAAAATGTTTACATCTTCCAAAATAATGTTATGGTTCGTATCTCCAATATGTTCCGAAAGTGCACTTATTTTATTTGAACTTCGGTATATGTTGAAAAAACGTTCTCGTAAAAACTGTTTTGTTTGTTCCGTGTAAATTTCGTTACCATCATTACATTTTATTTGATAGACCAAACTGGACTCTTTCTTTAATGGGATTGGATGTTTTAATTTTGAAAACAAATTATTATTTAAATTGGTACACGGTTAAAAATAAAATTATGAAATCCATTATTTTCCTATCCTTCTGCGGAATGGCTATACGTCCATCCTTTTATAAGGATAAAATTATACTTCCCAAATAGATAAGATTTATACTTTTAAGATAAAAATAATTTTGTCCTAATTTTAACAAATTTTACTTTTGTCCAAAAGATTAAAATTCATCTATCGGACAATAAAAATTTTTATTCTTTGGCCGAGTGTAAAAAGCACTCAAATATAACATAGAGTTTGCTCTTTAAAAATTACTAAATTTGCTCTTCTTGGCGTATGAAAAATAAGCCACAAAGAATAATATTCATCTCATTAAAAGATTAAAATTAATACTAATCGTTACCAAATTTTATACAATTCAGGGAAAAATTTCTGCTTTTTACAAACAAAATTCAACGTTTTTTAAGTGAAATTTGAGTAAAAAAAGGAGAAATTTTATATATACTATAGTTTATGAAAATTACGTAGATTATAACCTATCCGCATGTAATAATCTTCGGATTCTTGAAAATCCTAACATGTTCCTAAATGTTGGTTGAAATATCAAGCCGATTACATTCCATGTTAATAACTCGTGGCTTAGTTCCATCTCTCTTGTCTTTGGTCTAAATAAATTAAATATTTATAAGAATAAATTATCAAATACATATTTGTATTATTTATTTACCCGTACATTTTCAAATAAAATCCAACTTCCATCCGTGTTCCTGTAGTGTGATTTAGTGCCGGCTGGCTGTAGATGTATCTAAATGTGTTTTTGCAAGAGTAAATAAATGTTTAAAAACAAGTGGCGCTAATTACTCGTATAATCAAAAACTACATAAATTGTGTAGAAACGAAAACTTACCCCTTAATTCACAGCAGAACCTTTTCAAATTATCGGCAAATGATAACTAAATTTTTAAGTCGAAATTACTAAAACTAAATCAAAATCGTTTTACCAAAAATATTGCTATCCCTTACTTCCCCACAAAAGTTATAGAAAAGATAAAGACGTAAAGTTTTAAATTTTACAAGTGTTCTGTACTGCAAAGCAAAATAATTTATGTTTTCAAAGCTAAATGGTTTGTTCAGATTTTTATGCAAAACTAAATAAAAATGACAAAAATATTTTTATACTAAAAAGGATAAAATATGTTTTTCTCTTCAATGTTCAGTTAAATAAGTATGAGTATCAGTTATAATCAGTCGTTTTATCATAAGGGTTCAACCGCTGGTTGGCCTACCATTATTATACAAACATATCTAAGAACTCTCTAAGAACACGATTGGGGAAAATAGACCATAAAATTGAGAAAATAATCAAGCTGTGTCGCAACTCCAATTAACGTCTATTAATTGCACACGTGATTATCCTTAATTTTCGTTATAGGACTAAAATAATATTAAAATAATACGGAAATCCTCCGCCACGTGCGCGATAATTTTTGTTGTGTTGACTAAAAGTTGTATTTTGTTTTAAACACTCAGTCGCTACGATTACCCATCGTAACAATGAATATAACGGGTGTTTTTTTAGGAGGTTTGTTTTTCCGATAGATGTCGTTTTATTTTATGACAGTTGTTTTGACAGCTCAAAGTGGCATTTCTACTCAGTATTGTTTGGCAAATCATTATGAATAGGTTAACTCCAGAACAACGTTTTCAAATCGTGGAAATTTATTTTCAAAATCAGTGTTCAATTAAAAATGTTTATAGAGCACTTCGTGAATTTTATGGTGCACATAATCGTCCGTCAGAGACCACCATAAAGAACGTAATTACCAAATTTCGGTCTACATTCACTCTTTTGGATGCCAAGCCACCGACAAGAATGAGAAGAGTTCGTACAGAAGAAAATATTGCTGTCGTTGAGGCCAGTGTCGAAGAAAACGACAATTTATCGATTCGTCGTCGTGCTCAGCAAATTGGACTTTGTCCATCGACTTTATGGAAAATTTTACGTAAAGATTTGGGTTTGGTGCCATACAAAATTCAATTGGTGCAAGAATTAAAGCCACACGACCATCGTTTGCGCCGTGAATTCAGTGATTGGTCGTTAAATCAATTGAACGAAGATCCATTTTTTTACAGTAAAATTCTCTTCAGTGATGAGGCGCATTTTTGGTTAAATGGATACGTCAACAAACAAAATTGTCGCATTTGGAGCAAAGATAATCCACACGCCGTTCTAGAATTACCAATGCATCCTGATAAATGTACTGTTTGGTGCGGTCTATGGGCTGGTGGGATCATCGGTCCATATTTCTTTAAAAATGAGGAAGGACGACGCGTTACCGTGAATGGAAATCGATACAGAACCATGTTAAATGAGTTTTTGTTGTCAAATCTTGAAGATATGGATATGAATGAAATGTGGTTTCAACAAGATGGTGCCACTTGCCATACAGCACGTGAAACAATCGACTTATTGAAAGAAACTTTCAACGACAACATTATTTCGAGAAATGGTCCGGTGAATTGGCCTCCGCGTTCGTGCGATTTGACGCCACTCGATTACTTTTTGTGGGGATACGTGAAGTCATTGGTTTATGTGGATAAACCTCAATCGATTGACGCTTTGGAAACCAATATTCAACGTGTCATTGCTGACATACGCCCTCAAATGCTTGAAAAAGTGCTGGAAAATTGGACCTCCAGAATGACATTTGTGAAAAATAGTCGTGGTAGCCATATGCCAGAAATTGTGTTTAAATGTTAAATGCCAAAAAATTATCTACCAAATAAAAAAAAATTTTGGTCATTTCATAATTTTATATGTGTTTTATTCAAAAAAAAAATCGGCAACCTCTTAAAAAAACACCCATTATACGCCCGAAACGTTCTAAAATTATCTATTTCTCATTAACACTCGTAATATTTATCGTTGATTTTTGAGTTTGGCTCATAAGTTTAAATTTCTTAATATTTAATACTATATGTGAACAAAATGTTTTATCTATACAACCGGCTCGGTGATATCAATTTGAGCGGAGACAGCAAGCTGTTGAAGGTAGGCTGAACCTGTTGTATGTTGTATAGTTTTCGATATTATGTTCTCACCTCATAATTGCATTCTCCTAGCCGTTTTGTTACTTTGATTATCTTGAAAATTAAACTTGAAATGGGTTAGTTTTAAACTGGATGTCAAAAGTTACAGCATACGTGTTATACACGTGCAATATCAACAAATTTTATCTGTATTTGTATTTCCATTTGTTCTACTCCTAATTTAGAAAACCATCCGCTAAATTTTTGAGATTACCGTAATGATCTCTGGGAAGATTATGGATGAAAAAAATTAATCTTAAATATTTTTGTTGAGAAGCAAAAAAGAATTGTAGTTGAGAGAAAGCTGTATATGACCGGCCCTATTCTTGAAATCGGTGGAAATTTTCGCATTCAGAATATAATTTGCTTTAAAATTTTTTATATTATCCGAATTATGCGCCGGCTACTTTAATCATTTTTTCAAATTTGATTGTAAATTTTCTATTATTTATTTCCCTACTAAAACAACTCCGCATCGATTTACCCGCTCGGAATTTTTCCCCTAGTAGGGAAATAAATAATAGAAAACTTGCAAACAAATTTGAAAAAATGATTAAAGTAGCCGGCGCATAATTCGGATAATATAAAGAATTTTAAAGCAAATTATATTCCGGATGCGGAAATTTCCACCGATTTCAATAATAGGGCTCCTGGACAGGGGTTCCGATAAACGGATATACTTTTATGATGTGATCGATATCGACATGCAACTTAAGAGAATCAGAATTTAAGAGTAAGATTAAAATTAGCATACCATTCTTTGTTTACTAAAAATGGTAGATAATAATAAATAAAAATAAATTGATAAATTGATTATTTATACTTTTAAGCTTAAATTATTTTTATAATTTTTATTCAAATCCATTAATTTTGCTAATATTTAAAATATTTTAGGTTTAAATATAGATAAACATTATCATTAAAAGGACAAATTTTTACTTATGCAAAGAATAACACGAAAGAATAAAATTTGTTTTAAAGAAACGGATAAACATTAAACAAAATAAGAATAAAAACTATTTAATAAGCGAGAATAATGTTTAGGTTTACGAAAATAATGTATTTTATGTTCCAAATTTAATAAAATTTATTCAAAATAATTTTATACTTGGGCTAAAACTAATTGTTATTCTTTCATTTTTAACCGTGTAGCTGAACGACCAATAATTTTGAAATTATTATTTTTAAATAAAATGTTTTAATTTTTCGAAAAGATTTTTTATGTAAGGTAATGATAAATAATTTAAACTTTCAATTTCAGGATTTATTCTATAATTTTGGTAATAATTTCTCTGTTTCGAAATCATTTTATTTATTATTTTTTTAGGATAATGATTATTTATCAAAGTGTTTTCCAAAAGTTTAAAGTATTGTAATGAAATTTAGTATCGGACAATTTTAGAATGTTTTGTGTCAAAATTTTTATTGTATTAATTTTGTAGCACATAGGAAACCAAGAAGTAGAATTTAGATAACGACCAGAACAAGTATTTTTATGGTACCAGTCAAAAGAAATTTTTCCATCCGGTTCATGAATCAAAAGTAAATCTAAAAATGGAATTTTGTGACCAAATTCTTTTTCAACAGTAAACTTGATTCTATTATCTAAGGAGTTAAAAACCTCCAGAAAAATTTCAATTTTGTCTTCAGGGATTGCTGTAATAATATCGTCTACACAACGAAAATAAAATAATGGTTGAAAATGCAGAGTTTAAACCCATTTTTCCAAAAAGTCCATAATTAAATTTGCGATTATGGGACTAATTGCAGAACCCATAAATTTTATTGTCGAAAGAAAAATCAGAATTAGTCAAACCAATTTGTAAAGCCGAAATGAATTGAACTTTAGTCAATTTAGGTTTTGAATTTTGTTTTATACTCCTCCAGTTTTCTTTCGCAATGTTGGTAAAACTTTTATTATCAACATTATGAATAAAGACGTAACATCCAAAGAAACTAAAAGGTAATTTTGTAGAAGCGTGACATTCTGAATTTTTCACTTTCATCTGAGTGGTGGGGTAAATAAACAAAACTGTCGATTCTGGTGCGAATAAAATCCACAAATTATTCATGAAAAACCATTACATTCACATAAATTAACAGTTTGGTGTGGTTTTTGGTCTGGTGGAATCAGCTGGTGGAAAAGAAAAGCTCGATAAACATTACGGTGAGTCTGCTCCGTCAGATTACATGGTAAAATATTGGATTGCTGAATTTAAACGCGGCCGAAGAAGCACTGCAACAATACCATCAACAGGAAGGCCAAAAGAGGTAGCTACTGAAGAAAATATCAAGAAAATCCTCGATATCGTTATGAATGATCGCCGAGTCAAGTTGCGTTAGATTGCTGAAATGGTAAACATATCATATGAACGTGTGTTTTGCATGAACATTTGCATATGAAAAAGCTATCGGCAAGATGGATGCCGCGTTTGCTCAGTGTCGAAAAAAACGAGTTCGACAGACCACTTCACAGCGGTGTTTGGACATGAAAAAGCGTAATCCTGTTGATTTTTGGCGTCGATTAATTACTGTTGATGTAACGTGGGTCCACCACATACACCTGAAACCAAAAATCAATCGAAACAATGGGTGGAAGCTGGTGTAAGTGCTCCGAAGAACGCAAAGGTAGTGAAATCGGCTGGCAAGGTTATGGCCACTATATTTTGGGATGCACACGGAATATTGCTCATCGGTTATCTTAAAAAAGGCTCCACAATCACAGGAAAGTATTATCGTGCATTATTGGATCAATTGGTTGATGTAATCAAGGAAAAACGACCACGTTTAAAGAAGAAAAAAGTGCTCTTTCTTCAAGACAACGCACCGGTTCACACAGCATTAGATACGATGCTAAAATTACGTGAAATACACTTCGAATTGGTTGATCATCCACCTTATAGTCCAGATTTAGCTCTTAGTGACTTTTTCCTGTTTCCAACCTTGAAAAAATGGCTCGCAGGATAAAGATTCATCTCAGACGAAGAAGTGATTATCGAAACTAACGCGTATTTTGAGGGGTTCCCGAAATCGTATTATTCAGAGGGTATAAAAAAGTTGGAATATCGTCTTACTAAGTGTGTCGAACTAAATGGAGACTTTTTTGAGAAATAAATGGTTTTTGGCAAAAAAAAATTTTGTTTTACGCCCTCGTATGTGTTGGAATACCAGGTTTGTGAATTTTTGGTAAACCATATAATTTTGGAATTATATGTGATTAACATTTTTCTAGTTTTTTCATCCACATTACCGGAATTTTTTCAATCTTTAACCATATCGTTTATTGATTTTTGAATCGGACCTGAATTATCTTTTGGTAATTCTACATATGTTGTGTTAACGTTAAGTAAATTTTCCATTTTTGTAACATAATCACTTCACGATGTTATGTCTGTTACGTTACTCTTGTCCGCTCGAGTTACCAGAATATTTGGATTAGCTTTAAAAAAAGATGTTGACTGTATAACATAACTTAAAATACGATTTTCAAACGGAGTTAATATATTTAAATTTGATTTATATTTAAAATTTGTTAAAATATTTACAAAACGGTTCCGAATAGTATAACGATCATTATCGTTCAAATGAAACTTGCACTTTCAACATCAGAAAAAATTTAGAAGTACGGCACTGAATCACCAATTGAATGATAACACAATTTTTCAACCATTTTTTAACCGTGTTCATTAAATTTCCAGAGAATTCATTAAAACTATCTAATAAAATTTTATCAAATTTTTTATTTTGCCTTACCTTGATTTCATTAAAATGATAATTGAAAAACTCATTCGCCTTTGTAAAAAACTCGCTATACTCAATCAGAGGAAGAACATCTTCGATATGTTGCCGGAGTAAATTCAAATTATGTTTCGTTTCCTCGACAGTTTTTATGGTTTCTTTAATTTCTTGATTTATACATCCAAAAATGAATTTATTTTGAAGTCTGCAGTTTACTCATATCTGCACAAGAGCAATTTGTCTTGAACAATTTGATATAACTGCACTATGAAACACTGATGCAAAGCTTAATACAAAGACGGGAATTTCAACTCTAAATTTTTTTGATGCAATGGTGAATGTATGTGAGTTAGTGAGAAAAGTAGCGAAGTGTACCACGTCAATGAGAAACAAAATACTCCTAACTATTAAGCTGAAATTTAACTGCCCATTTGCAGATCTTGCAATTGATTTTGAAGTAACAAATAAAACCGTTAAAATTTATGTTGCGGATAGAATACGCATTCTAGCAAACACAATGAAAAAATTTATTATTTGCCTATCAAAGAAACATAACGCAAATAATTTGCCTTTGTGTTTTAACGAGTTTTCCAATGTAAGGGACGGTCTTGATTGTACGGAAATTCGAACTGTAACATTTCGGTGTCTGACTTGTAGGACGTGCACCTACTCTCATTACATGGGGACACAGACGTTGAAAATTTTGATTGATGTTTCTCCGGCAGGATTTTATCAGTAACGTTTCGACTTGACGATCCTCTGACAAAGCCATCTTTAACCAGACATTCGAACTGGTCCGAATTAGCTAAAGCTGGTGTAGAAATGATTCAACCAGCATTTTTCTGTGAATCCTCTACTAAGCAGCAGATTGAGAGAACCCAAAAATTGCTGCAGCACGAGTTCATATGGAGAGAAGAATGGACCACCTTAAAATATTGAAGGTGTTGTCTGAGACAATTGGAGTTTCAGTAATTCCATATATGAACGATATTTTTTCGGTGATTTGTGGTTTATCAAATGTATCAAAAAATAAATTTATATTTTTTATACATAATTCATTCATTAATATCACATTATTTTTTAAATATGTAAGGCATAACTTTTGTAAAATAAATTTCAGTCAACGTCTTTATATAATTTTCTATAACAGTTTCGTTTCCAAGCACCTAACTTTGGTCAAATGTACTAAATATTAATTACAAAATCACAGTGCTTAAGGTTAGTTATGTCCAAACCTAGTTGTATTTGACCATAATATTCGTGTCGTTTTTTTAGCTTATATAATTTTTCTGTTTTGTCAGTTCTGACATGGTTTTTTCTTTAATATGGTTTTTAATTTCCACTAGTGTCCATTTATCGCCATTAAACACAATACCATGCGCCGGATTTATAGCCAAGAATAATAGGTCCGATGAGATCATGAGGCCACATTCAAAAAGTATATTTATGTGCCGATATGATTGCTTAGCAATTTCTGCCATGAGACCGTATCTGGTCGCACAATTTCCCTTGAAATTGCTTTCATAAATAGCCGTTAATATTATCATGAAAACATGTAAATTATGAAAACCAGTAAATAGATGTTTAATTATCTGTGACGAAAAGTGTCATGCAATTTTACCTTCAACTATGAAGGAATTTGAGGTGAAAGACTGAAAAACACGTTTGATAACCTAAATTGAAAAATATAAATTTTCAACGTTATTTAACGAAATTAAACTTCAATTAATATTTCCAACCTGTCTGATACGTTTACACGTGTAGACAATGTATGTCGAAAATTAAATAACTCACGTCGGCAATGCAGAAAATGTCGAAAATTAGTCATAATAATTAAATATTAACAAAACCAAAACAATATTTGTTGAATACTTTTTGATATTTTGTACAAATAAATAATGCCTTATTAAAAATTTTGGTAGCTATCCAATCCAAGTTTGATTCAAGATGATTCTAGATTTAATTTCAAACACACATATAGAATGTAACTTATTAATATTGAATAAATTTTAAATTTTCAAAAATTGTGGTAACCTAAATTTAAACAAAAGAAATAATCAATTCATTCTTCTTCCTCTCGAGTAATGAGGATTGACAGTTGGAGTCTACCACCTGATGACAGAAATTATAAGTGGTGTTTCCATGTTCGTTGTGACATTTCAACATTTTGATTTGATAAATCAAGGCATTTATTTTTGTTATAATTTGAAAAGCACGAATAGAAATTAATTAAAGTGAAAAATTGTGAAAAACTAGTGAAATTTTATAATTTGAAGCTAGTTTTATTTAATTAAAGAAAAACAAAATATTTTGGTGTAATTTAATTGAATAAATCAGATTGTATTCAAAATAATAATGGATAATTGTGAGGCTAAACGTTCAAGAGTATCGTTTGATTATTGTTGAGTACCCCAGTGTAATTCTCGTAATTTAACGAACATTTATATGCACCGCATTCCCAAACAAGTAGTAGAATCACGAACGGGGTTATTAAAATGGCAAATAGCGTTGAAAATGGGGGAAAAATGTCCAATGTATAGTTGCCATTTTCAAGAAAAATATCTTTTAAGGCCTTTTCATTCACTAAATAAATTGTTCAAAGTTAAATTGGTTCCTGGAGCTGTTCCAACTTAAACTTTGCCAAAGACATCGTTTCAAAAAAAAGCTACTCAGGCCTGCGCTAGAGCAATTTTTAGGTTTTTAACAACTAGGTTTGTAACAATATCAGAATTATCAATAAAAAATATTTATTTATTTTTAAAAATTAATTTTAGCGTTGAGCTTCAAGAAGAGACAGAGAGGCTCAAATTGAATTGCCTACCCGAATATTTTCTGATGCAGCTTTGTATTTCAGATAATCGAGATAAATGTAATCAAGTTTATTTTCGAGGCACATTTGATATAACTGCACTATGGAACACCAATGCAAAGCTTATTACAAAGACGGGAATTTCAACTCTAAATTTTTTGGATGCAATAGAAATAGAATACTTCTTACAATGAATAAACTGAAATCAAACTGCTCAACTAATAAAACATCTAAACTTTAGTTTGCGGACATAATACGCATTCTAGCAAACACAATGAAAAAATTTATTATTTGGCAATCAAAGAAACATAACGCAAATAATTTGCCTTTGTATTTTAAGGAGTTTCCCAATGTAAGGACCGGTCTTGATTGTACGGAAATTCGAACTGTAACATTTCGGTGTCTGACTTGTAGGCTTTCATCACAAGGAGACACACACGTTGAAAATTCTGATTGGTGTTTCTCCGACATGGTTAGTAAATTTTATCAGTAACGTTTGTTACGCTTTCCCAAACAGCAAAATGTAACTAAATTATCTGTCCGGTTATTTTTAAATGTTTTAGGTGATTTTCGAAGGTGTCGATTGCAATTATAATGTCATCAAGGTAGGACCATACGTTTGGGTGTAGTTTCGCACCTATAATAGCATCAGCTGGCCGACACATTGTAGCGGGGGAACCTACTAATCCAAAACGCATACGTGCAAATATATAAAGTGGCCTAGCTGATAAAGCGAGAGCTGGTTTTGGTTGAGACTGTTCCTCTAATTTAATTTGCCAATAGGTGCCAGATAAGACTATGGAAGTCAAGTATGTTGTTGCTTTTAAATTGGAAATAATGTTTTCTAGATGTGGCATGAATCCTTTATCGTCACCGAATTCAATTTTCGTGCGTCGAGGCACATTCTTATTTCCCCATTTGGTTTATAAACTATTGTCATTGGGGATCTCCATGGAAAGGCTGGACATGGTTTGATAACTCCCAATTGTAACATACGCTGAAGTTCAACATCAGCTACTTTTAATCCATACGGGGAAATAGGATAACATATCTGCATCGCAGGGGGATTATAAGCTCTGTTAATAGTATGGGTCACTATTTGGGTACAGCCGAGATTATCATTGGTAGTAATAGGCAACTGAGCAATCAATTGTGTCAACTGTTTCTGCTGTTGTTCTGTAAGAAATTATTTTGAATTATTGGAGGTATTTTGAGATTCTGAATTAATATAAAAAAGAGTGGGATTTAAATCAAAATTCTGCCAGAAGTCCATCCCTAGAATGAGATCTTGTGTAATTTGAGGTAAAACATACATTGCTAAACTTCGGCGTTTGTTATTGAACTCAATAAATATACATCTACTACTTCACATCCTGGAAGTGATTCGTCATTAGCTACGAAAACTTTTGTATAGTTTTTTCGAGTCGTTAATCCACATTGAGATAGGAATTTATCTCAATGTGGTGGATTTACAAAATTTACAAAATTTTGCCGGAGCAAATGAGGATGACACGTTTGGCAGTGGGAAAATATAGTATCTTCTCGGCCGCATCTGTAGCACAAATAGTTGGCTCTTCGTGGTTTTGGACATGAATCAGGGTTGTGTCCGTTTCCAAAAAAATTTACACAAGAAAACAATATTTGCCTCGTATTTCTGGGAATTGAGATTGTTATAATTGTTTTTGAGATCGGCACTGTGAAACCGAATCGGTATTTTTGTGGAATTACGATACCCATAATTAGGCTCCAATTGTATATTAGGCTAAGAAAAAGTTTGCCTGTTATTATTATTATTGCGATCAGGATATTTTGAATTCCGAAAGGATTTTGGCTCTATTGATGTTGGTTCTGGATTTAAATTGGTTGAAACTTTATTGTAATTAGGAGAAGATTTAGAATTTGTAGTTTGGTCTAATATATTTAATTGGTGCATACGTTTGTTCATTCCTATTACTGCGTTTTACTTACAGAGTGTTTCCATGCTTTCAACGTCTCTACACAGTATGGTTAATTCTTCAACAGATGCAATGTTATTTAAATTTCTGAAAATAAGTCCTCTTAAATATGTAGGCCATAAATTATTGTACATACATCGTAGTTTCTGATATGTCTTAAACGTCTTAAACTGTCAGGAAAATGGTTTGTATAGGTTTTAGCTATGCATAGCATTTTTGTTGATTGAAATTTAATCCATTCCATTGAATCACCATCTCTGGGGACAACCGATAATGGCCATCAACATTGAGTTAAATTTAACTCTTCAAATATAAGGAAAATGGATTGTAGCTAATAAACTGTCCAAGATACTTATCAATTTGTTTAGTGTTCCTAACAGGTAAATTTTACTCAGTGTTGAATGGTCATTATCGGCCATTCCCAAAGTGGAAGATACAGAATAATGTTTTATTAATAAAAAAAACTTTTATTATTCGCTCTATTACGAGAATCGAACTTCACAGCATTTTCTTTGAATTGCTCTTGCATCATTTAATAAAGCATTTTGTAATAAATTGTTTAAACTGCCTGATCCCATATTCAAAATTATTTTCGGTGCGTGTGAATAAACACCTTACGACAAGCAGTTTATAATAACCACTTTAGAATCCTGCTTGCTCATTAACATACGGATACGTTGATATAAAATTGCAAAATGACATCTTACCAAAGATCGCAATTCGCTAGTTGGATCAAAACTTGAGATTTGCATTTCAAGGTGTGTCGTTCTATTAAATCCGCCATTTACAGGGTTTAGAATAAAGCAAGAAATATAATCTTCGTTATAAATTTAAATTTATTTCATATATCACAAACTAACACTTTCAAAATAACGGGGAAAATCACAAATTAACAGTTTTGGCTCCAAATTGGATCCCGGTCAAATGACATATTTAGATTTTTGGTGTAAAGTTCAAAAATTTCAAATCAAAAATTCAAAAATTATAAAGTTCGTTATGGCACGTTTTAAAATAAGATTAGTCAAATCGACAAAAGTCTAAAAAATATTAGGTTTACGTTGTTGCTGAGGAAGTTCAGGCACTGGCGTCTTCTAAAATATAACAATTTTTGAAAATAGAAATTCTCCTGATGTTTCCGTGAATTATTTCGAAACTACTATTTCATTTGCAGGAATGAGACAAAAAATAATAACCAATATAGTTTTTCGCATTTTTATAACAAAAATTAAATTAATTTGCTTCAACTATAGTTACATTATGATTCAGCTATTAATTTTATTTTAGTTTGACATAAATCGTACAAACTCAATAAAAAAATATTTTAATCTGCGTCTAGTTCTTATTCAATACAAGTTTCATGATAGCTATATCTGTCTCTTGTTGCTCTCTTAATTTTTCATGTTCACAAATTTGTGAATATAAATGTTCGATTAATGATCTAGTTTATATTAAAAAATGTTCTTTGCTTCTGTATTAACATGTTTGAATTAAAATCCATTCGATTAATTTACATTATTATTTAAAAAATTATAATTTAAAAATCATAACAGTGTACAATACACCACTACTTATACATGCAATGAGAATTTAATTGGATTGAATGAAATTCCAATTAGATTTATATACACATAGTCCCGGAAAAATCCGTGGAAAATTTCATGGGCTCGTTTCGGTGAGCTTACATTTCTTTCTAATATCGTAGAGGTGTCTCTTTCAACAATATGTTTAACAGTGTAAAAACTAACACATGCATTTTTCTATAATATTCTTATTGGATTCGTATACAAATTAATACCACCGTTATGTTGGATCAGCACAATGTGCCCATGCTAACATCATTATCAGCCTAAATTGACACCATTGGGAATGCTTCATCAGCACAACGTGCCATTAGTGCACGCGAGAGCCAAAAGTGTTGATTCAACAATAATGAATTTCATTTACTTTAAATTTTATGTAAAATCTTAATATTAGTTTTGAGTTGTAATTTTGATGTGAAAGAATAAAGTTGTATTTTTTTACTTCGAATTCAATCAGAATTCTTAACTGGCGCCGAAACAGCAGATTCATATCGGGAAATATAGTTAAAGTGCTGTAAATTGAGTGAACTAAGTGGTTATAGCAAATATTACACTATAACTTAGAAAACTGAAAATTATTTCTTTTAACAAATTCTACATTACAAGTGTGAAGAAAAGTGCAGTGATAGTGAAACGTACCGCAGTAGGCCGTTCGTGGGTTTAAAAACGGTTAGCTAAAAAGGGATAATACGTTCCGTCCGCACACCCGATTGATCTCTTGTGCACACAGTCCCGGAGTGCACACGTGTGACATGAAAATCAAAATATTTTTCTTGTAAGTTGACACACAATACACAAATTTAGTGTAATAACTAAACCAAAAAATTAATACATAATTTAACATTGTGATATAATAATTTCGAACATAAAAAACAATTTTTGATAATAATTAAAAAACCGTAATACACGCGAAAATTGTAAAATCTGTTAAGAATTCACAATGGCGAGCCTTGAGCAAATTCAAGATACATTAAAGCAAATCACTGGTGCCTTAAACGCCCAGATAGAACTGACAAAAAAAATCAAACTACGGTTGAATCAATTAGAATAATCTACAGCTTCAACGACACCCCTAAACACGTTAATCACTCCAAAAAATGTGGAGGAGTTGAAGGAAATAAGTCGTTTGCCGGATTCCGTAAAGGAATTACAAATATTTGATGGAAATCCCACCCAATACCTATCATGGGTACACAACGTGGAGAATATACTCCAAGACTACGAAATTCTGAGGAATAAACCAATATATCGGGCTATATTACAACACATCCGCCAGAAAATCAGAGGGAATGCCGATTTAGCGCTTATCTCATACAATATTTTCAATGAGGAATGAGTAACGATCAAAAAATGCCTTTCATTGCATTACGCGGATAAAAGGGATCTCCGCACGTTGGAGCATCAACTAAGTACCATATCACAACGAAACTTTACCGTACCGAGTTTTACGCAAATGTAAACCATCAGTTTTCGTTAATTGTAAATAAAATAAAAATCGAAGAGTATTCACCGGAAACGATCAAAGTGTTGGTAGAAACATACCGCAATCGAGCACTAGACGTGTTCATTCACGAGCTAAATGGAGAGCTGTCTAAAATACTGATCATACAGAAACCAGCCACATCACCTGAAGCGTACGCATCCTGCCTAGAAATTCAAAACCTGAATTTCAGAAACATGAATATTCACAAAAGAAATATTAACAATGTTGTAACGTACCCACAACCACAACTCTCACCCAAAAATAACGAGGCGCTATCAGTTCAACGGAGGAATTTGGCTTACAACATTCAACATCAGAAGCCAAACTACGCCCCACCACCGAGGCCGAACTATCCTAAACCGGCAACACCGATGGATATTGACCCGTCGGTTCAAACACGACTGGTATACTATATTAACCGTCCCACGCCTCAATATCCCACGGTAGCTAAACGGGAACATTCTCATATCCATGAACCTAGGAAAAAGCAAAGAATCAACTATCTAGAAGCGGAAAAAGAGGAAGACTATTATAACCAAGTGGCATATGATAACACAGAAAATGACGTATGCTACGATGAAAAGGGTACAGAAGATAACACGGAAATCAATTTTATGACGGAAGCCTCTCTGGCGTACCTTACCTAGAGTACCGTCTTAAAAACGGGGATATGCTAAAGTTTCTCATAGACACGGGGGCCAATAAGAACTTTATAAGGCCTGAATTAGCGGTTAATGCCAAACCAACGGAAAATCAATTCAAAATTAGATCAGCAGGAGGTAACATTAAAATCAGTCACACAATCAGTGGACCGTTCTTTAAGAGCATTGGCATTGGCAATACTATCGATTTTTTCATCCTACCAGGTCTGAAATCGTTTGATGGTATTATAGGAGATAACACGCTGAAGGAACTGAGGGCACTTATTGACCGGAGGAACAACGAATTGATTGTTGTACCCAACATACGCATTCCGTTAAAAGAAAAAACATCATGCCAGGTCAACAATATAGAAATTCGGGATAGTCATCTTTCATCAGATACCAACAAATTATTACACACAGTCGTCTCGAAATTTACAACACTCCTCGGACCTGTTAATAGCTTTGAAACCGTAGATACGGAAGTACGTGCAGAAATCAAGACAACCAGTGAAGAACTGATCTATACCAACTCATATCCATATCCATACAGTATGAGGCCGGAAGTGGATAAACAAATAGCCTAACTCCTTGCCGATGGTATTATACGTCCATATAAAAGCCCGTATAATTCCCCAATATGGGTCGTAGAAAAGAAATTGAGTGTCTCGCAAATTAAAAAATATCGGATGGTAGTGGATTTCAAGAGATTAAATGCCGTGACAATATCAGATTCCTATTCCATCCCGGATATTTCAAACACCCTAGCGAATCTCGGAAATTCAAGCTATTTTACTACCATCGATCTCACATCAGGGTTCCATCAAATCAAAATGAAGGAAGCCGACATTCCGAAGACCTTGTTTTCCACCCTGAATGGAAAATATGAATTTCTCAGGCTTCCGTTCGGGCTAAAGAACGTGCCCGCGATTTTTCAGAGAATGATCGATAATGTCTTGAAATAATATATTGGACAACTTTGTTACGTCTATATAGATTGCATTATTGTTTTCGGAGGACGAACGGTAGAAGAACATCTGGTCAACGTTGAAAAAGTATTTCTGAAGTTACAAAAGGCTAACTTGCGCATAAACCTCGACAAAACGGAGTTCCTAAAACAGAAACGGAATTTCTGGGGTATCTCATCCCTCCCAACAAGGGTATTAAACCGGATAAAAGAAAAATATTGGCTATTCAAAACATCAAGAAACCCGAGAACTTAAAAGAGCTCAAATCCTTCCTGGGTCACGCATCGTATTATAGGCGATTTATCCGCCACTTTGCTCACGTAGCTTAACCACTAACCAACTTGACGAGGGGAGAAAATGCTCAAATTAAAGCATCACAATCCAAAAAGGTGAAGATTGATCTGAATCAAAAAGAGTTGGAAGCTTTTAACAATATCAAGAAGCTCCTGTCATCAACAGACGTATTAATGTTTACAAATTTCAACAAACCTTTTCTACTGACTACTGATGCTTCCTCATCTGCCATTGGCGCTGTATTGTCTCAAGGGGACATCGAGAAAGACCGGCCAATAACTTACATCTCCAGATCTCTGAATAAAACTGAAGAAAATTACGCTGCGAATGAGAAGGAGATGCTGGCTTTAATATGGGCACTGGACAACCTGCGCAACTACCTCTACGGAACTCGCAAAGTAAAAATCCTGACAGATCATCAACCGCTAACTTTTTCATTAAGCAATAAGAATAATAATGTAAAGTTAAAACGCTTGAAAGCTCGATTGGAAAAATACAACTACGAGCTTATTTATAAGCCGGGCTGTACCAACAAAGTAGCTGACGCGCTGCCTAGACTGGAGCTTGAAGTGAACGCATTGTCTACCGTTGGAACTGTTTACAGTGCCGAAGAAGATTCCACCAAACTTATTCGATATTGTGACTCACCTATCAATGTCTTCAGGAACCAACTAATATTCCAGAAGGGCAGGACATATGCGCTCATGAGGAGCCCCATCCATCTTACCACAGGCATTACATCAGTCTACCAGAAATAAATAGAGAAAACCTATCCAAGATCTTACAGGAAAAGCTACATCCTACCATCATCAATGGAATAAAAATACCTGAGGAGAACATTCAACTTTTACAAGAAGTTTTTAAAGACAGTTTTTCAAATTACAAGATACGTCTAACGCAAAGAGTCGTCGAAGACATTCGAAGTGGAGAAAATAAGTTCTCTATAATAACAGAGGAACACAAACAGGCACACAGGAATCATATGGAAAACCGAAAACAAATTTTGGAGAAATATTACTTTCCGGGGATGGCCAGTTTGATTAAAAAATACTCGCAGACCTGCGATACCTGCAACACGAATAAATATGATCGACACCCTCATCGCGTTGCAATCCAGGAAACACCTATACTAACATATCCGCCAGAAATTCTCCATTTAGGCATAATGGAGTTAAAAAAGGAAACATTTTTATCTTGTATAGACAAGTACCCTAAGTTCGTAAAATTCTTTCGCATTAAGAACAAATCCATCTTACACGTACGAGATAAAATCATAAAGGCGATACATTACTTCACCGCACCTCGCATTCTTGTGATGGATAATGAAAAAGGCTTTGTGAGCCCAATCATAACGGATTACTTAAAAACTTTGGGTATCCAGATTTATCAAACACCTTCTCAACGAAGCGAAGTTAATGGAGCTATAGAGAGAGCACATTCTACAATACTCGTAATAGTCGAAATAGTTCGATGTCTCCAGAACGAGTTCATGGACCTGTCTACAAAAGAACTTATCAACATAGCGGTGGATCGCTACAACGATTCAATACATTCGGTTACGCAACGGAAATCTAATGATATATTTTTTGATAGAACACAGAGGACGAATTACAATAATCTTGTAGATTTCAAAACCAAAGTACAAGTGGACCTGATTGAAAGTCTTAGAAAGAATCAAAACTCCACAATAACGTGAGAGAATAATAAGAGAGCCTGTCCGAAGACCTACGAAGCTGTCGACACGATTTATACCGCAATCAAGCAGATTCAACAGAAAGACAAACCAAAATTTCGCCAAAAAACAGTGGCACAAAACAATAAGGTCACTGTAACCACTACATCTGGAAGACGCATCCATAAAACACATATAAAAAACTTAACCCAATAGTTTCCCATTACAACCAAAATATAATTAACGGGATTACCTCTCTTCCTTTTTAGCTCCTGGCTCTGGTGTTGTACTACACCACTAAGAATATACGAGTATAACCATACCCCGCTCGTAACGATAAAACAAGGAAATGGACAGATAATCGAGGGAAATTTCAAGTTGATTCATATCATCAACCTAAGGGAGTACGAGGAAGTATTAGAACGAATTACACCCTCGATCAGCAGGACACACCAGGAGAGCATCCTTCAGCCACAAATGGTCCATCAAGCGAAAACCATAGCGCAAATAATTTCGGAACTTAAGGGTCAATCACGTAAACATAGGTCGATAAACTGGATAGGTAGTGCATGGAAGTGGATAGCTGGATCCCCAGATGCCACAGATTGGGACCAAATAAATGATATAATTCGCAACAACAATCAACAGTACAGGATTAACAAGGTGTTAACAAATACTACTCAACAGTTGCTTGCAGAATATACAACAAAATCTTGGACCATCTAAACGACGAATCGGAAGAAAAACTTTAACAAGTATTATTTAACCGACTAACCATTCTTAAAGAAGAAATATACGAGATAGTCAGAGCTGTTCAATTAGCCAAAGGAAACATCGTCAATACTAATCTACTGAATAAAGGGGAAATCAATCGACTATATAGATCGAAGCAATTGAATACGCGGAACCCATGATAATTGTGAAAGAATCTACTCTCCTTTACGCTCTCGCCATGCCTAAACCAACAAACAGGACTACAATCACATCATAATACGGTCAACTTCCAACCACAACAAGCGTATATACACCAAATTCAACGAACTTCTTCTAAGTCAAGATGAAATATTTGGAATCGTAAAAAAGTATCACACATTCGGAGAAATGACTATTTGTAACCTAAGTGGATTACAGAAAATGCCAACAGATCACTGTATTTATCAGCTAATTAAAGGGCTCAATGCTAGATGCGAATACAAATTATGCGGCCAACCAGTCATGGAAACCCTTGATGGCCACACCATATTCCTGAGCAATGTTGTCCTGACCAAAAGTGTTGATTCAACCAATAATAAATTTAATTTTACTTTAAATTTTATTTAAAATCTTAATGAGTTGTAATTTTGATGTGAAAGAAAGAAGTTGCTTTTTTTAATTTCGAATTCAATCAGAATTCTTAACTTACATATTGCTGTTATTTTTTTGTTAGAAACCACAACTTTCATCATTTTAGGCATCTTCTACGTTGTAAGAAAATTAAAGAGGCCCGTGGAGAGAGAGAGAAAACAAATCAAAGTCTCCAAAATAGAATTAGATGATCCTTTGATTTATGTCTTGATATGGAGGGACTTTCTTGGTTGAACACTATTTTACCTTGAGTTGATACACTAATTTGTTTTTAAGCTTTGTAAAATGGTTTCGTGTCAAACCGACAAACATTTTCAATAGAAAAAACGTCAACTTTTTTAAAGTGTATAGTGCTAACAAAATGGAGCGATTCATATGCCACTGCAGAATTGCTGATAAATACGTGTTAACGACTAATTTAGGATTCTTGTTTATCCTTTCATGGACTCCATTATAATTTTATAAAATATTAATATCATCATAAAAATTTTAATTTTAAAACAATTAAGTAAATTATATAAATAGTAGATTTTAATAATTTTTTTAATTTAATTTTAACGCAAAAATGTTAAATAAAATATTTAAAATAAAATTGTTGCAAATATTTCTATTATAAAGAATTAGACAGCAAGTCGTAACGGTATCCATCTTGTGTTGTAAATATTTTCACGTGCCAAAATGAAATTTTTTGTTAAATTTCCTAAGCACAAAAATTACAATTACTAAGAATTATAATTATTGTTATTTTTCTTAATTTTTTTTTGTGTATATATGTACAAACATTTTTTTTTTGAACCACACAGGCGCACTAGAAAATCCAATTCGAAAATAAAAAATAAAAATAATATTTTATGTTTTTCATGCGAATTTAAATTTAAATTTTCTTATTAAATGTGAAACGCAAAAAGGAAGAAAAACCCAGAACAAACCAACAAATTTAACAATAATAATATTTATAATAATAACAATTACGTATATATATATGATAATGATAATGTATAAAATATAAACGATTTTTACTTTATGTATTATAAAATAATAAATAAATAAATTATTATATGGAAAAGATGCTTCTTTGTTTTTATTTTTTTTTATATAAATTATTTATATACAATAAATATATTATGTTTATGTATATATAAATAAAGCTATATAATATTCCTCTTTTGGCAAATTGCCATGCTCCGCCCACGGCCAATCCAAATGGTTAGGTTTTCGTTCTACTTTTTCGTTGAATTTTTTTTTTTTTTTTGTTAATACAAAATGAAAAACCAAAAGTGATTTTCTTTTTGCTTGCTTATTTTTTATAAATAATAAATTTTACTTTTTTTTATGAATATGTATTATTGTTTGTTTTGTTGCTATAATGCAAAAACAGATTTTCCAATGTATTGTTTTTTCTAATTTAGAGTGGAAGAAGGCGAAACGACAAAGAAAACTTTCTTAGATGTAGGAATGTATAGAAGGAAAATGAAGAAAACAGGTTTACATAAAACTTGAAAATGTGTACATATTTTCTATACACAAAAATGAATATTGTTAGGGAGAAGCAAAATCGAAATTTGTTTTCCTTCAGATAACAAATACATGTTTCTGCTGTTGGGCATTCAACGTTTTTTTTTTATTTTGTTGCCGTCTTATTTTTAATTTATATTGTTATGATTTGTGACTTAGCAAACGATGAAAACAAAATTTGTTTCATCGTGGAATTTAATTTGGATTTGGTTGGGTTCGGTTTGTGATGAGTACAAATCTTTTGGAGTCGAAATTATACTTGAAAGAGGATTTACTAAAATAAATTGGTTCCGGGAATTCGAGTGAAAACATGTTTCACGCAAGTAATTTTAGTTAAAATCCTGCGGAAAAAAGGTTTTGTCAAAATTTTTTGTAAAAGTGACATAAATGTTTCGACAAATCGAGTAAAGTAAGTAAATCATCGAGTAAATTAAGTAAAGTGTTCGGGAAAAATACGACTCAACTTAAAAATGATACATCTTGAACTAACGGTGTGAAGTTATGTTAATTAAAAGTGTAGCTACACAAATTAACAAAAAAGTGTAGCGTACACAAAAAATATTTGCAAAGTGTATAAAAAAAACTATATTTAACCAAAGCCGATCTAAATAAATCAAGCCTACCTATTAAATCGCACTTTCAAATACCGGAACTAAACCATAAACAAAAAATTTAATAATAAAGGAAAATATATGGAAATTTTCTTGTACAACAACAATAATTAAAATAAAGCAAAATGATGACGTCATTAATTGTCATTTAAAACCAATTATTAGAGAGAAATAGTAAATTAAATTTTATAAGAAAAAAAACAAGACACCAACTTTAACGTTTTTATAATATTTAGATCTTTTATCAACTTTTATGGAGCAATCCTTCAATTTTTAATTAGGCTTCCATATCATTCTATTAGAATGAACAACATTTTAATTCGAGCAGTAGTACATTCGTCATCCAATATAATGAATTGACATGATTGCAGTACTTTATTTGTAAGCGTTAACATAGGTCCTCAATCGAAACCAAAGCCTCATTCAGTGTTGTGCCGTATTATCTACACCGCGTCGATAATTAATATTCTACACGTGTAGAAAATGTATGTAAAAAATTAAAAAACTGGCGTCGAAAATTATTACTTCTGTTACAACAATCATTAAAATTCTATGATTTCTTTGTAAATAGAACCATTTGAAGTTAAAATTCGTAAATTCATTCTTTCTTCACATTTAAAAATTTAACTCCAAATTTTATGCCCATTTAGTAAAGTGTGAAATCGTACGAAATTAAAAATTTGTGAAATCGTTTTCTCGATTAAAAATAGTTTGTAAATAGGACATAGCCCTTAACCTACCTCCCTTGCTTATATGATTTCCTTGGTGGAAAGGAGGTGTAGGAGGAAATTATATAACTGCTTTCTATTTTCGCGGTAGGTTGTATATTTTTTGTTCGTTTCTTGTCCTTGTTATTTCATTTTATTTGCTAGACTTCCCGCTTCGTTAATGGTAAGAGATATCGGTCAATTTTCTAGTTGCCTGTTACGCATTGGTGTAGTTGTAGTACTTGCATGTTGGGTTACTGCAGACTCTTCTGCTGCCTTGATAATGTTTTCAGTGTGTTGCCTACGGTCACTCCTTGCCATTTTTTGATTTCTCGCGGCGTATTTTATTAACAATACACATTTGCAACTTGAGTGGCAAGCAGGCGTTCTTCAATATTTTTTCCAAATGTTTATTACCCCACTATTCGAGGGATTTGCATATGAATTACGAGTGTGTTTTGGTAGCTATTTCGATATAGGCTTCTTCCATTTGCAATATTGCTCTAAATTTGGCAGCTTCTTCATTCGTTTGGAGGCTGGGCTGAGCGAGCTTGAGTGCTCCGCGGAATGTGGTTTCTTTGTGTCGGCGGCATCTTTTAATAAAACCCTGTCAGTGTAAAAATTTCTTCCAATTTGTTTTGATGTGTTTAACAATAGGCGCTTAATTTTGAATTGTGATAATTACCAGTTTTGGTTGTGGGTCTCTGTGAATTTCCGCACCATTCATTTTATTTAAAAGCCCTGGCCTCTATTGTAATGTTGTAAGAAACTTCTTTTTAATCATTACGTGAATTTGGTTCGTTGTTAAGCTATTAAGGTGAATGGGGTCCATGTGCATATTTGTGTAATATTTTCGGGTGAAAATTTCTTTTTTGGGAATTTACTGCTTCTTATAAGATGCTTGCTGGTTTGTAACGCTGAAGTCGATTGGAAGTTCTCCATTAATAATTTTACACACAAGTGTGTCTAAATGCTTGTTTGCTACCCCCATTTTAATGGTTTTTTTTATCTGATCAGTAATTTATAATTATCTCTCTCCAATTTTTGCATTGAAGTATATTTTTAGTGTGTCTTGCGTACCAAACCTACAAACCAAAAGACGTGTGTCCCCTTACGAGACACCAAACAGATGTTTCGTAAGGGGACACACGTCTTTTGGTTTGTTGATTCGGCTGCGTCTCTTAATTGGGATCATACACTGTATATAAAAATTATCGTGTTTCATATTTTTGAATGGAATTTTTTATTACGATTCTACCGATTATTCTGCTATTTAACTGGTTTCTTATTCCATTAGTGGTGCTTGTTTTGCTTTAGCGGTTTGTTTATTTCTCTATTTATGGTGCTTAGCTTTTTCTGCTTAGAGTTCCGAAATTTTAATTACCGATTTCGTGATGGTATAAGTGAAACCGTTTCTGTAATCATTTTAATTTTAGAGTAATGAATGCAGGGGAGGTGATGTTTGTGATGATACACACATGCCGGGGGGATCGTTACTATGTTCCACTCCATTATTCTTCACTTTCTTCTTTCATGTTCCCAAGGGGTCACCCAAAATTGTACTAACCCAACCAAAAGTCGATTGATAATCAATTGGTGAATCTCTCGGACAAATGTAATCCTGAGCTAACGTGAACAAAATGGATACCGCTTACAATAAAAAATCATTTTGTGTTGTACTCAAAAGATGGCGAACGAACGATTCATTACGAAAATGATCATGACAGACGGCACATTTGGCACAGTGAATGTCCATTGCAAGTCCATTGCACACGAATACATACATATTTAAACTGGAAAACTACAATGGACCGGTTGCCGAAAAGTATGTTCGATTTGATCTATATTTCGATATGATCATGCAGGTTTGACCGCCTCGTATCAATATCTCCCAGATTCCAAAACGTATTGAATTTTACTCCCACTCTTGATGTCTGCTGCAACAATTTGTTTTAATAATTGTCCATTTGCCATTTGTGTTTGTTTGCTTATTGCAATGTTACAGTTTGAACTCACTTGCATGCCGATAGTCAAACCAGAACTGACCTAAAACCGATATTAACCGATATTTTTATTGAATTCAAAACCGAAACGGTTACAAGCGATGCGGTTATGAGCGAGCAGTGCGCTGTCAAAAAATACTCTGTGTTTCTTTATTCATCCTGCGCACTGTGTTTTTATTTGTGAACTGTACTTACACCGTGCATACTCGGTTCTTCAAATTTTACTCTGATACGAAGAGTATTCAAAGTAAAAACAAATTATTACTCTATGCACAGTGGAACATTTTGCACTGCACAATCTGTGCTCGTTGTACAATACCCTGCTTTTGCTCGGGTTAAATTAAAAAATAGACCTATAGATAGAACGTTAACCGTAACCGGAATTCATCGTTTCGGTTCCCTCTTTAAATTTCTGTTATAACACTTAAATGTTAAGTCTAAAATTAAAGCTCCTCCTCCGATTGATTATGAATTGGAATTATAAAATTTACCGCTAAAGCACGAAATTCGTAAATTAGAAGAACTTTTTAACTGGAACCTAATTTATGAAATGAGGGTCCAGTATACCAGAAATAGTATCGACGGACAATTTTTATGGTACGTAGTATACGTATAACCAACCTCAATTAATTTTTATTTGAGCACCAATGAGATAATTTTTTAGTAATTATTTAATTTATTATATCCACTACCTTTAGTATCACTCACCACTTAGTAAAGGATGCCAATTGGGGCCGCCAAATAAAAACAATTGGTCTTGGGAAGGTCTTGATGTCAGCTTATTACTGAGAGAACCAAGTGATCGACCTCAGGAGTCGACTATACAAATAACAAGCGATCGTTTGATCGATTGTTTCACTAAGCATCAACGAAAATTTGTTCTAAAAATATCGAGACTCCTTTGTATAGAGTCGTTTCATAATTAACTGAAACGCAAAGTAGTAAAATCGGCTATATTCTAGAGCCCCCACAAAAACATTGATAAATATTCCACCTAGCTTTAGCTTAGACATGGTTGAGTTAGAACTCACCGTATAGCTGCGCCACTATAAGTATTTTGTTTTTACATCGTTTGTTGCATATTCTTATTTTACTTCCGTTAAAAATACTGAACAAGCCTATCAAAAAAAAAGGCTATAAAAACTCCATTGGGCTAAAAATATTTGATATCTCCATTTTGTCGTTAATCCAGCAAATTTGACAGCGCAGGAAGCAACATAAGTGGACATATGGCTACGATTATTCGCCGATCAAAAATAATTTACTACGCTGCGAAACAAGTTCAATGAGAATAAAGGAGCTATACTTAAATCGAGTGTCCAAAATATTGACCAGTTGGTGCTATGACAAATATGCTAATTGAATGTTTCGAGACGGATGTTGTACCACCAAAATGTTATTTGAAACTATTGGTGCAAATTGCTAAATCCGGTAGAGAGTTAGGTGGCAAAGACAACTAACTTGCTTTCCAGACCGCGGTTATCTTGGAGATCAGAATTATAATATTGTACAAAAAACAATAACATTACCACATTATCACTTAGTTCGTTGATCATGCATATATACATTATTCACATACTCGTTCGCACCAATTAAATGTTGGAATGGAAATACTGGGTAGTTGAATGAAAATACGCAGATAATTCGAAAAATTCAATTAAAATCGCAATGAATGTACTCGGAGGAGAAATAAAAAAGGACCATTGGCTTGATTCGAAAATAAACGAGTGACCAATGAACCAAACGATTGATATACAGCTTTTGGTCGAACCAAAGATTGTCAATGATTGGTAGTTTTGGTGAAAGAAAGACTGACTCTATTGCAAGAGACTTCTCGGCTTATCACAAATACGTGACGACACATACGCATGCATTTAACGTTCATTGCTGCTACATTATTGAAAACATTGTCGCTACCTTAAACAAATTATATTTTCTCTACAAGCCGTTCAAATCAAACCGTTTGACCGACACGCTGTCAAAACGGCCACTATCTGTGTTTTCTCATTATTTATCATAGTAGAAAATGACCCCACAATCGCAAAGAAAAAATTATTTTGGTAAATGACTAAGAGAAGTTTTGCTCAGTAATTTTTCTTACGCATGTAACAGAATCAAGTACATACTGTATATGGACATATTATAGGTTTTACTGAGCGGCCCAATTTGTTTCTACATATCGTCGCCTCAGGACTAGAGTACGCTAAGCAACAAAACATCACTTTTGAGAAAAATTAAAATTAAAGTTTATGTGATAATAAGGACCTTGTCTGAAGCGATAGTTCAAAGTTTTAAAGATTATTGCAATGCAATGATTATGTGAGAAGAGCGGTGAGACACAAGCATTTTAATTTTGTTAAAAGCTATTTAAAAAATGATAATTTTCCAAAGAGCAGTTTTTTAAACATACGCAATGTGACATTAAGAGTTGTGGTATAGCCGAAAAGTGGATATAGATTACAAATTAAGCTTGCAGTTTAGAGCTTTGGCTAGAAAGCTTAATTCCGACGGGGAATCAGTGGTTTACTTATGAGGATTAGAATGATCGCCCAATCAAAGTTATGACTAGAGGTCTCGCCCAACCTGCACAAATGAGGAAATTATTGAGGATCTCAAACAAAAGGGTTATCAAATAGAAAATGCCGTAAACATCACAAAGAAAGAAAAAATCGAAACTGAACAAGGTGTTCAAATTAACAAAAAAAGGTTTCTACTATTTATGCTCACTTTTAATAACAAACAAAAAGTGGAAGATGTGTATAATATCAAGTCAATACTTGACATAGGAGTTAAAATAGAGCCATTGAAAAAGAATAACGGATTAATACCGCAGTGTACAAAATCTCAAAGTTTTAATCATACGCAGAATTGTTGTCAAAGAGAAACTAGGTGCGTGAAATGTGCTTGAAAGCATCATGCCCAAGTATGCTCGGTTAGTGTAAATATTGCTGCAAAATGTAGCCAAAGCAATAAGCCACATCCCGCAAACTACCAGGGATGTGAAAAAGCTATGGAGCTACAAAGAATAAGAAAAAAAACGCGAAAGCAAAGTCCCAGAATATCAGTAAAAAGTTATCAAACTTCCACCAAAGAGGAACCTAAACCTCATGCTAGTAAAACGAGAGAACCAAAACTAGTCATGACAAAACCGGATATTTCGAAGGGCACTCCCGAAAGTACAGCAGTGCTCTTAACATTCGTCTAGATAAACAAGAGAAATGCCTTCAAGCTCTAAGCTACAGGTTAGATAAGCAAGACTCTCTAAATGAAATGAAATCCATGCTCTATTAAAATGATGCAAACAACAACAAATAAAACATTAAGAATAGTAACCTGGAATGCAAATGGGCTAATGCAACATATTCCAGAATTAGAAATTTTCCTAAATACTGAAAAAATAGATATATGCCTAGTATCGGAAACCCATTTTACTTCAACTTCATATCTTAAAATATATGGATACAATTGTTACCATGCCATTCATCCAGCAGGAAGCGCAAAGGGAGGATCGTCGGTGGTTATAAATGAAAATATCAAACACTTTATAGATCTTAAAATTGAAGAGGAATTTATGCAAGCAGTCACCTTTAAAGTATTTATAAATAACAACAAAGAATATAGTGTATCGTCAATATATTGCCCCCCACGATATAATTTAATTAAACAAGACTATTGCACGTTATTTAAATCACTTGGATCAAGTTTCATAATCAGAGGTGATTTTAATGCAAAAAACACCTACTGGGGATCAAGAGTAACCTCTAAAAAGGAAGAAAGCTGTTTGCAGCAGGAAGACTATGCAATTGCGATTTTCATTCTGGAGATCAACCAACTTATTGGCCTACGGATAGAAACAAAATACCCAATATCATTGACTTCTTTATCACCAAAGGTGTAGACGAAAACTACATATACCTAGAAAGCAGCGAGAGGACTATGTCGGATCACACGCCTGTTATTATGACAATCAGTGCATCGATTGGTAAGAAAACTAGTCCACATTCGCTAACTAATAAAAAAAACCTGCTGCGGGAGAAATTCCAGAAACTTTTTGAGGATGATAATGATCTTCAGGTGCCAATTAAAAGCCGATACAACTCGAAAATAACTAGAACAACTCAACAACAGTATACATGCGCCGAAATGCTATTTATCCTCTGGAAGTTAGGGAACTGATTACAGCAAAATGAAAAGCAAGAAAGGCCTGGCAAAGAAGTCGAGTGTCAGAATATAAAACAATTCTAATTTTTTTTATCCCATTTAGTGTATTGCTCCAATTTAATTGCTAATTAAATAAATCAAAAACGAATCCATTAATAAATACTTGAGTGGCCTTACTGGGAAAAATACCAAGTACTCCCTTTGGAAAGCGACAACAAGTTTAAAACGATCTAAACTACAAATTCCACCAGTTAAAAATGAAGATGGCACATGGGCTATAAGTGCAAAGCAAAAAGCTTCGTTTTTTGCAACCCACCTCGAGAACACGTTCCAGCCTCTACCTAGACAAACTGCAGAGCAAAACATACCACCAGTACATAAAATGAATAACTGCTATATAGCTCCTGTCATATTACAAGAATTAAATAAGGAAATCAATCTTAACATAAATACAAAGAAGCCTCCAGGATCTGACTTAATTACAGGACAAATATTAAAAGCTCTTCCTGAAAAAGGACTACGTAAACTACTCCAAATGTTTAATGCAGTATTCAGGCACGTTCCAAATCAATGGAAAGTAGCAGAAGTAATTGTGATACCTAAAGCCAACAAACCACTAAATGACAAGAATTCGTATACGCCGATTTCCTTACTAACAATAATTTCAAAATTATCCGAGAAACTACTCCGAAATGAGTCTCTTAAACCAATAAAAGTAGAAAGAAATCGTTCTCCACATCAATTTGGCTTCAGAGAAAACCATTCAATAGAACAAGTACCCCGCATTACATACATAATTGAAGACGTACTTGAAAAAAGTATGTTCAAGCGTCTTCTTGGATGTAGCACAGGCCTTTACAAAGAGACTTACCAAAGCAGTTTTATGAAATTCTAAAATCTTACATATCTAACCGATACTTTCGAGTTAAATTAGATGGCGACTACTCAGAATACTCAAACTCAGAAAATCGAGAGCATGTAAAGCAAGCGATTAGATTTCGCGCTTACTCTTGTCACTCGTTTTTCTTGTGAAATGTCCGTGTTGTTAGGAGTTGTTTCGCCTGCGATTGTCCTTTGCGGCTCGTCTACTAGTAAAAGGGATATTTTAGTAATTGCTCTGTTATATAAAGCATATCCTGGCACGTGTATTGAGACTACGCGCACTAATTTCTTCTGTTCCCGGGTGTGTTTCTGAATAATTCTGCCTCTTGGCAGAATGGCCTTCTGCCATTTGTCTCAGTTAGATTTTCTTCTGGCGGTGTATTTAGTGGGCCGTTGTTAGAACTTCAAGATCTGCTATGTCATTTGAAATTGGACATAGATGTCTTGAATTTAAGATGGCTTCTGTTTGATTTAGAAGTGTTGTTAGTCCTTCATAAGTAAGAGTTGCATTTCCTACGATTTATTTTAAGTGAATTTTACCGATTTGGCTCCAGCTTTCCACAATCCACCAAAATGTGATGATGCGGGCGGTTGGAAGTGCCCAGTTATTCTCTCTTTTACTAGTTGTTGAGCAACAATGTCATTGAAGTTGATTTATTGTCTTGTTTGTAATCTTGTTAGCTGATTATTGGCTACAATGAAACTTGTGCCGTTATCGCTATAGATGTTTGTGTATAATTCACGTCTAGATGTGAATCTTTTAAGGGATACAATGAAAGCATCTGCAGTGAGCTATGTCTCCACTGCTATATATGCTTTGTAAGTCTTGCTTCCTCTTCCCTTGGTTGTTTTTATTTTAATGGGAACGGCATAATTTCACATGTAACGCATTTTGAGATTATTGATTAAGTTGTGATTCTGCCTCTTACGATCCAATATTTCTTCCGTGTGAATGAGAGGATAAATTCGATACCTCCATGCAACATTCTCAAGTGGGCATAGTTGATTAAGCTTTTGGTGAATTGATGTTGTGCGGGAAGTATCGCTGGATGTTTTTCTGCATATTTTAAAAGTGACTTATGTAGTTGCTACCTCTCGCAGCATTCCTTCTACATCGATAAATTGATTTAAGGATAACAGTTTAATTTTTTTCCTATTAAATTGTTCTTCATTAGTTGAGATATTTCTGAATCATAACAGCGGCGTTTTAATTTGATTTTCACAATCCTTTTTAATTTGGTAATAACTAGGTTTTCTTTACATTTAAATGTTTTGATGCCAATTATACAAGCCTAGTTTGGTCGCACTTTATCACTTTAACATTAAAACTGTCGTTGATGAAATTGAATTAATCCAATTTTCGGGGGCAACATGTTTGGGCCAACATGCACAAACACTAGTAGTGGCTATATTACGGAAATTTTAGGATGAACTGGTTGTTGAATGGGTGGTTATGGTTCGCTCTAAAATAATATTTTTATCAAAATAGTAAATTTCCAGACGAGTGCAACCCTCTTTATATGTGTTGCCTGTACTAATTTAAATAGGTTTGCCTAATATTCGAGAGTAGTAGTATCTATATTTAGAAACTCTGGGATTGACTGTTAATTTAATGTGTATGACCTGCAATTCACAAAGTCAACAACGTAACATTGAACTCAATATCTAGACACGGACACCATAATGAATTATTAAAGGTGGTATAAAATCAACCGTTTAATAACCTTTTTGAAACCTTTACCGTTCGGATCCAATTTCGTGAAACCTGACTCAAAAATACAAGTGATTAAACAAATGATAAAAGTTGACCTTCCCTTCACAACGACCACGAAGTAACATTACACTTAACATCTGGTGGCGGCCTGGTGTACAACAGTGCTGGACAAAAAATTGGGCAAATATATTTTATTGAAAATTGGAGTCTTTTTTTGCTAAAATTACAAAACTTTTTAAAGTAATTGGCTTATTGTTTCATTTTAAATACTTGCATGACGTAATTTTTTCAAAAAAAATGTACCTGCAATTTAGGGGCAAAGCCCCGAAAAATATTCCAAATAAGTTGATTGGAGTTAAAGTAATGGAATAAATTAAGCACCTGTTTCCATTTTTTTTATTGGTTTTTTATTGATTTATAGAAGTTCTATCATTAATATTAACATTTTGTTGGGCCGCCTTTTGTGTTTGTTACACCGGTACAACCCCGCAACTGATGTGCAAAAAAATTGGTCAAGCAATTATTTTATTTTACGGCTACTGTTCTTGGCCGTCCTTAGGGTGCAGATGTTTTTTGCCTGTAATTTTTTTTATGAGCATAAATAGTGCATATTTTGTAAGATTAAGTTATTCTGTAAGTGGTTCTAGTCAAATAAAGAATAAAGTGCAATTTTAGTTAAAAAAATGGGAAAAATTAGCGAGCTCTGTAAAAGCAATATGTTGGTTTTGGTGCGAGAAAATTTAACCACGCGTGAAATAGCAGAAAGACTAAACATTCCTATAAGTACTGTCGCATGGAATATTAAAAAAAATGCAAGAGATGGGCAGTACACAAAGACAGAAAGTAAGACCCAGAAAGTCGGCGCCAGTGGAAGATCGTTTCATAATATTACAATGTCGTCGGAACCGTTTTAAAATTTCATCGGACATAAGACGGGATGTTGAGCGAGCAACAGGAAAACAAATTTTTAGCCAGCGTAGTGAGAAAATGACTTGTTAAAGCTGGTTTGAGAGCACTTAAACCAGTCCAGAAGCCTGAGTTCACATTACTAGTGAAAACAAGTTGGCTTTGTACCCATGAGCATGTTTCTTAGACTCCAGAGATGTGGAATGATGTGATTTTCTCCGATGAATCAAAACTCAAGCTGCATGTTGGAGATGGAAGAATTCTCGTAAGAAGAAAATCGGGCGAGAGGCTTAGCAACGAATGTCTTTTAGGGCTTCCACCGAAAAATGAAGGAGTTATGGTCTGGGGATACTTTTCTGGAAATGAAACCGGTCGATTGTGCTTCCCTAGTTCCAGCATTACAGCAGCTGTTTACCTGCAGGTCCTACACGACGAATTTGAGCCTTCTGTGTTAAAGCTTTTTGGCGAGACTTGCAAACTTATTTTTCAACAGGACAACGATCCGTGCCATACCGCCAAATTTGTGAGTTGTTAATTTTGAATTGTAGATAGAAAAATTGCATTTCAGATAAACATAAATAGTTTGTGAAAAACTTGTTTTTTGTTCTTATCTCTTCATTTAAATGTAAAAAAGTACTTCGAAGAAAGAAGTATCGATGTGTTGAGCTGGCCCCCGTATAGTCCTATAATAAAGCTAAAAGTAGCAAAAAAGCGCCCAGAATCGATTCAAGATTTAAAAAGTTTGTTGATGACGATTTGAGAATCCATACCTCCTACGACTTTGAAAAATTTATCAAATTCAATGAATAGGAGGTATATCGCTGTAATAAAAGTAAATGGCGGTCCAACAAAATATTAATATTAACGATAGAACTTCTATAAATCAATAAAAAACAAAAACAAATTAAAAAATAGATGTTTAATTTATTCAATTACTTTAACTCCAATCAACGTATTTTGAACGTTTTGGCATTTTTCGGGGCTTTGCCCCTTTTCAAAAAATTACGTCATACATGTATTTAATACGAAACAATAAGCCAATTGCTTTCAAAAGTTTTGTAATTTTAGCAAAAAAAGACTCCAATTTGCAATAAAATA
Organism: Nephrotoma guestfalica; assembly: GCA_963691935.1. Lineage (NCBI taxonomy): Eukaryota > Metazoa > Arthropoda > Insecta > Diptera > Tipulidae > Nephrotoma > Nephrotoma guestfalica. The sequence continues at coordinate 249,654,331 of OY829913.1, read as the reverse complement.
TGTTTGCCCATTTTTTTTCCCACCACTGTAAATTATTAAAGTAGGTAAAGTCGAACTTTAAGTAACATATTTGAAGTCTTTACTTGACAAAAAAGGAATTTATTACACATTTGGATAACGTTGACCTACTCTCGACAAAACTTCTAGAGCAACATTTTTCCCAAAAACTGGTGACAGTCTGGTATAAAATAATTTACTACTGTTGGTTAACACTTACTAAACACATTCCACCATTTGTTTAATATTTCGCAAAAAACTGTTTACTAAAATGTTTAAAAAATTACTCGGTCGATTTCGACATGTTAGGTCATCATCAGAAGTATCTACTCTGATGACCTAACAAGTCGAAATCGACCGAGTAATTTTTTAAACATTTTGAACTAATTTTTTTAAAAAAGTTTTTTAACGAAATAATAAACAAGTGGTATAATGTGTTTATTAATTGTTAATGTGTTTCGCCAAGTACCTACGGCGCATAGTGTTAAAAGAATGTTGGTTAAATTGACGTTTTTGAAATAAATAATCGTTTTTGGGTGAAATTTACCCTCAGGCAAGAAGAACCATCCCGATATCATAGCTACATTAATAGTTACAATTTTGGCGGTGTAGGTTAAATTGTAAGCTAAATCGACCACTCGTCGGATCACAACTAATGGTGCAGGTTCGGAAATCGTGATGACTGAGTTTTTACACCAATGTCAATTTGTATAAGAGTCCGAGAACTGACTATAGTCGAAAAAAATAGTCAAGTCATTTCTCAGACTCGTTTATCAAATAACCGGAATTTATTTGCGGGTCTGTGTTGCTGTACCGGTAAGGTAACTATAGTAATTCACTTTAAGAACAACACACCATATATTGATAGCAAGCGGCCGGGGCTTCAAATTCGATATCGTACACTCAAATCAACTAAATAATTATTATGCTATTAGTACGTTTATAAGTACGGCCATAATTTTTTAAACGTTCCATAACATATACAGAAAATATTATTATCAATGGATTTGAAGCAACATTCTTATTTTTGTATATTTTATACATTTAGGTTTACATTTATTCTAATCGCATATCCTTCTTTATATGCGCTCCATTTTAAGTAATACGTTTAATAGTCAAATTATTATGGATCAGTACCGTTGAAAAACACATAAAAACAAGTAAATCCTTTTTGTGCCACATCCACAGTCTCTACACCACCGTATTACTCATGCATACATTGGAAAGCAAACAACCATCATGTATAGAGCCGAATATAAAGATTTTCGTCATAATTCTCAATTATTTTGATAATTTAAAAAGAAAAAAATTTTTGATCCTCGTCATGATACTATTTCGTATACACAAAAAAAGCTTTGCTTTATTTTTTTTTAAATAATTTTTCGAGCTATCTCGAATTTTTGTGCTGCTTGGTGTAATTTTGGCTTATTTATTTTTTCATTCTATTTTGTTGTTGTTGTGTTTATATAGTTTTCGTCTTGTTTTTGGAGTATGGTGTACCATGTATAGGGATGCTGAAATGAAACCTATCTGTTGTTGTTATTTAATGGTTGATGGAACAAGTGAAACAATCGAATTCGCTACAATGGTATCAAAATTTTGAGAGGAACGAAAAATCTATAAACTTTGCTGGCAATGAGTTAGACAACAAAAATAGAATTATTCCATCTGGGCTATCAGTGTGCTATTTATTTTCTGTCTTTTTAACTCTGGGAGCTCTCTATATGTGTGTGTATTATATATATATGTATACAAATATGTGCTATATGTCGATATACAAGCATACTCAAAACATCAGCCATATATCGAATTATATATTTACTAATAGAATAAACTATCTCCGTGTATCGTACATGGTATAATTCCTAGTTTCACCATGTATGTATATTTAGTGTTTACAATTTTCAATTTTATAGTAAATTGTCGGAATTTTTTTTTAGTGTTATGATGATCGTGAAATCAAATTTAGTGTAGTGAAGATTTTTTAATTTTTGATTCCAATTTCGTATATCCGTTTTACTTCAATTTTCAATGGTTGTAACACTATAATATATTTCCACTATGCATCGCCACTATAAAATGTAGTTTTCGTTACATTTTCGGATGAAAAATAAATATATCTTTGTGTACTCCTGCTTTACATTTTTTGGTTGGGCGGTATGTTCACAAATAAAAATAGATTGTAATGTTAAAATGAAATGAACGGTTATTCTTTCTAATTTTACATAAATAGGATACCGAGAGATATGAAGTTGATTTCTGTGTTGTGATGCCACGTTCAGAATTTTTCCGTTAATGTTATTTTCATTTATATAAAATGCAAAAGGTTCTCTAATCTAAACCAACAAAACTGAAATGACCTAAAAAGAGGAATATATAACAATAAATGAAAGCACAAAAAAGCTTCTACTATTATTTCGAGTAAGCTTCTCTCATTCAAATAAAAAATAAATTTAACGCGTTTTTATTATCCTTTTTCTATTATAAATTATGTAAAAATTATATATAGAAGGTTAAAAACAATTTAAATTTTAAAATAATGTTCATATAGAAGATAATAATTTTCGTTTTGTCTGCTTTTGATTTTAATGAATTTGAATTCTTTAGTATATATTGTACATACGATGTACGAGTGCACAATGTAGTATATGTACTCGCAAATTAATTTACAGCATGGAAAAAGCACATAAATAAACCATGGATGAAGGAAGACCTCAATCTCTAGTTATACCAAGGAATATTAACAAAACAATAAAAATTATGCACTGTACATACTCGTATCCATGTTCAAGTAAAATGAAATGCTTTATTTACGATAGATTAACTTCAGATGTTGGGTTTAAAATTCTTGTCTATCTCAAGTATGGAAATAAATATGAAGAATAAAATCATCTGTTCGTCAGTTAAACTGTAGTTAAAATATGTGAATAATTTCATATTTTTTGGTCGGGTATTTAACTATTTGTAAAGTTTTTTAAATCTAACATAGCATATCGAATGGCAATTATGCCAGAAGGTGGGAAATTTGACCCATAGCGTCTACGCGTATTTCGGAATTATCTACATGTTGGTGTGGAAAATATATTAGACAATTGATTACTGCGTAGACAATGTCGGCAATTTGAAGAATATGTAGACAATCTGAAGAAAATTTAGGATATTGTTTTTTGTAAATTGGAATTTTCAATTTTAAAAATCCAATTTGTGAGATTGATTTCTAAAAAATTGTAAGATATTACAAATATTTAAAATAAAAATATTTTTTATTCTATATTGCATAAAAATAATGGACAAAGATTAACTTTTTTTTGTACTTGAAACATAGCATTTTTTGCCACAGATGTCACTATTTAGTAATTTCTGTTCAAGAACATGATAATTTAGAAGAAATGTTCGATTTAAACTAAACTAAGTGTTACATCCACTTGAAAAGAATGCCGCCAGATAAAAAACTACTTGTTTCAGAAATTTTAATTAAAACTATCGTATACAATTTTTTATGGTCAATTATTAAATAAGCCAATCAATTAATTTTTGGGCGTAGATCTGTTTTTAATTTTTAACATTTTCCTCCAAATGTAGTGGATACAATATCGAGCACCTCTAGGATTCTTTATGAAATTTGTATCGGACTACTTAAATTTGATGAAATGTTTTTCAAATTCGTTCGAGCCGATATTTTTTAGCAGGGCCGTGAGACCCCCCATACAAAAATTTTTATGAATCGATTCTTAGCACTCAAGAACCCTTTTTGTAAAAATCGTTCGGCCCGAAAAGCCTTAAATGTATTTCTAAGAATTAAAACACCGCAATTCGTTCATAGCATTAGAAATTCTTTATCTCCGCAATTGTTATCAAAATCTCACGAGTCGAACGTAATGTAAATGAAATATAGAACGAAATGTAAATAATAGACCCAGACCCATAAAAAAACCTCTAAACTAATTTTTCAAAATTAACACCATTCCTGACATATGAAGCATGTGCACCAATATTTATGAAAATCGTGAGACAAAAAATTATTATTTAAAAAGATACTGGCCCGAGAGATGGCATCAAATTCGTTTACGGTGGAAGTAATTGTGAAAAGGGTACCAAACTCAAAACGCTAATTAGATAGCAAGCTCTACAAATCAAAATTGTTACTTATAACAATAAACATTTTCAAAAGATCGTAATAAGTACGATCACACAATGGCACCGTAATATGATGGAACATGGCATCAGATATCTAATAAAGAAAAACAAAAGACTAAGCAACACGACACAAGATAGCACAAAACCGCGCAGCATGGTGTAACATCACACGACATGCAACATTCTGTAATTAGATGAAACATAGAGGAATATCACACAATATCCCTCAACGATATGTAACATCAAGCAATATGGTGGAACATCACAGAGCACGGTGCAATTCAATATACTAAAATAAAGTACAGCATCCTCCACAACATGGTTCCACATTGTACCACATCACAATATGTTGCAACATCATGCAATAATTAACAAATAATGTATCTGTAAATCAGAACTCATTGTAACGTTCCCTTGCATTCAAAGTAGAATTTAATTATCAAATTCGTTCTAACCAAATAAAATATTTAAAGAAGGCACCAAGCGAACATGACACAGCATAGTGGAACATCACACAACATTCCTCAAAGTGATGCAACGTCTTCCAAATAATGCAACATATCAGAACTTGGTGCAACATAACGCAACATCAAGTAACATAGCGCAACATGGTGCAACATCACACGACATGGTGCAACACGTCGCCCCATTCGGAGGCCTCTAACATGAAATATTCAGAAATGCGAACTCACTGCAAACGTTTCCTGGAATTCGAAAACCCTGTTCCGCCCAAATTCGCCAAAATAATTTAAGCCAAATAAATGTTCAAAGAAGGCTTCATGCTCTTGAACCACCATGAACAAGGACCCATTGGAATCAATTCCAGCCACTAGAAAAGCCCATACTCAATTTTAATAAATTTTAATAAAATTGCAGAGCCAATTTTTTTTAAATAAATGGAAACCGGGGCTTTCTAAAGAATTTTTTAAATGGATTAAATCATCGCATTCAATTCCTGGCATCAAACACCCCTTATTACCGCAATGTTAATCAAAATCGAGCCGAAAAAAATTAAAAAATTATTCCAGCCCTCAACAACCCCATAAACAAATTCTTTCGAAGTTAGAATTCATCGAAATCTACTCCTGACATTTGAAATATCCTCGTAATCAATTTTTATCAAAACCGTGCAAAACCGAAAAAAATTAATTTTGGAATTCGGCCTTCACCTCTAATTGATTACAAAACTAGGACTCATCGAACCTATTGTCCTCATCAAAACCCCCATCACACCAATTGCTCACCAAAATAGATCCGGGTCGACCAAAGGACCTTCTAAACAAATTTCCTCGAAATAACAACCCATAGAAATCGCTTTCTGACCCCGGCCCCAACTGGAGGACTCCTAATTGAACTTTCCTGGAATCCAAGCCATTCACATTAAATTAATTGTTCAAAATTTAGCACAATTCTTGGCATTTGAATCATCTGCGTTGCTTTCACCAATTTTTATCAATATCGCGAGACAAAAAAAAAATATTTAAAAAGACACGGGTCCGAGAGATAACATCAAATTCGTTTAAGGCAAACTCTAAAAATCAAAATTGTTTGTTACTCATAACAATAAACATTTTCAAAGGTCGTGATAAGTACGACCATATAATGGCACCGTAATATGATGTAACATAACGCCACATATCTAATTAAAGAAAAATAAAAGACCCAACACTAAGCAACATGACGCAACATAGCACGAAACCGCACAAAATGGCGCTACATCACGCTACATGCAGCACTCCGTAATATGATGAAATATAGAGGAACATCACAAAATATCGCTCAACGATATGTAACATCAAGCAATGTGGTGCAACATCACAGAGCACGGTTCAACATTACGCAACTTAATACAATAACATAAAACATGGTACAATATCATTCACAACATGGTTCCACATTGTACAACATCACAACATGTTGCAACATCATGCAACGGTCCATCCAGAGAACCAACAAATAAAGTATCTATAAATCACAACTTATTGTATTATCAAATTCGTTCTAACCAAATAAAATATTAAAAGAAGGCACCAATCGAACAACGCAACATAGTGAAACATCAAACAGCATTCCTCAAAGTGTTAAGCAACATGGTGCAACATATCGCAAAATGATGCAACATCTTACAAAATAGTACAACATATCAGAACTTGGTGCAACATTACGCAACTTCATGTAACGTAGCGCAACATGGTCCAATATTACGCAACATGGTGCAGCACGTCACCACATCCGGAGAACTCTAACATGAAATATTCGTAAATGCGAACTCACTGTAAACGTTTCCTGGAATTCGAAAACCCTGTTCCGCCCAAATTCGCCAAAATAATTTAATCCAAATAAATGTTCAAAGAAGGCTTCATGTTCTTGAACCACCAAGAATAAGAACCCATCGTTATCAACTCCTGGCACTAGAAAAGGCCATACTCAATTTTATAAATTTTAATAAAATCGAAGAGCCAATTTTATTATTAATAAATGGGAACAGGACCCTACTAAAGAGTTTTTTAATGGAGTAACTTACCGCATTCAATTCTTGGCATCAAAGACCCCCTTATTACCGCAATGTTTATCAAAATTGAACCAAAAAAATTAATAATGTTTCCAGGCCTCATCGAAGGACCCCATAAACAAAATCTTTCCGAAGTTAGAATTCACCGAAATCTTCTCCTGACACTCAAAATATCCTCTTAACCAATTCTTTGTCAAAAACGTCTAAAACAGAAAAAAAATTAATTTTCGAAATCGGCCTTCACCTTTAATTGAGTTGTCCCGAAATCTGAACCCATTACAAAACCAAGACTCATCGCACCTATTGTGCTCATTAAAACCCCTATCACACCAATTGCTCACCAAAATAGATCCGGGTCGACCAAAGGACCTTCTAAACAAATTTGCGAAATAATAACCCATAGAAGACCGGCCCATTCACATTACAATAGACCCAGGCCCACCAAAGAATCCCCTAAACTAATTGTTCAAAAATTAGCGAAATTCCTGGCTTTGAATCATCTGCGTCCCTTTCACCCATTTCTATCAAAATCGTGAGTCAAAAAAATTATTTAAAAAGACACGAGCCCGAGAGATGACATCAAATTCATTTAAGGTGAAAGAAAATGTGAAAAGGGTAACAAGCTCAAAACACTAATTAGATAGCAAACTCTACAAATCAAGATTGTTACTCATAACAATAGACATTTTCAAAGGTCATGATAAGTACAACCATACAATGGCACCGTAATATGATGGAACATAACGCCAGGTATCTAATTAAACCAAAAGAAAAAAATTAACTCTAAGCAACATGACACAACATTTCACAAAACCGCGCAACAGGGTGCAACATCATGAACATGCAACATTCTGTAATTAGATGAAACATAGAGGCACATCACACAATATCCCTCAACGATATGTAACATCAAGCAATATAGTGCAACATTACGCAACTTAATATAATATCCAAAAACATAGTACAGCATCCTCCACAACATGGTACAACATTGTCCAACATCACAACATGTTGCAACATCATGCAACGATTCATTTGGAGGACTATCAAATAAAGTATCTATAAATCGGAACTCATTGTAATCGTTTCCTTGCATTCGAAGTAAAATTTTTTTGGCCTGTACACATTTGATTAGCCTTTCCTGTAGAATTTTATCAAATTCATTCTAGCCAAATAAAATATTAAAAGAGCGCACCAAGCGAATATAACGAATCATAGTAGAACACACAAATAGTGCAACTTATTAGAATTTTATGAAACATAACGCAACATCATGCAACATGGTGCAACATCACACAACATGGTGTAACACGTCATCCCATCCGGAGCACTCTAACATGAATTATTCAGAAATGCGAACTCAGTGTAATCGTTTTATGGAATTCGAAAACCCTGTTCCGCCCAAATTCGCCAAAACAATTCAAGAGAACAAGAGCCCATCGGAATAAATTCTTGGCTCCAGAAAAGCCCCTACACAATTTTAATAAATTTTAGTAAACTCGCTAGAGCCATTATTATTATTATTTGCTGAATGTTACCATAAAAATTTCAAATTAATATTTTGATTTGAATTCCCAGAGGTAGGTGAAACTGATTGTTTTTCATCTGTAAGTATTTCAATTCTTTGCAGATGGATGTGTCAAAGTTTCAGACAATTTCAAAATAAATTTGGTTACTGTTAAGGTTAGTTCGAGTCTATTTTCGAAAGTATATTTTTCGAAAATAAATGATCAACTGGTGTAGTGTTGCCAGATAAAATTTGTTTAAAATACGTATAACCCTGAACATTTTTAATTGAGATTTACTAGTGGAGCCACAAAACAGCACGCCATGGTTTAATGCAACATGGGTAGGATCATGAACATAATACAGAGTACTAAGGCGGTGGTGATTTTTTATTTGGAGAAGCAATAACAATTTTACCGGTTTTATTCCGATGTTTTAAAAAAATCTTAATATCCTTCCACAATATGGGGGTTTTGTTCATATTATTGACTGTATAATAGTTTTGCTGATTAGCCGATAATTTTTTTGATTTGATTCATGAGTTTTGGACATAAAGTTCAAAATACTTTACTTTTTAATTCGGTCAGCAAATTTTAAATTTGCGTTCGATATCACATCTAACTATGCCAAAATTTCTGAATTCGTTTCATTGTTATTCTATTTGCTATTACTAGTTTCGCTCCATTCTAAAATTGCCGTGCTGCTCAAAGCATTCTAAATCTGGTCCCAGAAACTTTAAGGAATGGGTTAGTCCAGTATAGACAAATAGTCTTGAAACTTTTATATTAACTTGGCTCAGGTAAACTACTATTTCTATTTGCATTTACTTCGTGTTCTATACCGGCGTGAAGTTTTAATCAATTATCAAAAGTGTAGCTACACAAATAATCATTTTTCAAAAGTGGATTTACACAATTTAATCAAAAGTGTAGTTATACACAGAAAAAAATGTAGCAGGGTTGAATTTTTATATTTAATTAAAAAAATCATTTTATAGGTACTTAAACTTAAATTTAAATTTATTTCTATGTAAATTTAAAAAGGTATTTAAATATATTTTGAGAAATAATGTAAAGTTAAATTATATGTCTATGCGGTTAAACGTTTTTATATTAAGCCGTAGTTGTTAATAGGGAAGATGCATATTATAATATGTAAATCCCATTGGACTTTCTGTACTCTAATAAATATTCTTAAACACCGTTTTAACATTACACTCTGAGAATCGTTCACCGATCTTACAAAACCGTTCTACTTGCGATATTTAATATGATAGTGTAGGAGTTGTTTATAACGCCATAATGAAGGAATCCTAGAGATGTCTATTCAGATCTGTGAATGCCCTCGGATTTTGTGTACTTTTATGGACTAATTTTGATAATCACCATATTAACGCGACCCTCGGGGAATTTCTCACCGATTATAGAAAACCGACCCACTTGCGATATTTAGTTTGAAAGTGTAGGGGTGGACTGTAGCCCATAAACTAGGAATCCTAGAGATGTCCATTCAGATCTGTGAATGCTCACGGATTGTCCGAGGGTATTCATTGATCTGAATAGACATTTCTAGGATTCCTTGATTATGGGCTACAGTTCATCCCTACACTTTCATACTAAATATCGCAAGTGGGTCGGTTTTATTGTTTATTCTTTTATCGTATCTAGAAAAAACTTACTTTTTTATGTATTTGCCGAATCCAGAAAATACGTACATCATAAATTCGATTATAAAAAATACGAAATATACATATTAAATACGTACGTCGGGCAACCCTGAAAAATGATAAAAAAAATAATTTTCTCTGGTAAGAGATACAAGTTACACATTTGTCCATTTATGCGTGTTTATACGAGTAAGATGTGCCACTAGAGTTGTTAATGAAAAAACATATGGCATTACATTGGAAACTTGCATTGTGAATTTTAAATTTTGAGATGGCAACCTCGTGAAAAACAATGGATAATACAACAAAAATGCAATAGTCTACACTGTCTACAAATACTCTACATACTCTACGCATTGTACCTTATTTCTGAAACTTTTATTCAGAGTCACATTTCGACTGCCTACCCTATCAACAATTTTAATAGTTGCTTTTCTTGTAGAGATGATCGAACTGGAGGTGGTCTTGCATTATACATTAAAAAGATATAGAGTATTGCATCTTGAACATGGATAACGGCTTATACCCATTTCATTTTATTCAAATTCTGCTTCCTCGTCTTAATAATACAAAAATATGTGATATCTATCGACCGCCAGGTTCTGATGTGGATTGTTTTTTCAATTGGTTGGATAATCTCCTATCTGGAAACCGCTGTACTGACAACATATTACTTGGGGATATAAATATTGCCGTTAATAAACAGATGGTAATGTCTTTGATTATAATAATCTGTTGATGACCCTTGGTTTGATCACCCACAAATACGTATGCAACTCGTTCTGCAAGTGACAATATTTTAGATCATACCGTATCTAGCTTCATAAATATAACTGAAATCGTCAATTCTACGATGTACTCCACTATTAGCGATCACAATTATCTTTTGTGAAATTTTTACTTTACTTCTAAGTATATTAAGAAAACTCTTGTAAAGATAATAGTAAACATGGCAAAAGTTAATCAATTATTCAATAATTTTCTACTTACAATGCCAATTAATGTGAAAGATCCGAATAATACTATGGAAATTATTGTTGAGAAATATAATGAATTAATAGATAGATACTCAAAGACAATAAGTGTTGATGTTAAACTGAAAAATACGTTGTCCGTGGATCACATTTAGCGTGACATTCGTAAAAACAATAAAGTTTTAAAAAAATTAAGCGTAATCTTGGTAACGTTGCTCTTAAATCCGAATTAGTACTTGTATCTAAATTGTTAGCTTCTAAAAAATAGTATGCTAAAAAATATTACTTTAGAGAGATTTATGGAAGAACGTGAATTTATTTTTTAATAAAAATCTCGAATATTTTAAATTTGATAAAATTTTCTTTAATGGCCGATGTGTAAGTGATTCTTTTGAGATTGCTAATCTTTTCAATTGCTTCTTTATTAATGCAGGTTACTTAATCAGTGAATCTATATTACCTCCGACAGAGACATACATAGGTTTGGAACTATTAAATGGATTTCAGATGGCCAGTATCTATCACCAATCACACTGCTGAAGTTTGTAATGTTATCTGTTCGCTTAGTAGTAGTAAAGGTGAAGGTCCGCAAACAATTAATAGCTGCGTGCTGAAATGTAGAATTGAGTATTTTTCGAACATGTTGTCAGATATTTTTAATAAAAGTTTAATAACTGGTGTATATTCCAAATGTTTAAAAGTCGCTAAAGTAATTCCTATTCTACAAAATGGAGATTCTTCTTTACTTAATAGTTATAGGCCAATTTCTACTCTTTCTATATTCGAAAAAATTCTTGAAAAATTAATATTTTCGCGTTTAATAACGTTTTTAAATCATAATAATTTTTTTTATTCCTACCAATATGGGTTTTGAAAAGGTTTAGGAACTGGATTGGCATTGGCAGAAATTGGAAGTATTATATACTCGTATACTGCTTTTGATTCAAAAAGATATTTTGGAGCGCTTTTCTTGGATTTAATGAAAGCATTTGGTTGTATTGATCATCAGTTACTTCTAAATAAACAGTTATAAACTAACAGTACAAGTTACGGCGTACGTGGAATTCCTTACAACTCAGTAGGAAGAGAATTGTTAGATATCAAATGTGGTGTCCCTCAGGGTAGTGTTTTAGGACCACTTTTGTTTCTCATTTATATTAATGATATTTCCTATTTGCCGCTCTAGGGTCATATTAGAATATTTGCAGATGACACTGCTTTATTTTATGAAACCCATGATCCTGACAGTATATTGATTGCTATGAAACATGCATTAGTATACTTTTAGAATATTGTAATTCCAATTTAATAGCTCGCAATATATCTAAAACCAAATATAAGGTATTTCATTCCCATATAAATCGATAACTAGTTCACCTCTACTTGAAGTTAGTAACATTAATATTGAGAGAGTTAGTTCATTCAAATATTTGGGAGTTATACTTGACGAACATTATGTTTTGGGATGATCACATCAATATCACAAGTAAGAAAATTGCTCCACTTGTTGGGTTACTCAGAAAATTATCTTTCTTTGTTCCTACTAGTGTATTGATTGTGATTTATTTTTCGTTTATTCATTCGCGACTTAGTTATTGCCTTATCGTATACGGAACAGCTACCTTAACCAGGCTGAAGAAATTGCAAGTTATGAAAAACAAAAGTTTAAAAGCAGTATACAGATTGCCAATTCTATTTTCAACTAGGTTTTTATACAGCAAAGATGATATTATGATATTGCCCATAAATGCCTTATATAAGTATCAATTAACCCTTGATATGTACAAAAGCCTAAATGTATCTTCATTTATGCCTAATATAAACTTTAATTACGCTCATCATGTGTATTCAACTCGAAATTGTAACAGAATTGATTCGCATCATATTAGAACTGAATTTGGACGAAAATCGATCACGTTTATGGGTCCATTTATTTAAAATAAAGTACCAGAATATATAAAGTAATCTGTAAACTACTTACAATTTTAAAAAAAATATTAAAAATTATTTTAAATCGAATATTTTATTATTTTGGAACTAAATTTTCGTTATCCTTAATTTTTATAATAATTATATTTCTATGTAAATTTTGTAACTTTAATTTTGTAAATATACATTATGTATAACGACTTGGATTATCCTTAAAGGAACATTATATTCACTGGATAATCCGCCGTTGTTATCGTATGAGAATGAATAATAGAATAAAATAAAATAAAAATTGTCGTCATTTTCTACGCCAAATTGAATTGTCTACGCTACTTTCGACACGAACATGTCAACAATTTCAAATTACGCGTAGACGCACCACACTGGCTATCGATATGCGTAGTTCCCATTTATGATCTAATCTATATATAGAAGCGCAATCATAGAATCGAATCATAACCTAAAATGTTCTTTAAAATTTCTTCACGTATTTAAATTTTTTAATATTTTTTTAAAATTTTGTAAATTTTATGGTATAGGAACGATATTTTATTGTTATGGAGTGAGCACACACAAAATAATAATAAATTGCCGTATAAATTAAATACGATCTCTTTTAAAATGCGAGACCAAGAACAATACTTATACGTTTCAAGGAATACATAATTTAACACTTACTATATTTTTGTTTCAAAGTTGTTTTTGTGCTTTCCAGAAAATGACGACAAATGTTTTAAAGTTATTCGTTTTGCTTTTATTTTGTATATTGTTCTCACCGATGTTCTTTTGTTAAAGCATAGCAAAATAATAATAAAAAACAAGAAAAGAGTTGAATTATGATTTCAATAAGTTTCCATTATACAAGAATTAATGATTTTACGAAGAAAATTTATAAGCGAAATGTTTTATTGGTGATAAGGGAATTAACAAGCTTTTTACGTATATTGGTAAATAATTTTTTATTGTTATTATTAAAGTACGGCACTCATTGCTTTATGACATGTGCTTTTTGTTTTCTAAGCAACTGCAGACATTACTACTTGTTATATATTTTAAAATCCGGGATTAGCAAAATTTGTAAGCGTGTTTACGTCATAATATTTTTTTCCTTATCAGTCCAATTAAAAAAAAATCAAGTTATGTAAAATATAAAGGGAACAGAACGTGTATTCAGAGCAATAATATAAATTGGTATGCCGCCCAACTTTTCATCATATTTTGAATTTTTATTTTGCCTGAAATTAAATCTGATTTTGACAGTGGATTTAAATACAAACTCTTTTTATAAAATTTGATGCTTAGAAAAAATTCAGATATCGTGCCTTATTTTTTTTTTACTTTAAATAATAAATTCAAATTTTTGATGTATTTTAATATCAAGGTAATTTTTAGAAAGCCCGGGATAAGTTGTACTGTCAAGATCATGATTATGATTTTTAATAAAAAACGGCAAAATTATAAATTCTTCTTGTAACAGAAAAAAATCTGTTATGCCAGTAGTATTAAAGTAGTCTTTGTCTATTGACGATGATTCGCATGTCTATCAAATATTTAGACTGAACATTTCGTTATATAATTGCGATTGATGTAAAAGTCAGTTTGGAAGGTTAAAAATACTGTGTAAGGGTACGAATTCACTTAAACAAATCGTTTCTTCATATTAATGTATTATGATGAATTTACGTTTGGTTTATGTATTGACCTTAATTGTAAAACATTTGTTTATTTTGACTGACTTAAATCAACCGAATTGAGCTTGACATATTAATTTATCTTAAAACAAAATAAAATCAATTTGAATTTTGATTTGAACAGCACGATGGAAGATTTAATCGTCCCTAAGGATATGCGTCAGCTCATTATTAATATGTCTGACAACAACAACAATTTAAAATAATAATCTTAGAACTGTACATTATATCTGAATATTTTATGTTTCGTTCGACAACAACAAATATTTTTGACATCAATAAAATACTTTTAAATAATTATCTTAGAAATGTTCGATTGCATTAAAAATTAATTTTTTATGTTTTATAAATTATGAAGCTTATGATTATAATTTATAAGACTTATGCGTGGTTATAATATCATATGCTTTATTTTATGATATGGACTTATTATATTTGTAAAAACTAACGCCATGTAGCTCGTTCGACTCTTAACACCTAATTGATGATATCGACTTATAATTATATTTTTCGTGAACTCACAATATGCGAGTTCAACAAATGAGTATTTCGAAATTATTAGCGAAAGAAAGAATATGAAAAATAAGCATATGTAGAAATTAGTTAAGACGACTTTGACCGTGAATGTAAACGATTGTTTTTTTTTACATTGTGGCAATGACGTAAGAATGAAAAATGAAAAGAAAGAAACGCGACACGCTTAATTAATAATTTTATATTTACATACAAATACTGCGAGCGATTTTTGAGGTATTCACCTCTTATGCATTTCTTCGTCGCGTGTGTGTTAATTATTGGATCGGGAAATGTTGGATTGCCAAACATGATTTTTGACATCCACAGCACTCCTCTTCCAAGAAAAATGCTAATGGTATATCGTACATTCAAATTTGAAATCGGAAAATCGCGTAATTTGTAAACGAATGAAATATAGTGAACTTATTTTAACTAAGAGAAAGTATCAATGGAAAATGATGAGACATGAAGTAAAAAAAAATTACTAAAACAATTTGTAACTAAGATACGAGTATCTATTGATTAATTAAGTTGTTTATTTCATTTTTATTTTTTTATTTATTTTTCCATTAATTTGGATTTTTAGTTTTTTTTCTATAATAACCTTACTTGTGTGATGCAGTTGCATCGAACTTAACAATCAATCAGGTCAATGGACAACAACAATCTTGTCAATGGAAATAGAGCTGTTCTTTCCTTTTATGTCGACTATAAAGTATTTTCGCAGCCTTTTAATTACTTTATAGGGACCGTCGTAAGGTGCTGTTAGACTTGGTTTCACCTTATCGACAAGGACAAAAACGTGATCACAAGTAAGAAGATCCCTTGGAATGTATACGTTGTTTTGACAGTGTGAACGTGTATCTGTCGGCACAAGATTTTGCATATAATTCCGCAATTGTTCGACGTATGATCTTGGATCTAATTTCGGGTGATTTAAACTTGAAGGAACAAAAAAAATCTCCGGGCACTCTGAGTGTTTGTATGTAGATCAACTCAGCCGCGGAACAATTGAAATCTTCCTTAAATGCTGTTTGAACTCCCAATAACACAAGCGGAAGTTCTTCACTCCAATTAACTGTGTTGACGCGAGCGATTTGGATTTATTTTAGGTTGCGATGGAATCGCTCGATAATCCCATTAGATTGCGGGGGGTACGGAGTCGTTCTAATTTTATGAATTCCCAACATTTTCGTCAATTCTTGAAATAGATTTGACCCGAATTGAGGACCTTGATCACTAGTAAGTTCTAGTGGAACACCAAATCTAGCAATGAAGTTTGATAATAAAGCTTTCACGACCGTTTGAGCGGTAGAATCCTGAAGAGGAATAGCTTCGGTCCACCTAGTGAAACGATCGATAATAGTAAGTATGCAGATGTTATCATTTGATGGTGCTAATGGACCTACCAAATCAATGTGAATTTTGTCAAACCGTCCCGAGGGTAAATCGAATCTTTGAAATTCCGATCGAATGTGCCTTGTATTGACAAGCAATGCAAGTTTTTGTCCAATAGGAACTATCCTTGTTCATTGATGGCCAAAAATATTTCGATGCTACCTTTTTTCTTTTAGCTCTAACACCTGGGTGTGTTAGGTTGTGGACACCATCAAAAATATGACGTCTAATTGATTCTAGGATATAAGGTCGAGGTGAAATGGTTGAAGTTTCGCACCATATTGCACTCGAATTATTATCCGGTGAGACTTGCTTGAGTTTCAATCTTTTATTGAGCGGTTTCGAACCGTCTAAGTATCCTTTTAGTTCTGGATCTTGTTCTTGCGATTGAATTAATTTCTCGATGTCAAAACCAATGAAAGTTAAAACTGAGATGTCGTCGGGACGCGAGAGGGTGTCAACCACTACGTTTTCTGGGCCGCTCACGCGACGAATATGCGTTATATCCGTTGTGAACTATAGGCAATAAATTCCAAATGACGAGTTTGTCTTGGACTTCGTTCCATTTTGGAGTTAATTGCAGTCACTACAGGTTTATGATCAGTATAAATTCTTACTTCACGTCCTTCGAGAAAATGCCTAAATTTCTTTATTCCAATAAAGATCGCTAATAATTCACGATCAAAGGTGGAATATTTTTGTTCTGTAGGTGAATTTTTTTTTAAAAGAATGCTAAAGGTTGCCATTCATAAGGCGAAATTGTTAGCGAGTTGATCATAAAACGTAATCAGTTGAGATCGACGGTTCGTGCGCACATTTCGTATGCACAGGAAGAGCAAATAAAATCGTATGACAATTGGGATGATGTTTGTGTTCAATATTCATTGACATTTCACCATGAAAGACTTACGCGAGAACAACGTTTACAAATTGTAGAAAAATTGTTTTCGTGCTCTTCGACCGTTTTATGGTGTTCATAATCGTCCAACTGAACGCACTATTCGCAAAACAATCAATAAATTTCGAACTATTTTTTCATTATTGGATATTCATCAACCGACTAGAGTGCGTACAAGTCGATCTTTTGTGAATATTGCTGCTGTAGCTGAAAGGGTGCGTGAAGACCGCAATCAATTAATTCGTCGCCGTTCTCAAGCTCTGGGTCTCTCGTATGGCACATTGTGGGGTATTTTGAGAGATCTTGGTTTGAAGGCAGACAAAATACAGCTTGTTCAAGAATTGAAGCCGGTTGACCTTCCTTTGTATCAACGAATTGATTTATGGGTGTTGGAACAGAAACGGACCCGTGAATTGGCCTCCAAGATATTGTGATCTTTCGCCGTTAGAATATTTTTTATGGGGTATCTGAAATCACTTATTTATATCGATAAACCAAAATTGATTCCTGCATTAGAAGCGAACATAACACGCGTAATTAACGAAATATCGGCCGAAATGCTCGATAGAGTGCTCGAAAATTGGCCCCATGGAATGGATCATCTAAGAGTCAGTCGCGGACAACATTTAAAAGGTATTATTTTCAAACATTAAATGTCATAAACTGAACTTACGTCACAAATACAATTTTTGATTATTAAATTGATTTTAATGCGTTTTACTTCAAAAAAACTTCAGGAAGCTATTATTGGATCACCCTTTATAAGCAGAATGATATAGTGGCAATCAGGCGTACCCAGTTTGGAAGCTGATTGAAAATAAGTGCAAACTATTTATGACCATAAAAAAACGTTGATGTTATGTTAAATGACGGAAGGAGGTAAAATTAAGAGAACATGAAGGTCCAATTTTAACCACCAAGGCTGCAGATTATATGACCAGTACGAGATTCACAGCAGCGACGAGTCGATTGAAGACAAGGTTAACGAAGTCGGCGACATCGAATAAGGAAGCTTACAGGTACTTACTCGTAATTTAGCCACTGATGAAGCCATCTAAAACATACCCACCATTAAGATGAAATTAATAATTAAGACGAATTGTTCAAGTAAGATGTGCCACTTACCATAGACCAAATTAGATCGTAAGACGAAATAGTTTTAAATACTTACCTCAAATGGGGGATCCAAGCAAAACGAATTATGTATTTAATTTAGACGTTAAACTTACCTAAGACGAAACGAGACGTATCCTCAGAATGGCCGAATTATGGGAACACCCTGTGTTACTACATTGGTAGAATTGCAGAAACACCATGTTACTTTTCTAAAATTAACGTTGTGAGAAGAGAGTTGATAAACTTGTTTGCGGCATTGATGTTGATGATCATGAATATATCGGCTGATAATTTTGGATGATAAAAAAGAAAAACCTACTAGGAGCACACAAATTGCGAGCGTTGAAAAGTGTAGAATAACAAAAAATAATAAAGTGAAAAGATTGTTCTAATTTGAAAAACTAAACATGGTGAGTTTCATTTTAATCCGTGCGAAGTTGTGACTAGATTACCCATTTTGTCTGGAGTTCAAATATCTGTTGGATTCAAGTGTATATATATATGAAGTACACACACAAAGGATATATATATATATGTATATATATATGTATATATATATATATATATATATATATATATATATATATATATATATATATATATATATATATATATATATATATGTATATATATATATATATATATGTATATATATATATATATATATATATATATATATATATATACATATATATATATATATATATATATATATATATATATATATATATATATATATATATATATATATACATATATATATATATATATATTTTGGGGCACACATATTATTATTTTGAGTTCTGGACAATACATATATATCGGAAACTAGGCTTACCCATTCAATTTCAGTTGATTCATGATACAAATTTACAATTGTTGGTCATTTTTATTGGTTATCCAGAGTGCGTTTGAAATACTTCTGATGCTAAGTACTTCTGCAGATTTGAGCCCATTCGAAAAATAAGATTATTTAAGAATATTCAACGAATCACTCTTTGCTCTTCTTAAAATATTAATTACCACAGAATTCGAGCAGTGCCTTACAGATTATTAATTTAAAATGAATATTTCATGATTCATAGTAAAAAAACGGATACAAGTTACGTATTTCTGCTTATTCTCGTGTACACCACTACAACTATTTTTGACAACACTACTTTAAATAATTATCTTAGAAATACAGTACAAATCAATTTCTCGTATTTGAAAATCATTACTTAGGCGCTAAGCGCTATTTTATAAATACAGGTACCCTTCCAATCACACGGTATTCGAAGAACACGAGTTTCGAAGAACACAGATATCTTCCCTCGAATTAAACGGTTTCAAACTACACGATCTTCGCTGATTTTCTTTTATTTTGTTTCTTGTAGGCTCGAACAGCATGGCTCCAGAACATGGAACCAATTAATCGTGTTATTAGGGGGTTTCCTATATTCGGTTTCCGTTGTTGTCAAACTACTATTTTTGACAACAAACACAAATTAAAGTAATAATCTTGAGAAATTTCGTAGTCAAACTATGGGAACGGATAAAACCTGCAATAGCCGTGTTTCTTGATGATTGATCTGATCCAGTTCAGCCAGTTCATGTGTCATGAAACCACGAAAAGGCGCTTGCTAGATTTCAAACCAAAACTTGTGATTTAAAACAAAATATGAATCAGGTTTTCCACATAAAATTGAAACTGATCCGGATCAATGGTTGTCATGAAACACGGCAAATGTCACTGAAGTCTTGTTTCTGATAATTCGCATATTGACAAGAGTAACTACTACTACAATAATTATTTTTATTTATCGTATGACGGTGGGTGCTTGGGACGCTTATACGAAAGCAAGCGTTTAATTTCTATAACGTAATTTTACGAAACTTGACATTGCCATATACAATTTTAAAATACTTACATTCAGTGATCTCTGTAACTCACAAAACAAAGGAGATGCTAATTTAAAAAGTTTGGGACCAAATTAATCTGTAGAAACGATTGACCGAATAATTTTTTTGTCGGTGACAATATTTACACGCAATAAAAACATTTTAAATGTAACTTTCTCGCGGTACTTCAACCGAATTTTAGTGACTATTATTACAACACACATTTATTATAACGACATGTAGTATATCATCTAGCACGCGTTACTGTCGTACGGAAAAGTTTGAAAAGCTCGCATCCATATGCTACATATGTATTCATAACCACAACATTTTATTATTTATGTATTTTTAGGTTTCTGTTCTACTTTATAGGCCAAAATAGACGTGTAGACGTTTTTTATATCATATTTTATCAAAAGTTCAAATCCTAATAGTATTAACGTTCAGTTCATACAACAAACAATATTTTTTTTTTTAATCTCACACATTCCAATATAACGTTATATGAATAAATACAATAAATTTCATTTTCGAAAAATTGCGCATTGCCTTGAGTACCCATGAGACATACCTTTTGTACACATATAGCAATGGCATAAAACACACAGTCAATAATTCACAACACTACATACGTTTTATAATTTCATAATATTCGGTTGGCAAAGCTATTTTTTATTCACTTCGCTCAACCTGGTATAATTGATATTTATGTCCCTGAATTTCTGCGTATACAACAGCAACATATTCACAGCTCATTAAAACCATAATCAATTATAATCAAGTTCTACACTTCACCGTTGCTCAACATTAATATTTAAAAACATATGTTAATATACAAAAGTCGATCAAATACAAGACTATCCCTATGTAAAGACATAGGGGAATACAAGAAATTCTTCCGATTTCAATTTTTTTTAAGGAAATCAAATTATAACCAAATTATATTAACATATCCTTTTCCATCAGGTAAAAATATCTGTAACATTTGTCAATTTAGAGAGGAGAAGCAACAATTTCAATTTTTCATCATAAATATACGAGTACATATATATTTTCGTGAAAACAAAAACAAACGAATATTTTCCTTGTTTCCGTTACATATTTAACAAAGTGTTAAACCCAATGACAGTGATTGAGTATAACTATTCCCATTTGATTTTCAATAAAAAAAATGGTAATCGTGTGACAATAAATTATACAATAGTAAAAATTGCTTTGTGTATTATACGTGTCTATTAAAATAAAAGAATATGAATGAGCATATTTATTCATATATATTTATACAGTGATGCACAAAAGTATTTGTACATTTGTTTTTGTCTTATTCAAACATTTTGAATTTTCTCACCCATACTTCTTACAAATTTCTACTTGGAGTTTTCTAAGCTGAACCGAATACAATATCGGGATAAACTACAGTGCCAAATTTGGTTCCGTTTGTCTATAATATTGAATTTAAAGTCTGTACACGTTATTTAGTAATTTGTTAAATATTTAACATAAGCTATTTATTTATTCTTAGTTTATTAATATGTTTATTACAAAAAAAAATTAATTAAAATTTTAATTTGATTTTTATTTAGTATCTGCCTGTGTAATGGTGTTGGTGCTGGCAGGCGTAGCGACTTGCTCAGGCGGCTAGTTGAGACGAACTGATTAAAAAGGAAATTTAGTTTTCTTATCATAAATTTGCTCAATTTTCTTTGTTCGCATTTGTTGAGTCGCTGTTTGTGTGTGTTCGCTTCATAGCGTCATTCCAGTCTTGCGCGTATTTGTACGTCTATTGATTACTCTATTTGTACGTACAGAGTGATGAATGATGAGTTTTCAAAATGCCATATTTGCGATATGTGTGTCGTTCAAATGCAAAGCGCGTTATTTGCATGTTAGACAGTTTCTTGTAAAATACAAAAAATCTGGCAAGGCCAATGAAAATCATGTATTCAAATTTTGTTCATAAATTTTGTTTCGACTCCGCTAAAGTAACCTTTTGGCTCCAAAAAATTATCGCAAATTTTTTAGTTTGGGTTTTAGAGCCCTTTTAAAATTGTAAATAGCGAGTTTGGTCAGTTTCACCATATTTTATAACGCGATGTACCACGACTATTCCAAAATTATAAAAATAATTTTTTTGATAATCGAAAGATATTTCAATAACTCATCTGCTTCCTCCCGTGCTAAGCCGAAAAATGCCTTTGCTTGTCTTCTATGTACCATCGTTTGAACCAATAAATTTTGTTTTCTCTTACTGTCGGTTTCAAATCTCATCCGCTCCTTAAACATAATACACGTCGAGCATAAATGAGTTGCAGTATGTCTTAAAACCGAAGTTAAAGAAATCATTGAAAATAATCCCCAAGTAACTTTTTTTTATGTTTAAATCAGCTGTCTCAGGTTCCTATACAAATAACATCTTGTTAATATTTAGCTCACTAGGTAAATATTGACTTTTGGCAATCTTGCTACGGCAGTAGAGTATCTCGATTATTCTAAATTTTCTGAAGAAGCTTATTATAGCATCTTTTTTATATTGGTTTCGAGTGCCAATTCGGTCCCCTTCTTGATGATCAACTGGTCCGAAACCTGTATCCAAATGCCTTTTTTGCAAGACGAACCCCTGGATCTTTTTTAACTCCCAATATTCCTCAAAAAGCAATTTGGCATACTATCGAGATGTTTTTATTAGCTTTTCTCACGTAGTATACCACATACATGGTTCTTTTTAGCGACGAATTTTGACTCCTGCGCGTAAAGGGTTTACTGCACTTGTGTAGGTTAATACTCGTATAAAGAATCTTGCAATATTTTCGTCGAGTTTGCGTAAAACAGTTTGGAAAAGTACATAGCGTCACAACCGTTAATTGTATTGCATTGAAAAGTATCAGCACCTTTTTTGTGATTGCAACTTGGCAGAAATACACTGGTGGCAGTATAACGAAGCCACAAGGATATAGGCTACATATATTTATTAATTAACTGGAATGAGGAACCCCGTCATGTATGGATAAAAAGGAATTAAGTTACTTTTCTTTATTATACAATCATAACGGTGATTCTCCGTTTCAGTTAATAGATAAATAGAAGTGCGTTTTTGGTTGTGGCTTAATTATAATGCTAGGACTGTAGGTATAAACATTTGATGTTTTGCCTGTTCTGTTTTTCTCAGGATCTTTTATTTTTTGAAATTTTTCCCTTTCGTGCTTTTCAACCATTTAAAATAACAGCAGGGTATTCTTCACTTTTCATAACTGTACTTGATATATTTTTATTGTCAAATATCAATTTGGTAAAATCTACAGAAGCGAAACGAAATACACGTTTAAACACTAAAATATATTTTTTAAACTAAATAAATGTCAAAATATTCCAACCGCAACATCACCTCCCCAAAATGAGTCACACAGTGAAGATGAGTCGCGATCAAGGCTATTGTCGTGATACCGAAGGATATCATTAAATAGGCTCAACATGTTAACGATTGGGAATCAGTCCGTTGTTGATGTCATATCTTAACTTAACGTATCGTAGGATTAGCTAATCGACTCATTGCGAATTAATTAATGATTGATTGCGTGAACGTTTGATTGATTGATTGAGATACCGAAAGAAAACTGTTCTTTAAGTCATTTATTTTTTCGGTAGTGATTAGGTTACTTGCTAGCGTTTGGCAGTAGTTTATATTCAATGTGAGCGTAAGAGGTGAATATGCTTAATGAATAGCTTCGAATTGTGTGCTTAATATTTTGCCGAGTGTGAATAAGAGTTTACCGATCGCATCTAATCTCTCGGTATTGGTTAAATGTTTGTTAAGCCAGTCGATCGAGAATGACTGCAACATTGTGTGAAATTTTCGACCGCGTTTCAACCTGCCAATGTTGAAAATACCGATTATGAATTTTTCATAAAAATCTCAATAAAATTTTATTAGGAATATTTTTTATAATGAAACTAATTAAATTTTAATAATTAAAATTATTTAATCCAATATTTAAAAGTTTATGTATAATTTTATAAATATTTTTATTCGCGACGATATTCGACACTTTAAGAGATGTCGTAAATTTCCGACAAAGTCGAAAAAAGGCGGTCAAAAATTTCATAATAGACGCCTTGGGCGAAAAATCCGATCTCCGGCGGATATTCATATTATGAAACACGTATTTAAACTGTCAAAAGTAGACCAATGTAATTAGTTCTAATAACCAAATATAGGATAGTGAAGTCATTGCTTTTGTTTTCTGTAATTTTTTGTTGCTGTTAAAGTAAATACTCGGGTTTTACATCTAATTTCGTGTTGTTTGTTTATTGTAAAAATAAAAATAAATTAAAATTAATATGTTGCCATTGGGAGGTTAATATGGATACGATTGCGTATTTTGTTAACACAAGTGCCGATGTCTCGGATGAAGATGAAATATTTCCCGCATACATTGAGCTCAAAAGAATACGTACTATTTCCAACCCACTTGGTATGAATAATAAAAGGTAACCCTAATAAACTTAAATCCTTTTGTAATTTTGTTGACTTATTACTATTTCAGATTTACCAAATTATTGCGAGTGTCGAAAAAACCCTTTAATTTTATTTTGAATCAAATCGAACCACACTACAAGGTTATCAAAAATAAGGATGCGATTACACCAAAACTGAAATTGGCAACTACTCTTCGATTTTTAGCAGAAGGGCCATATCAGCAATTAGTGGGACAAGATTTCTCGATTGCCATGGCTCAACCCACAACACAACCATACCCCTTCATTTTGGAGTCGGTATTTTGTGAACAATTTTTAAATTTTGATTTAACAGAGGAAGGAAAAGCAAAATCAAAAGAGTATTTTCTACGCAAAACAGACTTTCCCGGAGTCATTGAATGTGTTGACGGGACTCATGTTTTACATATTATAAAGCCCAATGAAAATGAACATCACTATTTTAATAAAAGGGCACTCATAGTATAAACGTTATGATGGTAATGCATATCATTTACAAATCTAAAAGAATACTTAATATGTGTTTTATTTACAGACATGTGGCAGCAGGAATCGAGTTGCAATGGAACGGAATTGGAGAACAAGAGATAAATCCTCTTTAAATCCTCCATACACTAATATCTTTAGGAGACGCCGGTTACATATTGGAGTCTTGGATGATGACTCCATATAGGTTTCGTACTGAGGGCTCGAGTGAAGCATGCTACTCTTCACTAAAAATCTCGCTCAATTAACGAACGGGTATTTGGTATTCTAAAAAGACGATAAAGATGTATCCTTGACACCCGTGAATTGTGAATTACTTTATACTCCTGAAAAAGCTGGGCGAATAGTTAATGTGTGCTATATGATTCATAATTTATGTATGAAATATAATAAACCAATAGATGAAATCGACACTAAGGTAAACTTTAATCCAAGTACAGATGTGGAAATAACATTCCAAATCTTCCAGAAGAAGCTAAAATAAATCGAGATACAATAAATAAAAATTTGTAAACTTCAAAAATATTTGGTTTTTGTTAGTTTCAGTTCATAAATTTAATTCATCACAGTTCATTTCAATTTAATTAACTCATGTTTTTTAATTTTAATATAAAAATAATTATATACATAATAATTATTAACTACATAATTTTATTTAACTCTTGTTCTCTAATTTCTGGTTCAAGTCCTTTAATTTCCAGCTCTTCGACTTTTAATTTATTTTGTTCTAAATATTAAAATTTTTTGTTTAGCTGCCCAATTTTCTTTTTTTTTTAATTTCCCTTAATACTCTTAACTTTTATTTTTGACATTTATCGGTGTTTTCCGCAAATTTTTTAAAACTTTTGTGATGTGCTTCTAGGAGCTCTACTTGTTTTTTAGGAGCATTTTCGATGTCTCTCGAACTTTTTTTGAGGCAGGTGTATGCAAATTGTTGCGACTGGCAGCGATGGTACTGGTTGAAGGTATTGCAGGTAATGCTGTGTTGCTTGTTATAGTTGATGGAATAATGGTGGTAGTTCTCTGTATTGGTTCCTCATTAACTGAGAAATCTAACTCTCCATTTGATTCTTCTACTACGATTTCCAAATTGCTCTCGGATATTAACGTATCGTCAAATACGAAAGAAGGAATTTTGTTCCATTCAATTTCCTGGGACAATTGTAAAATTTTGTTCATTCTATCTTCTAGAACAGTCATTTTTTTAAGTGGTAGGATAGCAACCCCCTTCTATCCCAGATATTAAGGTAGTATTCGCCCGTAACTTGGTTTTTATGCTATATTTGAGATCTTTCAAAACTTATAAAAACAATATACATATATTCAATTTGAACACCATCACATAACCTCACATTTTTCCATCCCTCGACCGTTTTTTCTGGATGGCTCAATTCGTTTAATTTCCTTGTGATTTCTTGCCATAAATTAATTGTGGTCTACTTGAACTCTGGAGAATTGAAACTATTTGTCGCTAAGCCTTGATTAACTTCCAAAATCAAAACTAGAAACTCAAACTGTTGTCCGTTTGTTGAGCCCCTATAACAATAAAATTTTGATTAAGTATGTCTAGGTACACCACATATTTAATAAAATTTAATGGATAGTAGATTAATTTATAATTACATTTTAAAAAATGTTTACTTTATTTTTTTTAATTAAAACTTACACAAAACAAATTAAAACAAACTTTTCTTCTTTCGTAATTTACGATATCCGCCATCTAAATACCAATCGGATATGACATTTGTATTTTCGTAAAATCCGCTAACGTTCGGATTTTTAATTTTCATAATAGTAATATCCGCGGCGGATCGGATTTTTTTAATATCATAATATGAATATCTGCGGCGGATCGGATTTTACGATATTAGATAAATTTCATAATAGGCCCCTGGCCATTTGGCAATTCGATTCGAACATGAATCGATCGAAAATAGAAATGTATAATGTTAAATAATGAGAAGAAGAATGTTTTGCTAACGGTCATACTTGTTGTACTAAAATGAAACATATTGTTGAATTTTGACATTTAAAGTGTTTATTTTATTGATGTTCGTTTTCATTTTATACATTATCGAATTCATAAATACCGATTGTTTGATAATGTCTTCGATTGTTCGATATCGAGTACCCAAATAGGGGCCCTGGTGTACAGAAATCATAGTTTGCTTGAAAAGTCTAAATGCTAGTTGAAACTAGTGAGACTAATGAGGCCAAG
Organism: Nephrotoma guestfalica; assembly: GCA_963691935.1. Classification (NCBI taxonomy): domain Eukaryota; kingdom Metazoa; phylum Arthropoda; class Insecta; order Diptera; family Tipulidae; genus Nephrotoma; species Nephrotoma guestfalica. Next base: position 249,626,915 of record OY829913.1, on the reverse strand, counting down.
TGGTCCTGAAGTTCCGAGGATCGTTTTTGATATGGAGGTTGGGGTTAAGATGAAAGTAGACATGGTGGTGATGATCACTGCATCGTGTGGGCCGCTGGATCATGAAAGTTGCATGATTGAAGCCAATGCTATAGAAAATCGAATGTGAACATCTTGGTGTTGTTCGTACTGCTGGGTAAACGGCCATGTAATTTGCATGACCCACCCAAGTGGTTTGAGCAAGCGGTTTACGCAACTTAAATATGCGGCTGGTTGAGAAGAATTTAATAGTGAAGTGAAATTGAAGTGAAAGTGAAATTTATTTGTCGTAAAATAAATTTGCACGTTTTGCTATGTTGATGCATTTACTGGTGAGTTTGCGAGATGTTATATTTGCGATATGCATGATTAAAATATTGACTTGCAATATTCTGACCGCTACAAATTTCAATAAACTTTATTTAATTATACTTACAAATATCTAATGAGAAAAGCCGTAACAACGGTGTAAGATCACAAAAAAAAACGAACATATTCTGAAAGTTTATTCGAATAGACCAATAATTAAAAGTTTGAATGCAGACGGCCACCGGCGATTACGAGTTTGACGTATTAATCAAGTGTATTTTTAGTTAAACAAAGAGATCAAAATGTTCAGTGCCCTTATTATCACGTTTCTGGCTTTCGAAGTTCGTTGAACTTGATTAAGTGCTTTGCGGAAGCTGATATTTAAATTTTTAGTTTGGAAGAAAGCTTTATGAAGGGATGATAGTTTATTATTGAGGCTGCATTTGAAATATACAAATAGTAAACCTTATTGGTGATTTTTTTACTGAGTATTAGATTTGTTTATTAATTAACTATGGAAATATTTTTTTCGGATCCTGGATATCAATAGAAGTTTTGTATTTTTCAGGCTGACTCATTTGTTATATCAGTTGAGATTATGAGATAGAACTGCTCAAAATATTAGATATATAAACTGTTTAAAAATGGATTTTAGGACAATATTTGTACGAATATGTCATTTGAGTATTTTATTCTAAGATGCAATAAATTAATTGTGAAACACATTAACATATTAAACAAAGAATCAAATAACATCCAAATAACATTATTAACACGAATAGTAATCACAAAAGTATTTCTGAACTACAAATATATATACTTGGTGTTCTTCTTAAACACATGAAACATTACCGTCATTTAAATCTGTGTTGAATAAATAGTTGCAGTAGTTGCAGTCTTAAGGATGGGAAAAAATTTCAGGTCAACTTTCATGTGAGGAGATTGAAGGGTCTTAATGATGCTCACACCTGGAAAAGGACAATTTTGCAGGTCAATTATCAGATGTTGAGTCCGGGAAAACTCAATTGAATATATCGCACACACAAAATTTGATTTTTTTTAAATATTGACCGTTTAAAGTGTCATGGCTGAAAATAAATTAAAATGAAATGTCTTAATGATCCTCACACCTCAGTATAGATTTTGTTCGAGAGCTCAGACTTGAGAGTTGGAAGTTTTGCTGCTATTTAACTGACTTACTAGATGCACAAATTGAATATTATTGTTTATTGATAAAACTAATAATTATATTCTAAATTTACGTCTATTATGCTGATGAAACAACATAAAATCACCCAACTCTCAAGTCGCGATTTTCGAACAAAATTCGTACGCTGGAAGAAATTTCAGGTCAATTTATATGTAGGGAGTCCGGGAAAACTTGATAGAATATATCGTATCCACAAAATTTGAGCCGTTTAAAGTGTCATGGCTGGAAATAGATTTAACTGAATGGTCTTAATGATGCTCACACCTGAGTACAGATTTTGTTTGAAAACTGAGACATGAGACTTGAGAGTTGGGAGTTTTGTTGCTATTTCACTGACCTACTAGATTCACAAAATTAATATTGGGTCCGATTCTGACAATTTGAAATTTTATTTTATTTTTTTATGTTACATACATTTTTTTAAATAAAAAATAAAATTTTTATTTTTGTCATATTCTATTTGGTTCATCTTATTTCGTATTTTATAATAAAATGTTTTAGTACATTTTTGTTTGTCGTACTAAAAATTTATATGAAGGGTATAAAATTCTAGTAGGCACAAGTGTGATTTTGTTCATATTTTTATGCAACTGTTAGTCAAAGCTCCATAAATATGTGTGATTTGAAAGGTAAATATAAATTGAAAACTATAATTATGTGTGATTGATTCAATATACATAAATATGTCTAAATAAATTATCAAATTAATTCCATACAAAAACTATTTTGGTCTAATGTAGCAAAGCGTCAACTAAAGACATCGAAAGAACAGTACGAGCTATACGTTCAATTTATAGAAAATAAAATATTGAAATGGTAACCAAAAAGGAGACCGACCAAACCATACAACATCTATGGGATCGTTTAACAAACATGTAAAATGCAATAGCGGGTGGGTCCCCAACGGTTTAAGCAAAATTAGAATTGGTTAAAATTGTAGACGTAATTGATTTTTTTAGATATTTGAAAATTGCCGCAATAGTCTACGACACAAAAAAAAAAAACACAGATTATAAGTATTAACGCGACAGGTTAAGAAGGGGGAGAACGTGGCGAAAGATTAAAGTCAATCGAGGAAAGGACAGTGAGTGCTTGGATATAAATTGTATTTGAAGGTGTTTCCCAAACCGAAGCTGTGTTCGATACCTCTATTGTCAACGAAACTCTCGATGAGGCAAACCCAACAATAGTTGCTCGACATTCAAAAGATGGTCATTCCTTACCGGGCACATGGGTACTCGGAAACGGAAAACTGTGTCGGACGATAACTAAAATTTAGTAAACATGTTAAATTTATACTTTTGATCTCGTATTGTTTTAGGTGACAAAATTCTAAAAAAGTTGGTGCATATTAAAAAAAGAAAGGTCGACCGGGATAGAAGAAGGCTTACATGCTATAGCCGATAGTATAAATAACCTAGCAGAAGTTGTGCACGCTGCTTTAGTCGGTGTTGCTCTACCAAAAATTTAGTATTTTATACCTAAATTAAATTTGTATAGCTTAATTAAAAAATGTGATATGATTGAAATAAAAAGACTAAATATAATATGTAGATATGTCGAAAATTTTTTTTAGTTTTTTATTGACAACAATTAAATTTGACATTTTATACTACAATATATATGATCGAATTAAGTATGTTTTATTATATTATTGATTTATTGAATTCTCGAAATATCTTCTCGAATACAAGTCTCGAACTGTGCTTCCTAATAAGTACCAAGAATCATTTTATGATTCTGTGTTACTGAAAGGATCAACATTTGACTCAATAATTTGAGTTTCGCGGTCATCAATTTCAGTATCATTATCTGAATCATCACCTTTATCGTCATTGCTTCTATTTCTTTAATTGTAAATTATGTAATGTACAAACTGCATAGATAATTGTACATGCCATATTAGGATGGTAATGAAGGTTTCTGTGCCTAAGCAAACAGCGAAAATGGAATGTCAAAACCCCAAAACATTTTTCGATTATGTTTCGAGCCTGAATAAATATTTCATTGTAACAAAAACTGTTCGTTTTCCCTTTCCATGTTTGAACAAGGCGTTAGAAGCCAAGGTTCAAGATCTTAATTTGGACGTCATCCAAATATCCGAATCATGAACTGAATCATGACATCGAGAATTAGCATATACAATTTTCATGTTGGCATCACAACAAACTAAAGCATGCTAAAATCGCAGTAAACACAAAGCGCTTGTATATGGCTCAATTTTTAATCAGTTTTCAGTAAATATTACTCCGCTTTTTTGTGAATACCACCGATTATTTTTTTCAGTGCATTGATACTGTGATACCCCTTACGGTTGCAAAATAAATTGCCTCTATAAAATTCATCGCTCTCTGATGGTGCAATTATTGATATATGTCACCCATCTATATCTCCAATAATTCCACGCATTTGAAATTTTTGATTGAATCCGTTTTTAATTTCAGCTAGGTCTAACATACTCTGCGGAAACTTAATAAATTCATCCATCAAGTGATCGACGATTAATGTTGTGATTTGCCTAACTGCCCGAGATACACTCGGTTGTGAAAATGCAATAACTTGGCAGCTTCCCACCGATACTTGATGCGAGCCGTGTCCATAAAAGTTTCAGTTGAAATGGGATACGCGTTTCTCGAGAGTTTATTTCCAATTTTTGAATTAAAAATTGAGCGTATGGTTTAGAGATCCTGAATATTTTTTTAAATTTTGCTCCCTGTAATTCATAGGGATTACTCACATCTCTAAGATGCCGCAATTCAAGAGTGTAACTTTGTCTAAAAAATTTATTTATATTAACATTTGCTCCTTGTTTTTAGAAACAGTATTGTAACCTTCTTCTTCTCTCTTCTCGGGCCAACAAAATTACATGTAAATTTCTTTCAAAATAAAAATTCAAAACATATTTGTTTTCCACATAAAATTCGATAAAATGACTAAACAAAATAAAAAAATAAAATATCATAAAAAATGTTTAGTCGTCAGAATTCAAACTCTCGGTGTTATTACTTAAAATAACATAAAATGATAAAAAGTGTATCCGAGAATCGGCCCCATTATTGTTGATTGATATAAGTAATAATTATATTTGATATTTACGTCTAGTATGCTGATGAAACAACATAAAATTCCCAACTCTCTAATCGCGGTTTTATATCAAAATTCGTATGCTGGAAGAAATGTCAGGTTAATTTTCATGCGGGAGTTTGGGAAAACTCGATTGAATATGTCGCACAAACAAACTTTGAAAATCGCACAAACAAACTATATCGCTACAATATATCACACACACAAACTTTTCCCACACGAAAATTGACCTGAAATTTTTTTAAGTGTGTGCATCATTAAGGAGTCTATTTCCAACCATGTCACTTTCAACGGTCAATATTTATAAATTTTCAAATTTTATGTGTAATCGAGTTTTACTGAACTCTCCACATGAAAATTGACCTGAAATGTTTTCCAGGTGTAAGCATCATTAAGATTTTTTACTTGAATCAATTTCCAACCATAACCCTTTAAACGCTTAATATTTAGAAATTTTCAAATTTTGTATTCATGATATATATTTATTTGCAATTTTCCAATATTAAAATAAATTTTTCATTTTAAAAATATTGTTTAGTGTTTTATTTTTAACGGTTTCAGTTGAATTCTCATTTTTGTTGTAGAAAACAAATATTTTTGTTATAAAAAAACGCTTTCGGCTGAAAAATATCGTCTGGGAAATATCGGCTGAAAAATATCGGCTGAAGCATATTAATATTGACATATATTATATTTTCGGCTGAGATAGCAAAGATATTATATGTATTATAGTTTTTTTTCACTTTCGGCTGGAAACTATCGGCTACCTTTAATAGTATCAATGCATTTCGTTTTCTTTAAAATCTTGGAACATCAACTAAAAATCGTTTTATTAGTAATTTATCAACCAAAAAGAAGAAACCAGTTTTACATTTTTAAACCCCTCCCAATTAGAAGGCCAACTATTGTTTCCAGATACATAATTAGATAAGTTGAACCAAATAAGAATTTTGTACGAATAATTTTGTGCACCACTGTGAGTATTATGTTCGTACAAGGTATGTATTACTATGTTCATAAAAATGAAAAAGGATCAAGTGTAATTTATATAAATTTATGAAAAAAAAACATACAGAATTTTATGTTTATGTTACTTGCTTATATATGCCTGTGTATGAGTATTATATTTTTAAAATACATACATTTATAATTACTTTTACAAGTCAATTCCATTTTCCGAAAAAAGCATAATATCATAATACTTAACATCAGTAACGCACTTTTAATTTAACAAAAAAAAAATGTCAGAAAAAGTGATAATCCGTTGAGAATACTTTTTCGGTGTTTTACTTTGTTAATGTCATTGTTTTTGTTATAACAATATGTTATGTTATGTTTCTGATGTTATATATATACACAACATACATACGAGTATATGATATTATAATGTACAACAAAAATTGTATATGTTACATATTTTTGATATATGATGATATAATGGAGTTTATTATGGATTTTAATATAAAAGCACACAAAAAACCGAAAACACACGCATAACAACAACATCAAATTGTCTGACAAGAGGAGAAGTATATCATAAACAATATTGTGACAAATACATAAGGAATTATTTAAATATTAGCTCTCGCCTGATAATTTGATTTAAATGCGGTGAATGAATTTTATGTATTATTCAAAACATTTGCAAAGTTAAAGGAGACATGACAAGCGTATTATGTTTCAGACAAAACAGGTTCATGGCTAAAGGTATGATATTTTTGATATAAAATTTAACTGAGCCCTAAAGACATATTAGTTGAATGGCAAAGCCAGTATTTCAAATACAAAACAATATCAAAAAAAAAATATCGCATTACGTGTTTTTAATCTTGGATCTAATTCAAATAGAGAGACATCATCTCAACAATTTCAATATTCCATTTTTATAGTTCTGCGGATAGCAGTAACGAGTCAAGAAACAAAATATTTACTGACCTTTATTAATAAACATTTTTATTCAATATTCTCTCTCACAAGCTACTGGTCCTTTTTCGGATGTCGTCTAGGCTCAATAATCTGGATATATTTCATGGTTCATCTAAAAATAGGTTGAGCGAAAAAAATGCAAAGTTATATTTTATTTAAGATTATTTATATAAAATTTATGAAAAACGACCGGAAATGAGTGAGTAAATGTACGCTAGGTAATAATTTATCTAATAAGAGTTCTTCCAAACTCAATTTATTCAAAATGCTAGATAATGAATAGTATTCAGTAAAAAATTTGCTTAGGATATATGATACTGGGTACTTTCACTTGGCAAGAACAACCCTATGTGTGTTGCCAAATTAAAATTTTCATTTAATTCGTTAAAACGAAAATAATTTGGAGTGAACAATTTATCATTTATTTGATAGAACCGGCAAAAAATTAAACTTTTATGCAATCCAAAATATGGGTTCTGTAAAAGTATATGTAAAAAGCAATTGCATTGGAATAAAATCCTGAAAAATATGAATTCGGCTTCTAACTATTTACATACAGTAATGCATTAATCATTTTCAAAAGAATATTTTAAACAATCACAGCAGACATTAAAATGTGGAAAAAGTGGGGTAGGTACAGACGAAGTAGAACCCCAGAAATAAACATGGTAGTTTTTTAATAAATTAGTCAGTTAATAATCATAATAAATATTTTTCAGATGTAAATATTTTAAAATAAGAAATTTTTTTATTTTATATCAAAAGCCTCCTTTTTTGATGAAAACTCTACCAATTATACTGAACCGCTAACCGAGTTACCCATTGAGTTCGAGGATGCGGTATACTTGGAAGAAGAGGCCGAATGACCCGAAATTTGAGAAAATGGACTCACCATGTCCAGAGATGGGCGTTTATGCGTCATCTACTAATTTTTACGAGATCGCGTCAACAACTCGTCGATAACGTCCACTACTCATCGACAACGTTGACAACTCGTAGACAACGATGACTAATCGTAGATAAATCGACCACTACTTCACGTCAGGAGTGATTGACTGATCTACATATTTTGAACTTCTTTCTCCCGCGGTTTTAGTTAATGTAAATTAATTTTACTATAAAATATGCAGTAAAGCTAAGTTAATCACAAAATAAAGTTTCGTAGTCAACTTACGGAGGTGGTCAACTTACGAAAGATTACGCGTAACACACGTAAAATTAACATCAACAGCAATATCTTGGACGTGTAACTACAACATGCTTGTTAATATGACCGATTCTACTCTGAATATTTCGTAATCATAACTCGAGTTCTCAAACTTCAAAACCGATATACTCTGAACAACTATATTCTACGGAATTAAATATTTGGTTGTCTGTTCCGTAAAAATGCCATATACATTATTTGGGGTGGAATCGTGTTATTTTTGGGAACGGAAAACGTTTCATTAGGAAATGGTTATTTTGAGAAAGCTGCAAATCATCCCATTAGAAATTTTAGCAAATTGGTCGGCATAATGTCATGTGGAGTGAGTGGCGTGAGAACTTTGAGAACGAATCTATTTGCGCTAAGTACAAATCGGGACGAAATTTTAAAATATTATATGTTGCAGCACACTCACACACTAAATATTTTATAATCCCAGATTGCACATTTTTAGCACGACATTCACGATATTTAAACTTTCGTTAGTAAAGTATTTTAAGAGAAATCATCCATCGCGATAAATACGTATACGTGATAAGAGATTTTGTGTAAATCAAATAATATATTTATCTAGAGCAGCCTGAAAGTACTATCTACCATTTTACCTATTCCACCAATATTTCAAGGCAATTTAATTTAAACCTGATGGAATCCAAATACAAATTTTAATTAATGCATTCGCAATTAAATTTATCGTAATTTTGAGTAATTTGAATTCTACGAGTTACTATTTCTTGTTTTGTAAGCAGTGGAATTTTGACTGGTGAGTGTCCCTGTTCCAAGAAAAGGTTTGAGTCGTAACACTCGATTTTTTTTTTATGAATTACTACAATCTATTAATTAGATGAGTGTGCTGTTGTAGGCCCGCTCATTTGATAATTAAACCATCTTATTGCTTCCTGTTAAAGATCTTATCGTAATCTCAGCAATTATTTAATTGTTGAATCGCTTTGGACACTCAATTCAACTGTAAGTATGATAATTTTTAAATCAAATGCATACTTCGAACCCTATTGGTTCTCTCTGAGCGGTTTACCTTCGAGTTAGGTATTTATTGCCAATTCATAAATTAATTGGGTCTTAATGGAATTCGCCTCTCTCGCGATATCAATCCTGTTAAAATCGCACTCTAAATGTTAGCCCTTTACATTCAAAACTAATTAAATATAATGCTTAGGGCCGGTTATGATCTGTGTATGAAATTTATTACGACTATCGCAACTAAGGATTGGAATTGAAAAATCTCGCGTCTCCTAAAATTTTTTGTTGTTTAGAACTTTCCAAGACATTTTAATTTGTCGTTAATCTAAGAACTGCGTTTAAATTGTCAAACCAAAAATTTTAAAAATTTCCGTTTGTTAATACCAAAATTTGAATATAAATTCTTTAAAACGGAAGCTTAATATTACTGATTTCCACCGTAATAGTTAACTATTACAATTTTTTAAGCACTTTATTGTACAATTTTGGTAAACGTCAACCGCGAAATGGGGATTATATTAAACTAATCGAGAGTACTTAAGGTAGAAAACCAACCTTACGTACCCATATTTACCTCTAACGTGGTTTTATCAATATGGGTTCATACGAGTACACTAACGAAATATTTAAGCGATTTAGTATCAAAATGTAAAATTATTATTGGACCTCTAGGTAGAACAACTAGAAAATTACCGAGATAGCAACTTTACCAGAAGGGCTACTGTCAAAAAAAATGAAAATAATGAGAAAATTAGGATCATAATTTCATTTCCTAGGTTGTCGACGTTGTCTACATTGTCGACGTCAGCAATGTTAAAAATTGCAATGTAATATAAGTAATAGATTACAGGTCGACAACCGCGTAGATTACATAGTGTAATCTACCTCGCCCATTCCTGACCTTGTCAACCATCATCAAGTAGGAGACCAGCAACACCAACCACATCAAAACCATATCGAACATCAAATGCCTCTTTCAAATGTATCTGAGAATTCACATTGTAGGCCCTATTCCCACACATGATAACTGGGCCAAACATTGTCTGGATTCATCGATGCAACTCGAATAAGAAACCTTGAATAACACAGCAGGAATTTGTAGATTATGTGACTTATGATGTAGATAATTTGGATAGCGATTTATTAAATTTAGTGAAACACAAAGAAAAAAATTATTTATTTCAAAATTATTTAAATTAATGAAATCTAACTATACGTACAGTTTAAAGAAAGTTATTTAAAGACATACAATTGTTTAGTTTATTTCAGGATTAAACTAGGTAAAGTAATTCTCCAACGTTTTTCGTATAATTTGCTGATTTTTTGGTGCCCCTAGTGTTCCACTCACCGTCGAAATAAAATTTTGGTTATTAATAGCTTTAACTTCAACAGCTGGTAGTAGATCAAAATCATCTGGGCGAATTATGTTGTCCTGCAGCAAATAAGCTGGAACAACTTTAATAGCAACCTTCGGATCTCGAAAAATTGGAGCAAACTATACTTGAAATCTGGTGGCCAGAATCCTAAAACCATTTTCAACCACTCGTATTTGCCTCGGTAAAAGATAATTGAATCGAATTTGATTCGATGTAAGATCCCTATAAGAATAAAGATTCATTAAAAAGCTAGTTTGTTGGCAGTATTAAAGTGACCAAATTTTAGTTGATGTCAAATTACTTGGTGGTGGTACGGACACCACATTTGCTTCGATGTCACGCTTTAAGTCCGATCGAAGCAAAATTCCCGCATCACCCATTCGTCCATTTATTTCAACATGGTCAAACACAAATCAATAATAAGCAATAGACGAATTTGTGTCTTTGTACACCAATAATTTGACAAATTTTTTCATGTATTTTATAATGTTTGCCGACAAAAAGTAAATTTTAGGTACTGGATAAAATTGTATCCTATTAGTCCCTATATTCGAATACACCATATTCGATAAAAATCGGTTGCTATTGCTTTCCAGGAAATGAGGTTTGCGTTTTAACTGTATTTAGACAGCAAAAGTAAATAAAGAACATTTAATTATACAAACTATCTTAACCTGTTGCTAAATATTTCATTGTAATCTGGAGTCTTGTACTTTTTCTAATATTGATTGATACTGGTCTGGTTTCATCTTCACAATTGTTTTATACAGTTCTCTTGAATTTCTTTCAGTAACGTATTAAAACCTCCAGTTTCCCCATATAAGAACCACTTGGTAGAATATTCTTCGTAATTCTATTATTTTCCAATAATTTACTTCCAAGAATATAGACATCTCATACGTAATCAATGAATGTTACCGGCCACTATTATTTCGTCCTCCAAATCTAACGTAATTTTCAATTTATTATATGTAATAAATATATTTGACGCACATAGAAAAATCCCACGTTTGTTGCATGCAACAAATATTGCAGAGAAATCTCAAAAAATACAAGGTTCGATTTGAAATAAAACTAAATGATTGATCCCGGCTAGTCATTTCCAAAAATGTTATTACAAAGGATTTCATTATTATTGTTGTTGCGTCATTAGTATTGTACGATATAACCTTATGTTCAAAAGATAAATAACGGATTAAATACACAAAACAATTCTCAATGTCTCGCCAAAAATAAAAGTCAACTTCTAACAGACTCATTCACAGGGTTTACTCCTACAACATTTAAATTGGAAATCTGTTCAAAGAAGTTCAAAAGATTGATCAGTGGGTAGATTTTATGAAATATTTACGATGTGGTCTCTTGCCGAGACAAATAGATCGAAAGGTTCCTCGGATCGGCGATATAAATAACGGGTCTTTTACAAAGGGTTTGTAGCAACAAATTTCATCTATGAAATCTGTTCAACTAATTTCGAAAGATTGACATATGGGTAGGTTTACTGGTATGTTCATGATATGGTCGCTTACCTGGATTCCTGGGAAGCGGCGATAAAAATATCGGCATAATACAAATTGATTGTTATGTTCAACACATTTTCAGCAAATGATAAGCAAATGATTGTACAGATTTCACGTTTTCTCTTTGGCCTAGTTGTGAATAAACATTTTTAACATATAACTTTGTTGTTTACTAATATTTTGTTTAAAAATATAAAGTTAAAAAAACTAAATTTTCTAAACAGTAAGATATGTGATTTGTTTTATATTCCTCATTGTGTGGATTAGACAAGAAGGTCGAGGATATACAAATAATTCCCTTAAACGGCTTTAAAAATTGACTTTGTATAGACGAACGATTCAATATTTTGCAGAAAAAGGTAGTAGCTCGTGCTGCACTGCCTGGCTCATTAACCATTACCCAGGTAACACCTCGTGGAGGTATGAATCTCGGCCTTCGCTACCCATACTTTGACATTTATTTTAAGTTATAATGATCCATCAAGCCTAAGGTTTATGAGCTGCTACTACCCATCAAACTTGTTCTGAAAATGCTTAAATTTAATTCTATAAATTGTTGATATATCAAGCGGATGAACATTCCAATTTTTGAATTGTGTTTTTTCAAGTTTTTGTTTTACAATCCGGACAAGGTTCCGTAGAAATATAAATTTGTTTATTAAAATCTTCCAAAGTAATGTTACTGAAATATTGCAGATAAAATAAATCTCTCTATGAAACAGTGCAAAATAAATTTTACTATGACGCTCTTTGGAAATAAATATTTAATTAGCTGCCCAACGTTTGTTGAAAAGTCAAGGTTAGTATATCACTTATGTTTAAGACACCAACTCTAACATATTTAAAGAAATATTCTTGCGATTTTCATGTAAATAAAACCAGCTAAGCCTTCCTTAATGTATTTTAATATAAAAATTACAAATTTTGCGAGAACGAGTTTCCTTCATTATATAGATGTACAGAAGGATCCTGTCCCATGACATAAACAATTTGGCCAAACGAATCAAATGCACATGCAATAATGGAATGGATAAATGGAAATGCTATGTTTGCCCTTTTTATATTTTTTTAAAATTATTATTCCTGCAATCTGTTCTTGGGTCAAGGCCCTCTTTTTCCGTCTTTACTTTTACGTCAGTGTCAGCCAATTCGAGCATGTACGGTTATAGGACCGATTTTATCACCATCTGCACATTGCATAGGTCCATGCCAGCTCATACTGGCATGAACGATGGGTCGGCCCATGAATCTTGCACTCCGACAGGGGGTCAGAGATGTGTTCCGTTTCATCACAGATCGTAATCTGTTGATGAAAATTCTCTTTGTATCCTGCCTCTATCGGGATTCAAACCCGGTATCTCCCGATCCAAACTCCAAATCTTTATATCTATTTCGTTGTTTTTTGGGGGTTTTCAATTAGCTAATTTTTGCCCTATATCTGGCAAGAACTATTTTACTCATATGTTTTGGAGCTAAATTTTTTAATTGTTTCCCCAAGCTTCCACATTTCCGGATCCAGTTCGGTCAACTCTAAATATTTTAAACATTTCTATTTTCTTTTTCCTTTAGAATATATTTTATTGAACCGTATTCGTTTTAGAGTTTGAGGCGTTTTTTCCATTTCCTAGAACGACAAATGCCGTGTATCGGTCATTTAAAAATTCACCCACAATGGAAGATAATACAAATATTTTTCCACGCACAATAAAACAGATTGACTTTCAAAATAAGGATCGGGTTTACCAGATTTATATTGACTACCAATAAATAATTGATCGACTTCCGAAATTTCTTTGTGGTTGATTATTGCAGCATATACGAGTATATATCCAAAATCTATAATAGCTGGAATTTTTTTTTGAATTTAAACTCACAATATTTTCATCATATGTGAACAACAAATTGAAATAAAATATTTATCATTGAGCTCAGTGTTAGTTTCAAGGACATCATAAATATAACTGACATATTCGTGAATAGCCAAGCCAATAAAGACGTCTACAACAAAATGTTTAATCACCTCATGTTATTGTTATCGTAACCGGTTTAGTTTATAATCTCTATTTCAAACTTATGGGCTGATTAATGGAGTAACTGCTTTTTACACTTATTTCTTGCTTCGCCTCAAATTTCCTTAAAAATTGGTATATCGATATCGTGATATTTCTGATCGTCCCCATCACCAAAACTGCAAACCATTAATTGCGAAAACTCTGCTAAACTTTATCTTCTCTCAAACTTTAAAGTTTGCTGGTCTGGAGTGCCATTCATCCACTAAATATTAGTATTAGTCAATTGTCCAGACCAAATCACATGAAATTGTTGGGAAAGATGGGAGAAGGGACGATCAAACGAAAACAGTTAGTGAATAATCCTCAATGACCGTCGACTAAACGATTACAATCGTTGGATTTATAAAATTATTACTATTGTTCAAGTTTCGAGTCCCAAACACTTCGAATCGTGCAGAAATTAAGAGTTTAACTAATTTTAACAATAAATCTTTAAGTAGGGATAACCAAACAAAATGCACTAGTTACCAATCCTAAACGACAGCTGACCAAACGATTCTGATCGTTGGTTTTATAAAATTAATAGTATTGGTTATTTTTCCAGACCCGAACACTTCCAATTAAATCGTTTCGTAGGGATGATCAAACGAAATCAACTATATTGACCAATTCTCAATGACGGTCGACCAAACGATTTCGATAGTTGGATTTATAAAACTATTAGTACTGGTAAAATTTTCAGCCCCGAACACTTCGAATCGTGCCAAAATAATGAATTTTTAATGAATTCTTGCAATAAATCATTTCATAGGGATGACAAAACGAAATCAACTAGTGATAAATCCTGATGACAGTCGACTAAACGATTCCAATTCCGGATTTATAAAATTATTAGTGGTGGTCAACTTTCCAGAATTGATACCATCGAATTGTGCGAGTGCTTGAGCAAATATGAGGATTTAACGAATTTTCGCAATAACGCATTACGCAGGGATGACCAATCGAAAACAACTAGTGACCAACCCTCAACCACAACCGTCTAAGCCATTCCGCTAACGATCGGATTTTTGATATTTTATCTTAGGATTATATTAATTATGAATCACCCAAAAAATATAATTGATTTTATCTTATGTCTTCCAATTGGATTTGTTATTACGGTACGCGGGAATATATTTTTTTAATTTTTCATTATTTATTTACCATTTAATCGTAAGTGACCTAGTGGCCAATTCTATTCAAATGAATTCAATCATCGTTTTTGTCCAAACCTTTAGATTGGGTACTCGAAATGCGGATTCGAATTCTCCGTTTGCAATTGATCATATTATGCGGTGTTTCTTGTAGTTGAAGAAACAAGCCGATATAAAGGAAACCATTTTTACTAAAAATCGTTATTATCGGTAAAATTTTGAATAATTTGGTGTTCGTCGTTATTGAAAGGTTCTGTACTCCTGTACTTCTGTAAAAGTTTGGCTTCTAATTTATGGTAAAAATTGATTCTAAATTTAATGGGAAAACTGTAATTTAAACGAACTGATATGAAATGGACAAATTGTATATCTCCAAGATCTGATACGAATACAAGGAATGAAAATTGCTCAATATTTTTATTAAACGTGGTAGCTTGAAAACAGTTAAACCACAAACACCACAAAAATATCACTTGCACCAAAAATACAAATTTCCAATTTATTGATACTCAATGTGGTCAAGCATTTCTACTTCATAGAAAATATATGAAACGACACCATAAATCTGTTTATTTGGTAACACCACAAGTTACAGTTTTAAAAAAAGTTAATCTTGTATTTACTACATTCTAAACTGAAACATCAACTATCTGTATTGTTCATAAAATTTGTTACTTTTACTTTACTGTATGCATATGTACAGATGCAGATTTGTATATTTTATTTGAACCACACACGGACAAAAATTATTATATCTTAAGAGAAATGCTTTAAATAAAATATACTGACAATTGTTCCAAAAAGTAACATCCTAATAGTTTAAGCATCGAGATATATGCACATAATACAGGACTATATGAGAGTGAAGATTGGTACATTTGGTATATATACAACAAAACTTTATTGAGCTTTTAGGGTGGCCAGTATATATCCGAAATAAAATTGAGGTTGGATTTATATTACGATTATGTTTCTTTTGGCTTTTTTTTCATTCGGCTACCATCCAAAAATTTAATTTTTTAAGAATATTGTATTTATATGCGGACATCATAGAACTGTGAGAATACAAATATAAAAATGTTGTCTTCTTGCACTGGGCACATTCTTGTAGTCACCAAAAATACCAAATGTGTACTTTTTGTTGTTGTAAATAAAAAAAATATTTATATACATTCAGTATTTTTTATGCTTAAATTCTTCATTAAAAAAAAATTCTAATAATTTTGGCTTATAAAAAAAAAACTCATTCTCATGGGGATTGTAGAGGACGATATATTTGTGATGTTACTGCAGTTTCAATAAAAATTGATGTAGAAAATATGTACATAAGTGAATGTATGTATGTATTTGTTCAGTTTATAACTAGGTAGGTATGTGTCTCCATAGTTTGTGTATATATGTACGTACATGTGTTCAAAAAAGCGACAATTTGTTGACATGTTTTAGAGACAGCAAAAAAAGCTATAGATTTTCGACTCATTCTGTATAGGTTGTGTGAAATTTGGGAAATTGTTTAAACTAAGCTTATGTGTACAGATTTCATTTTTTAGTTTTTATGTGCATATTTTTTTTTACTTTTCCTCCAATAAGGAAGCTTTTATGAAAAAGTATTTTTATAGGGAGCGGCGTGAATTTCAAGTATGGCGTGATTTTGAGTGAAATAATATAATGAGTGAAATTTTAAATTTATCACATCCATTTACACATCTCTCAGAGTTTTCGAAAAAAAGGAACTAATATACATCTGAATCGTACGACCAAACAATGCAATTGATGCAATAAATTAATGATGTCATTCAAATTATTTTTGTATAGGCAAGACGTGGTAATTTGAATTTCTGCAAGTATCCTTATTCTGATTTACTAGTTTCTATGTTTTGAACACTCTAAAATTTGGGTATGATAAATTTAGAATTTCATAGATATTTTATAAATTTAACTCATGTTAATAGATTTTTATTTTAATACGGCGACTTTGATAACTCACACCGATTAGAAGAGACATTTTTGAGGCCTATTCAGGATTCAGGATCATTTATGTTTACTTATTTGTTTCGAACCTGCCTTTTTCAAAAATTGTAATAGGATAAAATAAAATGATGTTTCCAAAAGTTTATCGCTACATGGGAGAAAAATTGTGGTGCTCGAATGGTCCCCTAATAGGCTTTTTGACAGTAGAGTTATATGGTCGTACCTAGAAATGTTGAAGAAATATCTGATTACCGAATTGAAGTCATCTTTTATTCTTCGCTTTAGATCGTGAATAAGACTGACCATCATCAAATGAAAAGCAAATATACAGCTAAAGTCCGCATTGTTTTATTAATTGATTTTATTAATTATTAGAATTTTTAAGGCCACCTTAGATAAGAGAGCAAAGTTGAATTACATGATCATCCCATATAGGAAAATTATTCATTAATAAACCAAGATTGTAAATCTTGTTAACATAAGCTATTACCACATTATTAATGGTTACTGATGAAATATTTATACTTGTAATATTTTTCTTTACGAATAACCATTGCCTGAGTTTTAGGTACAATTAATAATTGATTGTTTTCATTGGCCCCTGCAAAAATTAAAGTAAGCCCCAAACCGCTAATTTAAATTGATGATCAGTTAATACGCAAACAAACCTTATAGATGAATAACGAGAACAGAAATGTACCAAGTACCGAGCGTTGTGGAACCTCACTTACCGTTTGTTTGCTAGTTGTTATTTCATCATAAAATTTAACATATATGGTACGATTACTTAAATAATTTACTGCCTTAATTGCTAAGGAAAGTGGAGTTTTAAGTATTGTTAGGATTTCAGAAATTTTTCACCGAGAAGGGTAGACCGAATCGAAAAGGCAGACATTTACGATATACGATATTTATAAGAATTAAATTTGGAAAGCAATTTCAGAAATGAGAAACCAAGTTACGTGAAGCAGAAGGATTAAACAAATTTCCGCAAAATGTATTTATTTCCTCGGCAGAGAATTGCGGAACAGAGTTATTACTTTTAGATTAACCCAGATTTCGAACGTTGTTCCACAACTGCAATTGGTTCAGTTTAGGATCCAATATTTAAGCCAAATATCTAGATTTCACCAAACAATGACCAGTATCACAAGTCGTTCGGTGCAAAATTACCTAATTTGAAGTTTGATTTGCCTCCTTATTCACCATATTCGCCGGATTTGGCTCCCAGCAACAGATACATGTTCGCAGACCACAACAAATTATCCAGGAAAAGAGAGTTTGCCGAAACAAACAAATATTTTTAGGACCAAAAAAATGTTCGAACTGAAAATGCAGAAATACATAAAATGCATCGAAATGTTAAAATTTTTTTGAAATTAGAATGTCACTCCTATATGATTTGATATGATATGACATGATCTGATATGATTTGATATGATTTCATATGATTTGATATGATTTGATATGATTTGATATGATTTGATATGATTTGATATGATTTGATATGATTTGATATGATTTGATATGATTTGATATGATTTGATATGATTTGATATGATTTGATATGATTTGATATGATTTGATATGATTTGATATGATTTGATATGATTTGATATTATTTGATATGATTTGATACGATTTGATATGGTCTGATTAAATATGATTAAATATGATATGATTTGGTATGATTTGATATGATTTGATGTGATTTGATATGATTTGATATGATTTAATATGATTTGATATGATTTGATATGATTAGATATGATTTGATATAATTTGATATGGTTTGATATGATTTGATATGATTTGATATGATTTGATATAATTTGATATGGTTTGATATGATTTGATATGATTTGATATGATTTGATATGATTTGATATGATTTGATATGATTTGATATGATTTGATATGATTTGATATGATTTGATATGATTTGATATGATTTGATATGATTTGATATGATTTGATATGATTTGATATGATTTGATATGATTTGATATGATTTGATATGATTTGATATGATTTGATATGATTTGATATGATTTGATATGATTTGATATGATTTGATATGATTTGATATGATTTGATATGATTTGATATGGTTTGATATGATTTGATATGATTTGATATGATTTGATATGATTTGATATGATTTGGAATGATTTGATGTGATTTGATGAGATTTGATATGAGTTCATATGATTTGGTATGATTTGATCTGATTCCATAGCATGATTTGATATGATTTGATATGATTTGAAATGATTTGGTATGCTTTGATATGATTTGATTTGATTTGATATGATTTGATATGATTTGATATGATTTGATATGACTTGATATGATTTGATATGATTTGATATGATTTGATATGATTTAATGTGATTTGATATCATATAATATTAATAGATATTTTTGATATGATTTGATATGATCTACATAATTAATGATTTGATGTGATACGATTTTATGAATTGATATGATTTGATATGATTTGACATGATTTGATATGATTTGATATGACTTGATATGATTTGATATGATTTGATATGATTTGATATTATTGAACATGATTTGATATGATTTGATATGATATAATATGATTAAATATTTTTGATATGGTTTTATATGATCTAATATATTTAATGGTTTGATATGATTTGATACGTTTTATATAATTTGATATGATTTGGTATGATTTGTTATTATTTGATATGATTTGATATGATTTGTTATGATTTGATATGATTTGACATGATTTTATACGATTTGATATGATTTAATGTGATTTAATATGATTTGATATGATTTGATATGATTTGATATGATTTGATATGATTTGATATGATTTGATATGATTTGATATGATTTAATATGATTAAATATTTTTGATATGATATAACATAGTTAATGATTTGATGTGACTTGATATGATTTGATATGATTTGATATGATTTGAAATGATTTGATGTGATTTGATGTAATTTGATATGATTTGGTACGACTTGATTTGATTTGATATGATTTGATATAATTTGATATGATTTGATTTGATTTGATATGACTTGATATGATTTGATATGATTTGATATGATTTGATATGATTTGATATGATTTGATATGATTTGATATGATTTGATATGATTTGATATGATTTGATATGATTTGATATGATTTGATATGATTTGATATGATTTGATATGATTTGATATGATTTGATATGATTTGATATGATTTGATATGATTTAATATGATTTGATATGATTTGATATGATTTGATATGATTTGATATGATTTGATATGATTCAATATGATTTAAAATGAATTGATATGATTTAATATGATTAGATATTTTTGATATGATATAACATAATTAATGATTTGATGAGTCTTGATATGATTTGATATGATTTGATATGATTGGGAATGATTTGATATGATTTGATATGATTTGATATGATTTGATATGATTTGATATGATATGATATGATTTGATATGATTTGATATGATTTGATATGATTTGATATGATTTGATATATGATTTGACATGATATGACATGATTTGATATGATTTAATATGATTTGATTTATTTAATATGATTTGATATGATTTGATATGATTGATATGATTTGATATGATTTGATATGATTTGATATGATTTGATATGCTTTGATATGATTTGATATGATTTGATATGATTTGATATGATTTGATATGATTTGATATGCTTTGATATGATTTGATATGATTTGATATGATTTGATATGATTTGATATGATTTGATATGATTTGATATGATTTGATATGATTTGATATGATTTGATATGATTTGATATGATTTGACATGATTTGACATGATTTGATATGATTTGATATGATTTGATATGATTTGATATGATTTGATATTATTTGATATGATTTGACATGAGTTGATATGATTTGATATGACTTGATGTTATTTATTTAAGATTTGATATGATTTGATACGATTTGGTATGGTTTGATATGGTTTTTCATGGTATGATTCAATTATCTTGCGCAGTATCACTAAGATTTGCCAAAAAAAATTGAATTATATTTCGGTATGAATGAGATAACATTTCAGTCTGAAGCGCCAGGTCACTACATCTATTTTTAAATAAGGAACCATTCAAGTTTTTCTATGATGTTGTATGGTTCTGAGGGGTTATTAAAAATGAAAAATATTCCTGATAGATTACGAAAAAGTAGATCAATGATGTCAAATTTTTTTTTATTTGGCAGGTCAACAATGTTACTATCTATGAGATTTTGTACTTCGAACAAAAGTTTTATTCTTTAAAATAAAACTTTTAAATGGATTGTTGAAAGAAAAACTAATTACTCTCACTAATTCTAGCATTATACACATCAATATGAAAAATTTCGTCGATTGGATTCTATGACAGATTTAGGTGTTTGGGAGAGTTACTGAGAAGAACATAAAGCCAGAAAAAATTATATTTAAAGCACTTTAAGGCAAATGTCATAAAATCTAGGAAGACCAAATAACGCTTTTTTCGATTTTTTACACGCTTATTTCATCCAACTTAATTTATACAAGAATATTAACTACTCGTAAGAAATAACAGAAAAATTCTAAAGACTCATTAAGACAAAAACGATGGTAGACAAAAACTTCAGGAACCTAAAACTCTTAACTTCCATCACATACAATTGATAAACTTTGTATCAGAAATAAAGTTTATACAAGAAAACAAAGAGTACTAATCTCAAGTACTAATCGAAATGTTAAAATTTTTTTGAAATTAGAATGTCACTCCTATATGATTTGATATGATATGACATGATCTGATATGATTTGATATGATTTCATATGATTTGATATGATTTGATATGATTTGATATGATTTGATATGATTTGATATGATTTGATATGATTTGATATGATTTGATATGATTTGATATGATTTGATATTAATTGATATGATTTGATATGATTTGATATGGTCTGATTAAATATGATTAAATATGATATGATTTGGTATGATTTGATATGATTTGATGTGATTTGATATGATTTGATATGATTTAATATGATTTGATATGATTTGATATGATTAGATATGATTTGATATAATTTGATATGGTTTGATATGATTTGATATGATTTGATATGATTTGATATAATTTGATATGGTTTGATATGATTTGATATGATTTGATATGATTTGATATGATTTGATATGATTTGATATGATTTGATATGATTTGATATGATTTGATATGATTTGATATGATTTGATATGATTTGATATGATTTGATATGATTTGATATGATTTGATATGATTTGATATGATTTGATATGATTTGATATGATTTGATATGATTTGATATGGTTTGATATGATTTGATATGATTTGATATGATTTGATATGATTTTATATGATTTGATATGATTTGGAATGATTTGATGTGATTTGATGAGATTTGATATGAGTTCATATGATTTGGTATGATTTGATCTGATTCCATAGCATGATTTGATATGATTTGATATGATTTGAAATGATTTGGTATGCTTTGATATGATTTGATTTGATTTGATATGATTTGATATGATTTGATATGATTTGATATGACTTGATATGATTTGATATGATTTGATATGATTTGATATGATTTAATGTGATTTGATATCATATAATATTAATAGATATTTTTGATATGATTTGATATGATCTACATAATTAATGATTTGATGTGATACGATTTTATGAATTGATATGATTTGATATGATTTGACATGATTTGATATGATTTGATATGACTTGATATGATTTGATATGATTTGATATGATTTGATATTATTGAACATGATTTGATATGATTTGATATGATATAATATGATTAAATATTTTTGATATGGTTTTATATGATCTAATATATTTAATGGTTTGATATGGTTTGATACGTTTTATATAATTTGATATGATTTGGTATGATTTGTTATTATTTGATATGATTTGATATGATTTGTTATGATTTGATATGATTTGACATGATTTTATACGATTTGATATGCTTTAATGTGATTTAATATGATTTGATATGATTTGATATGATTTGATATGATTTGATATGATTTGATATGATTTGATATGATTTGATATGATTTAATATGATTAAATATTTTTGATATGATATAACATAGTTAATGATTTGATGTGACTTGATATGATTTGATATGATTTGATATGATTTGAAATGATTTGATGTGATTTGATGTAATTTGATATGATTTGGTACGACTTGATTTGATTTGATATGATTTGATATAATTTGATATGATTTGATTTGATTTGATATGACTTGATATGATTTGATATGATTTGATATGATTTGATATGATTTGATATGATTTGATATGATTTGATATGATTTGATATGATTTGATATGATTTGATATGATTTGATATGATTTGATATGATTTGATATGATTTGATATGATTTGATATGATTTGATATGATTTGATATGATTTGATATGATTTGATATGATTTGATATGATTTGATATGATTTAATATGATTTGATATGATTTGATATGATTTGATATGATTTGATATGATTCAATATGATTTAAAATGAATTGATATGATTTAATATGATTAGATATTTTTGATATGATATAACATAATTAATGATTTGATGAGTCTTGATATGATTTGATATGATTTGATATGATTGGGTATGATTTGATATGATTTGATATGATTTGATATGATTTGATATGATTTGATATGATATGATATGATTTGATATGATTTGATATGATTTGATATGATTTAATATGATTTGATTTATTTAATATGATTTGATATGATTTGATATGATTGATATGATTTGATATGATTTGATATGATTTGATATGATTTGATATGCTTTGATATGATTTGATATGATTTGATATGATTTGATATGATTTGATATGATTTGATATGCTTTGATATGATTTGATATGATTTGATATGATTTGATATGATTTGATATGATTTGATATGATTTGATATGATTTGATATGATTTGATATGATTTGATATGATTTGATATGATTTGACATGATTTGACATGATTTGATATGATTTGATATGATTTGATATGATTTGATATGATTTGATATGATTTGATATTATTTGATATGATTTGACATGAGTTGATATGATTTGATATGACTTGATGTTATTTATTTAAGATTTGATATGATTTGATACGATTTGGTATGGTTTGATATGGTTTTTCATGGTATGATTCAATTATCTTGCGCAGTATCACTAAGAGTTGCCAAAAAAAATTGAATTATATTTCGGTATGAATGAGATAACATTTCAGTCTGAAGCGCCAGGTCACTACATCTATTTTTAAATAAGGAACCATTCAAGTTTTTCTATGATGTTGTATGGTTCTGAGGGGTTATTAAAAATGAAAAATATTCCTGATAGATTACGAAAAAGTAGATCAATGATGTCAAATTTTTTTTTATTTGGCAGGTCAACAATGTTACTATCTATGAGATTTTGTACTTCGAACAAAAGTTTTATTCTTTAAAATAAAACTTTTAAATGGATTGTTGAAAGAAAAACTAATTACTCTCACTAATTCTAGCATTATACACATCAATATGAAAAATTTCGTCGATTGGATTCTATGACAGATTTAGGTGTTTGGGAGAGTTACTGAGAAGAACATAAAGCCAGAAAAAATTATATTTAAAGCACTTTAAGGCAAATGTCATAAAATCTAGGAAGACCAAATAACGCTTTTTTCGATTTTTTACACGCTTATTTCATCCAACTTAATTTATACAAGAATATTAACTACTCGTAAGAAATAACAGAAAAATTCTAAAGACTCATTAAGACAAAAACGATGGTAGACAAAAACTTCAGGAACCTAAAACTCTTAACTTCCATCACATACAATTGATAAACTTTGTATCAGAAATAAAGTTTATACAAGAAAACAAAGAGTACTAATCTCAAGTACCCTAAAATCTTAAACAATCCTGAAGAAGAAAAATGCATCGATAAGGTACAAAGTCAAACATCCAATGATACTCATCGCAGATGGTGATAAAATCGGACCTATAACCGTACGTCCTCGAACAGGTTGACACTGACGTAAAAGTAAGGATTGAACCGCGAAAGAGTTTTGGGAGCTTTGGCCCCAGAACAGGTTGTAGTGATAAAAAAAACTTAGAAAAAGATCTGGACTGTGCCGTATCAAAACAATAGTTTGGCTTGCGAGCGGTTGTATTTTTCTTGTTCCCATATAATCATGTGGTGTATCGTGTGACAGACATTGGAAATACAAACAATTTTGATATCAATCCGTTAGCTGATTAGTCCATCGTTTTGGTGCTGGTAGCCTATTATTCTTTGAATACAGGATATATTTGTGCTGCATATATTTGACAATATTTTGAAGAATGTCAAAAATATAGCAGAAGTGCATTAGTACGCCAAACAACCGCTATAGTGCTGGAGAGAGATAATTTTATGGTCTAATTCACAAACTGTATGTGAATTAGGCCATACAATTATCTTACGTTTGCTCTTACTTTTCGGGCTTTAATCATAGTTCATTTTTTAATATGCACCCCAAACTACGTGTAGACGCGTTCAGATTTTTCGCCAATTGAACTGCGATTTGGCGTGAATTGCGTTGAATTCTGGACTTCGAACCATCTCTGACGATATTGATGTATTTGTATGTCCACCTCCATAGCGTTTATTGATGCATTACCAGTATCATTGTAACGTGTAATGGCCGATACTGAAACAATTTGCTCACATGTAAATGTCGTAGCTTATTAATATTGGCTGGTTGTGATTTTTGAGCTAAATACAAAGCATACGAAGCGATAATTTTTTTTGAATGCGACTCAGTTAAATCGGTGCAAAACAATCGCCAGCCACTAATTTTTAGTGCAAATAAGAGCAGCTGGAAACTGCTCATAATATCTTTAATAATTGGGTTTTGTGGCGTAAGTCAAAAATTGGGTAAGACACACCATTGTACTAATTTCTGGCGCACACAAATTTTTTGTTTCTTAATGTGGTCGAGAGTACTCACCAATGGTAATACCCATGATAAAATACATATAAATGTAAGGAAGTCCCGGTTTTTTTCTACTTTAAGCTAACTTTAATAAAATACACACAAAATTTTTATTGATTGAACCGAACATCTCAAATTAATTTGGCGACTGTTTAGTTTTGGTGCGGAAAAAGTGTCATTAGAGGAATTGGATAAGCCCAAATATTTTTTGTTGGTTTTCTGTTATTGGTTGTATTTAAAGTATATATTTGGTGTGTGCTGTTCTCCATGTATATAAATTATGTTCCCTTTTTTAGAACGAAATATTGTTTCTATACATTTTTATTTAGATAAAAGATAAAACTTCAACTATAAATTATTCACCAAAATGTACACAATGTGCCTTTTCTCAGGTCGACCAAATATAAATTTTTATTTTACTATTTTTTTGGTCATAATCAAATTTAAAATAGCTTTTTCAAACACTATATACAATTCTATAGAAAATACACACCTTGCTGTTTCTAATTAAATTGAATCCAACTGTTTATTTAAATATCTAGAGGTGTACAACTAACATAAAAAACACAACTTACGATGTGCGATATCGCACACGATATATCTCTATATACCAGCAGTTGGTATTTTATTCGATTACATAATTGACGAGATATTTTTAAAACACACACACACACACTCACCATAAATTAATTATACCTCATGAAAATGTAAAAACCGGAAAATAAAATCCAAACCGACAAAAAAATATATTTCCTGATTCAATTATTTTATCATTGAAAATTTGATGTAAACAGGAAACACATAAAAACAACAACAAGTGTATATTTATAATAGTTAGGTGAGAATAAAAATGATCATCTAATTCATTTATCATTTATCAACCCCATAAATTTTCACACCAATAATACCGAAAATAAAATAAAAAAAACAAAAGAATAAAATATTTGATTTTGAAAATGAAGAAAACGGAAAAAGGAAAATGTGAAGTAAATTTTTCGTCCTAATAATTTTTGTTAACACGCAAATAGTCACACTTTAATTTTGTGTATACAACGTTTTTTTTTAGAAATATAGCAGCAAAAATACAAATAAAACGGCTGTGTATCGTCGAGTATTTTATGGAAAGCGCACCACACGAATATTTATATTTTACCAGTTTTGGAGACATTTATTTTGTTTTGCTTTAACCGAACTGAAAACTCATTTGGGCATAAATAATTTTAATTTATTATAGTTTTTATTATTTTACCAAGTGCCAAAGATATAAAAACATTTGAGCATATACATTTTTTGACCTATTTATAATTTAAACGTTTAAAAGTTTCGTAAAAGTATAAAATTTTTGGGAAAATTGTTCTTGGATAATCATCATTCTGATTTTATCTCTCCTCCTTCCAAAGTAGTGGTCTTCTCTTCCGTTTTGAGAGTTAGCATGTAAAATTGAGATGCGCCTGTTTAGCATCCCATCCAAAGGTCTTGAAAAAAATGATGATTAGATGGTTTGGTCAGGATTGGTCACAAGTTTACATCGTTTGGTCACTTACTATTAAACTATAAATAAACATTGGGAAAAAAATAACGGTTAGCACCTGATTACAGAAAATCACACCGAGTTTGATCACCACTGAGTCAATTTTTATTTTACGAAAACGAGATCAAAATTGTGTTATTTCAATAAAATCAGGTTCGTCGCTCATTTGGGAATTTCATTTTACAATGAGCAAAAAATCAAATTGGAATATACATTTGGATAAAAACATATCTTTAATAAAAGGATTTTATCTAAAGTAAAAGACACAAAGTTAAAATTATTTGTATTTTTTTGGTTATTCATAACTCGACAACAATTAAACCAGAAGCGTTTTTATGAATAATATGCGGGAAGGCACTATGGCAGATTTTACTTTGGATAATGCTAATATTATCACAAGTCCAACGATCTTGAGGATTGGTCACTAGTTGTTTTCGTTTGGTCACCCCAATGAAACGACTTATTGTGAAAATTCGTTAAGAACTCATATTTCGGTCAGGTTCGGAATGTTGGAGTTTTGAAAGTTTACCAATACTCTAATTTTACAAATGCAACAATCGTTTGGTCAATATTGTCATTGAGGATTGGTCACTAGTTGTTTTCGTTTGTTCAACCTTACATAAAGATTTATTTCGAAAATTAGATTTATTACCAAATGAATACAACAAGTCATCAATCCTTCGAAAGATAAGTTTGTTACGAATTTTCGCTATGAATCGTTACGAATGGTTTCCCAAACGAAAATACCTAGTGACCAATTCTCAAAAATAGTTAGCTAAACGATTTCGATGGTTGGCTTTATAAAACTAGTCAACAGAATCCAAACTCAAATACTGCGAATCGCGCGGAAAGATGAGTTTTTATCGAATATTCGGAATAAATCGTTTCGTAGGGGTTACCAAACGAAAACAACTACTGACCAACCCTCCAAATGATAGTTGTCCGAACGATTATGATTTTTGGATTTGTGATAGTGATAATATTGGGATTATCTATAGTAAATTATTTCTCAAAATTCGTTCCCGCACAGTATTCTAAACAACGTTTAACATCTGCTGTATAATACAGTGGACATTTGATAGCGAAAAAAGGGATTACGCTACTCGCCGCAAGTGGCAGCACTATCACACAAGCAAAACTCTGTTGTTATATAATTACCAGCGCAAATTTCTAGTTCATTTTGTATCTCTATTTTCACTAAATAAAACATCCCAGCGGAACAAAATTTTAAAAGTGATCTTGATTGATCTCCGTAGTAAAGGAATTCACTAAAAGAAATCTTGAAATTTTATAAAATTCGATTTGTTCGCCATTCCTTAACGAAATACGATGAAATTTGGACAGTATAGTATTGATCATAGAGTTTAAAGTAAGTTTCCGACAAAATTCTAGGATCTGTGCATGCTGTACTAAACTTGGCCATTAACCACTTCTTTTGAAAATTTAAAAAATTGTATTTATTTATTTTCAGTTTTTGGCCAATATCTCAGCAATTTCCGCTAGTAGCCACTACTTTTTGTTGGTTTTCTAATAGCTTAGGCCATACTGAGACTCCATTGAAATTTGTAAAAAATTTATGGATTAGAATTTTCACTATAATTTTTTCATTTGTTGGTGCCATTGGTGACCAAACGTCAAAATGAGTTGACTAATCGTGATCTAACGATTCCCTAACTGAATGTAATGAAAACGGTATGACCTTTATTATAAAACTGGTAGAACTCAGAACACTTTGTTTCGTGACTAAAAATTAATGCTAAGATTAGTTTATCTAAGATTTACTAATTTTAAATAGGATCTTAGTCATTTATCACATTGCTACGCGAAATTAATTAATTTTATAAGAATTTTAGCTTATTGATTTCTTTGAAATACTTGACTAAATTATCCGCAAAGATGGGCGTTTACGCGTCACTAATAATTTTCGTGGATAATGTCAACTAGTCGTACTGTAAGCTGAATATTGATGCCTTTACCATTTGACATCGGATGATCATTTAAAAAACTCAGGATGGAAATGCTCAACATGTAGAACGAATATCACAACTACTACTACATGTAGGGCGTGTTTATAAACTATCTACATTTGTTTTTACGAGATACATAATTTCTAATTGATTAGTTTTGGCGGTACCGTACTGCGACACATTTCTGAATCGCTGTAACCCGCAATATTTACACCTATTGTAAATAATGTTGGGGATATTATTTTAGATGGTTCTTATTCTCCAGTGACTTTCGATGGTCCTGGCGTATCTAAATTTTTGGTGTTAACTGTACTTCTAAAACCTTTTTACGAATCTAATTCCGATGTCGTCTTCGTATATACTATAGTGATTACTATTATTATCATTCCCAGGATACACTTTTCCTCACGCCTAAAACTTCTGGCGAACACTGCTTGACCAGGGCATAGACACATTAGATCATCATTACGCTGGTGTTGTGGACCCGAAACTAAAACCGATATTAAGTTTCGGGTGGTTGTCGCCCGGGCAATAGTACTTCTGAAAACCTAGCCAATAATGGATGAAAGTAGTAAGAAAGTTAAAAAGTGTTTTTTTCCCGTTGCCTTCGTCAATCATGATTTTTGTAAATGATACCTTAGATGTTTGTATGAAACGCTCTGATTGACCATTCGATGCTGGATGGAAGTGCGCTGACATCAAATTTATGACACTGTCTATTTCTCAAATTTTTCTGACCTCTTCTAACGTGAGTTAAGTACCGTTGTCAAATACTACTGTCACCCTTCAATCGTGAAGATTCCTTAGATTACTTGAATCGTAGTAGTAACAGTGATATCTTTCAGCTAGATATCTACAGGAAATTTGGGAATGAATCTTCTCAGAAAACCCGCATCCGGCTGAATTACATAGAACAGCAAAATCGATATGGATACGTTTCTATGGATAATAAGCATCCGGCCAGGCAGAAAATGGCTTCTTAGTATCAGTCATATTTATCTGGCTTACTTTGCAATTTGACACAATTTGCTCTATTTCCTTGTCGATGTTTGGAAACCAGACTTGTATTCGATCCATTTGTTTCATCCTAGATTATCCACAATTAGTTTCATCTAGAAGATTATGTACTGTAGTTTGTTTCAACTTTGAAATAATAACCTGACTCTAGAATGACGAAGAATACATTCCGACTTTAAAAAACGACGAAAACTTTAATTAAAATATGGCTTATTCTAGTTTTTCGATTGCGGAAAAAATGCTCGGCTATCCTTTTCTGATAAGGCGAACACATTTTTTAATATAGTAGGTTCTCAACATCTTTTCTAATGTATCTTGGCCTACCTGATCTACATCAGTCAAACCTTCCCCATAGTCATTGAAATCATTTTCCTTACCCACTGGTAGTCTAGACAATGCGTCTGCATTGGCATGTTTATGTGTTGTTCGGTGATTGTTGTAGTAATCATATCCTTGTAGTTCGATATCTTAACGCTGAAATCTTTGAAATTATGCTACCAGAATTTTTGCTCATGGATGAAAGATTAAGGTTAGTGACCTGTAATTCGTAAGCAGTTCGAATTTTCTAGAATACAAATATTGATGAAATTTGCACCCCATATATATTGGAACTGTTGAATCTTCATTGGTGTTTTAGACGCAAGTGCAATGAGATAATCCGATCTATCTGGTGAACAATGAGAAAATACAGCACCAACATCAAACTGAAGTTTGTCTTGTTGCATTTATCAGTTGCAACTTAATTGTTTGAAAAGCGTTTTCTTAGCGATTCGTCTAAACGAATTATATTCCCTTATGACGGAGCTAATTAAGTAGATCAGTAATTTCTGAGAAAATTTGTAAAAAATTTATGTATTATTTGTTTTTTCCAATAAATGCTTCGACTTGCCTAAAATCGGTGGGGCTCCTTGTATATTCTTTAACGGTTCTAAACATTTTTCAAATAGGCTGATACATTCCGCATTGAGTGGTGTATCTCATGTTTTCAATATTAGATTTCGAAGATATTTGAAATTTCGAAGGTGTTCATCGCTATTCAATCGAAAAACAATCGCGTCAGTTAAATATTCTGCACACAATGGTACACAGACGGTTACCTCTTCTATAATACGCAGAAAAATCCACGGAGCGCTTGCTGTACCGAATGACAAAAGCGGGTATTAGAAAATTAATTACTGTAAACCCTCGATTTAACGGAACACGATTTAACGGACGCTCGATTTAAAGGACCTCGATTTAACGGACCCTCGATTGAACGGACAATTGTTTATTTTCCATTTTTTGGTTACCGATTATGATGGGATTGGGTATGTTGGATGGAAATGGGGTCTTTAAATGGTTTTTGGAAGAAATTCTGAAATTTGGGCACCAGGGACGGAACTCAGCCATTTCTTAACCGATTATGTTTGGATTGAGTATACTGGATGGAAGTGAGATTCTTAAATCATTTGGCCACCTGGGACGGATCTCAGCCATTTCTTAACCGATTATGATCGGATTGGATTATGTTGGTTGGAAATGGAATTCTTAAATGATTTTTGAAAGAAATTCTGAATTATGGCCACCTGGGACGGAACTCAGCCATTTCTTAACCGATTATGATCGGATTGGGTATACTGGATGGAAATGAGATTTTTAAATGTTTTTTGGAAAAAGTTCTGGAATATGACAAAAACTAGGACAAATTGGACATTGTGGGTGAAATGAAATTACTAAATAATTTTTGTAAAATGTTCTGGAATATGGCCATATGGATTAAGTTGTAGTATTGCAAGTACCTCAGAGGTGTACATTTCCGCTTGATTCGAAAGGTTCTAAAGATTTAATGGTCTTAGAAAGCATCACATTTTATGTTCCCGTGAACAGTTTTCGATGTCGTTGTTGATAAGAATACTATAAATTTATCCGAGCCCTTTGTGTAGGTATCCTACCAATTTCATCAGTGGTGGGTGTTCGAGTGGTTACGTACTGGTGATAGATGTTCAGCATTACTAGAACCTCGTTAGCATTATGATCTGCTTGCTGCAAGAAAAACGTTTGCGGCTAACCAAGTTTCGTGGCCATATTCCAGAATTTCTTAAAAAATCATTTAAGAATCCTATTTCCATACAACACACTCGATACTATCATAATCGGTTAAAAATTGGGAACACTGAATTTGTTTTGCAAAAAGTTAATTTAAGAAATTGATTTTGTTTTAAAAAAATTAAAATTGAATTTACGTTAACAAAACACGCATTGCTTTGCAAAAAATTGTAGTTGATTTAAAAAAATGGACAATGAAGTATAAAAAGTTGTGATTGCCTTGTAAAAAACTAAAAAAATAATATTCCAGAATTTCTTGGATCCTTTCTTTCCGATCATAATTGGTTCAAAAATGGCTAAGTTCCTTCCCAGATGGCCGTATTTCAGAACTTTTTCCCAAAATCAATTAAGAATCTCATTTCCATCAAGCATACCCAATCCCATTACAATCGGTTAAGAATTGATCGGGTTCCATCCCAGGTGGCCATATTCCAGAATTTCTACCAAAAATCATGTAAGAATCCCAAGTCCATCCAACATACAAACCCGATCATAATTGGTTAAAAAAAGACTGAGTTCCTTCCCAAATAATCATATTCCAGAACTTCTTCCCAAAATCAATTAAGAATCCCATTTCTATCCAGCATACCCAATCCCATTACAATCGGTTAAGAATTTCGTCCAAGGTGGCCACATCTCAGAATTGGTTCCCAAAACCATTTAAGAATCCCATTTCCATCGAACATACACAATCCCAACATAATTGGTTAAGAAATGCCTGACTTCCGTCCAGATTAAATTCGAACGAATCGGTTAAATTAAAAAACATTCGGATTTAACGTACACGAGGTTTTACTGCAATTACCAACAACCACCTCAACTGGTAGTGATGTCTATCACTTAAATCGATCTAAGTAAAAACTGCCCCACTCAGTTTTAGAAATAAATTGTTCAATACGCGGAAAACCTATCGATTTCAAATTGTGGGTTAATTGCTACCTTGAAAACGGCATGATATAAGACTTCGGCAATTATGAACACGCGTCAGGCTTCAATGAGAATTCCTGGAAAGAGTTACATAACATAAGGGTTGGTGAAAATATAAACGAGCAGTCCACACAGATAATCGATGCCAATTCGAGTACGTATTGGTAAGATGTCCCTGCCAGATCACGATTGCTTGACGTTCATAGTTTAAAATGTAATGCCATGAGCAAGTCCAGCACGAGGATGCGCTTCAGTGCTCTTTCGACGTGGTAAAACGCACTGTTCATTCTCCCATCTAACTTGTAATTTAACAACTTTTATAATGGGGGCGGGGGTGCCGCCACATGCATTTATTATCATATTTCTACAGAGGTTCATATCTAGACGCCCCATTTGGTTATATACCTTAAGTTCAACCGTCGAACATGGTGCTGTTTTTCCAAATTGAAGTAGAAGCTGACTATAATTTACAGTAATCTCGATTATAATTTTTTCAGGACATTGCCGATGATTTCAACTTCGACCATCTTTCCACATTTTCTTCCAAGTTGACGTTAATTTAATGATTATTGCGGTTCCCTTGACTGAGTTTTTTGTCACAACAATGACGGGTGGATTCTAGGCATTTGGGCCTACACATTTTTATTTTGTCAGTAATTTAGTCGAAAAATGGGTACCGGCTACAAAAGTAATACGCTTATTTCAGACTAAATATACATTTTATATAAACATAACCGCAAGCACAGTGCTCCAAATTAGCACTTTCGGTACTAGAACGGATTATTTTTGTCGAGTGCTGGACTAAATTTCCGGGTTTCATACAAAGATGGTGCTAACGAGACATCTAGTTGTCATTTATGTCAGAAATTGTGTTTTATTCATAGTGCGGACAGTTGTTAACGATATCCAGTTGTAATACTCAAGAACAAAAAAGTCGAGTTTTATGCCAAACAAACTGCATTTGCTGGAAGATTTGCTTTTCTGCTACAACTTGAAAAGAAAATACAACAGAAGCACGTCATTTGCTTGAGGAGCAAGCCTACGGTGCACCTGCGCCATCAAAAACTACCTGTGAAGATTAGTTTAAACGCATCGGAGGTGGTGAATTCAACATTGAGGACAAGAAGCGCTGCGGAAGACCAAAACCATTACAAGACACCGAGCTGCAAGCGTTATTGGATGAATATGATATACAAACTCAAGATTAACTTGCGGATGCATTAAACGTGACTCGCCAAAGTATTTCCAAATGTTTGCATGCTATGGGAAAAATTCAAAAGGAGGAAAAATGAGTGCCGCACGAGTTAAGTGAGAGACAGATGGAAAATCGAAGAGCCATTTGGGTAATTTTTCTTTCACGGCATGAAAGAAAGAGCTTCATGCAACGAATTGTTACGAGAAATGAGAAGTGGATTTTTTTAAGGAATTCCAACTCAAAAAGTCGTGGCTTTCACCTGGCGAACCATCAACATCGACGACGCGGCCAAATCGCTTCGGAAAGAAGACAATCCTCTACATTTGATGGAACCAGAAAGAAACCGTGTCAATGAACCGCGCTACCGACAGCAACTCTTCAATCTGAACCAAACATTGCTCGAAAAACGGCCAGAATGGGACATGAGATACATGGCCTCCTCGGATTGTCACTTGTTTCAGTCGCATTGTTTTATGGTCGTGGTATATTCATGTATTGCCAGAGAGATAGCACACATGTGTAGATGGCGAAGCAATAAACCATTTTTTATATTTGTAATAAAATTTTCAATTATTCCTCAAAAAAAACGGAAATTGAATGGCTCACCTAGAATGATTAAATTGATACTATTATTTTTGGAGTGATGTTTCTTTCAATTTTATCTGATTATTAAGATTTAGATTGTATACCAGAATATGGCTTGAGGTGCACATTTGTTCCGATCCCTCCTTAAATTTAGTAAGCTGGTTAAATGTGAAGAAGGTGCATTAGGAATGAAATCGAATTGAATACTGGAAATAGATCCTAGATTAAATCAGACATACGGGCCAGATGGGAAATATACTTGGCGGTCGACAGTTTGTTTGGGTTGCGATTTTGTATTTTTCAGTATTTGACAATCTATATCAGTTTGCGTAAATTGATTCGAAAAGTGTTGGTTTGATTGAGTTCTATATTTTAGTTTTTGATATAAATCATATAAAACGTGAAAGTCATCATAAAAATTGCTTGTTTCAATTTCTCCATTTTCGATTTTCTTAAAAATACCCAGTCTTTTCGCACCAACAGTAGAACAAAGTGTGTCGAATGCAATGATTTTTTTAGAAGGATCAAGATTGACATTAGAATTCTTTAATGACCTTCCTAAGCATTTAGCTAAATTAATTTCGAATTTATTAAAAGAAAATATTACACACGCTCGAAACCCATTTTGGATAGTTGCCGCAGTTATGAGATTTTCAACTACTTCATGAAGCAGTGAAACAAATTTCTCTTTTGTCAATGCATCCATTGGGTTATTTCTGCGCCACTCCAAAATGTTTGCTTTTATTGGTTTGAATGCAGCGACGTCCGCTGGTTTAAGAATTCTTGTAGCATTCGGATATAATGCTATTAAAATTATCTGCAGCTTGACGCAGAGTTCGCTAACAGTTAACGTCAAATGAGTGGTATGTCCATCGACAAAATAAATAATAGGGACTATTGTTCCCGACTGCACCAGATATGGATGGATCACTTTTGAGACATACTCATAGAATATCTATTTGGTCATCCATCCATTATCGCCAATCCCCATTCCTCAACATTTGGACAAGGATTTCCGGAATTCTTCTGTAAGGGTATATCACCATAGGCGGCGCTACCACTGCTGTTGCGGAAAAGGTAAACATAACTGTAAGGCTAGCTTTTGCCAAACCTTTGTCTATCTCATAAACATTTTTTGACCCTTTGGCTGCGAGCACATTTTTGGTTACAAAAAAAAAATTTGTTTCGATGCCATTAAATATTCGTGTAGGGTCCTTCAATATATCACGATAATTATTATCTGTCAGAAATCGTTCATCTCCATCAAACCAGGAGTATATATCCGATACTGGAACTGACCGCTGAAACTGGATCAGTCGCACGAAATATTAAAGATGGGTGCCGTTTTAAAAAAGATTGGAACCAGCCTTTGCCTGGTATATTTTCCCCTCCAAATGGATGAGGTCTGTTACTTTCGCTCAAAAACTCTTGAACAGCATGAAGAACGTCTTCCTTCCGTTTGGGAAATCCTTTTTCTTGAGACGCCGTTATCCATTATACTATCCGTTTTTCTTCATCTTCAGTTAAAACGGTTGTGGGACAAAAAACCAACATATTTATGCGGTGGGCAGCTCTAGATTATTTTAATTTTAAAATTTTGCTATAGTAAAAAGTGTAGTGGAGGTTCGAAGGTCAATGACAAGGCATTTTTGTAAAAATGAAAAACATCTATGACTGCCCCACCGCATAAATATGTTTGCTTCTGGAAAACATTAAGAATTGCCTAATTAACACGATATTATATACCGTTAAGAGTAGACATCTCTACGATGGCTTGTCATTGACCTTTGAACCTCCACTACACTTTTTACTATAGCAAAATTTTAAAAATGAAAAAAATCTATGACTACCCCATCGCATAAATATGTTGTCTTCTAGAAAACATTAAAAATTCCTAATTAACATAATCCCATATATCGTTAAGCGTAGACATCTCTACGATGACTTGTCATTGACCATTGAACATCCACTACACTTTTTACTATAGCAAAATTTAAAAATTAAAAAAAAAAACTATGACTGCCCCATCGCATAAATATATTGGCTTTTAAAAAACCTTAAAAATTTTTTAATTAGCATGATTTCATATACCGTTAAGTGTAGACATCTTTGCGATGCCATGTCATTGACCTTCGAACCTCCACTACACTTTTCACTACAGCAAAATTGAAAAATTGAAAAAAATCTATGACTGCCCCATCGCATAAATATGTTGGCTTCTAGAAAACATTAAGAATTGTCTAATTAGCATGATTTCATATACCGTTAAGTGTAGACATCTCTACGATGCCTTGTCATTGACATTTGAACCTCCACTACACTTTTTACTGTAGCAAAATTTTAAAAATGAAAAAAATCTATGACTGCCCCATTGCATAAATATGTTGTCTTCTAGAAAACATTAAGCATTGCCTAATTAACATAATCCCATATACTGTTAAGCGTAGACATCTCTACGGTGACTTGTCATTGACCTTCGAACCTCCACTACACTTTTTACTATGGCGAAATTTAAAAATTTAAAATGACCATTGTCTGAAAACTGGATCAGTCGCACGAAATATTAAAGGTGGGTGCTGTTTTAAAAAAGATTGGAACCAGCCTTTGCCTGGTATATTTTCCCCTCCAAATGGATGAGGTCTGTTACTTTCGCTCAAAAACTCTTGAACAGCATGAAGAACGTCTTCCTTCCGTTTGGGAAATCCTTTTTCTTGAGACGCCGTTATCCATTATACTATCCGTGTTTCTTCATCTTCAGTTAAAACGGTTGTGGGACAAAAAACCAACATATTTATGCGGTGGGCAGCTCTAGGTTATTTTAATTTTAAAATTTTGCTATAGTAAAAAGTGTAGTGGAGGATTGAATGTCAATGACAAAGCATTTTTGTAAAAATCAAAAACATCTATGACTACCCCACCGCTTAAATATGTTGGCTTCTGGAAAACATTAAGAATTGCCTAATTAACATGATATTATATACCGTTAAGCGTAGACATTTCTAAGATGGCTTGTCATTGACCTTCGAACCTCCACTACACTTTTTACTACAGCAAATTTTAAAAATTTTAAAAAACCTATGACTGCCCCATCGCATAAATATGTTGGCTTCTGGAAAACATTAAAAATTTCCTAATTAATATCGTATTATAAACTGTTAAGAGTAGACATCTCTACGATGCCTTGTCATTAACTATTGTTCCTTACTAGACATGAATAGTGTAGGTAAAATTTAATCAGAATATTTGGGTATATACACTTTTAAGCTTTTGTAAGGTTTTTTGTCAATTTGTCGGAAATTTCACGCTACCTATCTAATGACCTTTCCTATACCTCCATCTTGTTATATGTAAAGGGGGTATTACTTAGGCCCAGCGTATCCGGGATCCCTCCTTAGTCTTAGCCGTACATTCTAATCAATCAATATATAAATAAATTTCACCGCTATATGCGTATGTATAATGTACAGAAGACCGTTTCGCCCATTGTCATTTATATTTCCTATATGAATAAATGTCTGATTGTTTTACTAAAACTACTAAAATGTTTTATCATGTAAATGTTCAAATCAATTTAAAATATAAGGTACTTGTCTGTAAATTATGTACAATTAATTTTCATTACAAAAATAATAATAAACTTATGATTTTTGGTTTTTATAAATGTTTGCTTCATTACGCTGTACACCCATATAGTGTAGTCATGAACATTGCTTTTAATATTATTATTTTCTTTATATTGCGTGCAAAAATTAAATTTTTCATTTTTCCTTAATACATTTTTTACTATAATTTAGATTATTTATACAAAAAAAAAAAATTAACAAAAACATTACCCGCAAATTACCTTAAAATTTTTTTTAATATTTTTGTCCCATATGAAATTTTTTTAATGTATGCGTCAAACGCAATAATCTACTCTTGACAGGCACGCCATAAATTATTTTATTTATTAACCGCGACAAAGTTGTTAACTTTATTTTACCTTTTATATTCGAAAACTAAAATCAATTCAAAACCATTATTTTTATAAACATACCAGTATTATATACGAGTACTCGCATCATTTGTACGAGTATAATAATTATAATAACGGTGTAAATAGATACGTATAGTTATAATCACAATTAATTTTGGGGTGTATGACGATATACCTATAGGCGACCTAAACATATACGAGTGCACAATTCACCTGAAATTTAATATATTATTATCACTGACGATATCTGCGGCAAAATCCATTACATTTTATATTTTTCGAATTTTAGTTTTT
Organism: Nephrotoma guestfalica; assembly: GCA_963691935.1. Taxonomy (NCBI): domain Eukaryota; kingdom Metazoa; phylum Arthropoda; class Insecta; order Diptera; family Tipulidae; genus Nephrotoma; species Nephrotoma guestfalica. The sequence goes on along the minus strand of OY829913.1, from coordinate 249,587,420 downwards.
CTGTTTTAGTGCGGTTACTGGTGATTTAGTAAAATAGCACTGATAACCGGTGATTTCGTGTAATTGAATATCGTTGAAATACAGTATTAAGATAAAATTTATATACTGCGGTTGAATAACGATTATCGTAATTTTATAAATTCTAAAATACGTACAGGGTGGTCAAATAATCTATAGAAATTAACAAACGCAATTCAATTTGCTCGTTCTTACATACCTAATCCTCTGGTTTTATTTTCGAGCAAACTAGTGTTAGGCAAATATTTGTATCAGTTAAAAATTTCTATAGGTAATACTTTTTTCACTACCCCATATGCGCTATGATTAAAAGTAAATATAAATAGGTAACATACCACAAGTCAAGGAGGTTTAGTAGGCACTATCTAAACCTTATCTAAACTTTTTTTTGTAGGAAAACGTTTATAAGACTCTTCTTTGTTAAATTCATCTGCATCAAAAATTTTCTTTTTAATTACAATCTAGTCGAATACTAATAAGCAACTTTAGTTTAATTCAAATTACTGCATTTTACTGAAATTTAATGGTGCATCCATCGATGTACTCCTTATCTGTGATATTTATTATTTGATCGCGCTTTTGTTGTGCGCTAGATAGAGATTTATTTTAACAACTGATTTTACCCTAACTCGAAAGGCTTTACTCTTTTGAGCCTTCTAACTAAACCCATATTATCCAATAGCTGGGTGGCCTCTATGCTGACATTATTGTGATACTTACAACCCCATCCTTCCCATTTTTCCTTAAACGCACAAATTTCCATCAAATCGATGCATAAAACGGTACTTGTGGTACCCACGGAAATGTATGCCATCGACATCCCGATCAAATAATCAAAAATTCATTTTTTACTTAGAACAAAATTACGTCGCGTAATCACATACAACATATTTTTACTTTTGTTTTTCTATTCTAATGGTTTTTATTGTGATTGTTCCGTACATTGGTCTATCTTCAGTGCTCTCGATTAAATACACAATCATAGGAAAAAATCCATCCATTTAGCGTCAAATCTGACTGACAACGACTTTAATAATCGACACCTACTTGTACACAATCAACTTCCCAACCACCCCATACTTTTGACTCCACTATCGCTGGACCGCGGAACCAATAAAAACGACTACCAAAAATTTATAATTTTTGATCCGCTAAACCACTAAACGCGCTTGAAAATCATTTTTTCCATATAAAAATTCCCCTGCGAGTTGTTAAAATATTTTTATCTTTGCGCTACTAGGTCCGCAGACGACCAACCTATAGTTATATATACAAAATTTTGCTTTAAAAAGAAACCGAGCAAGCGTTTTGCTATTTTATGACAAGTATTTGTTATTCAATTTTTTTTTAATAAATAATAAAATTTTGTGTCGTCTAGACCGACTTCGGTACTGTACAAATTTTTAACGCAGTCGAAATTTTCAGAATCAAGTTCGAGCGGCGTCTGTATTTATAATATTTGCGATGTATACTCATAATTGTGTATATCTGCAAAAAAGTTTCCTACAACAGTCGATACGTTAAAAGCTTTGCCTCTTTATATTTCTGTTGTTTAACATTTCGAAAGATATGAGCAGCTTTTGTACCAAAGCCCGCTTTCATGTTGACGATATTGACTGCGCCCACTATGCCTGGCTTTATTAGGAAAATTCAACGGATCTGATGTAGGTTTTCTAATTATATCAGCATTTTTGGGTCTTTTATCACATTGATTTCTACACACGGAATTGAATTTAATTGTTACGACGACAAAATCCGGTTAAAATTATCTGAACCAACGATTTACCAAGGCCCTCTTGTGCATCGTTTGTAAAACACATTTGAAACAGTAATCGATTTTTCGCTCGATCGCTGTTATCATAATGGAATCCCGAACCTCTTGATGGAAGCGTTTAAAATTAACATACCAATTTGTTTCAGAATTACCGGGGGGTGGGGGAATGGGTCTAAGGGCCATATTCATGTTTATGCTGTTGGAATAATACAGGGACCTCAATCGTAGGGCAGAATAAGCAAAAAAAAATTCGATGTTAATAAAAACACAATGACAACGATTTCAATCGAATGAAGGAAACGTCAATAATGGAGACGAATTTTATTAAACAAAAACTATTAGTTAATAACTTCAGACTGTGAGTGCGGGTAAAATCTCACAGTCGTGCAGCAGCCTTTAGAGGTTTTGTCGATCCACTCGATAAAACTCGACTGCGATCAAATAAACAGTCTATACAGTTAAAAGAATTCAATTGTAAAAGGTGAGTGTAGAAGTGTAGAGTGAAGTAAAGTGACAAAAAATAAAAATCTCTTCAATAAAATTAAAATATTTTACAATTTTATCCACAAAACTCTTGGTCAAAATCAGGTAAGTAAATCACCCTACCAAAATAAAAGGTAACGATCAAACGGTATTGGTTAGTTAAACTCGTATGGCAAAACGAGAAGAAGAGTGAAGGAATGTCTATATACGGCATATTAGCTCTTCTATAGCTAAAACTTATCGTATTGATCCTTTCTTAGAAACAATTATCCACCTCCAAAGGTGCACTTAATCAAACGGTTGTCAATTTTAACAAAATTTAATAAAATTCAAATAAAACATCCTAATTTCAATTTTGATGGATTCGTCGTGTTGACGATGTTTCTTACCACTTTATTTTGAAATCGTTTGATAATATCCATATTGCTCTGCTTGATACATCGCCACAGCTGTGTACCATAAGTCCAGACAGGCTCATTGTATTTTAATCCCAACTCGTTTCTTTTCCTCTTTACATGAGATTTCCAGCAACGCTTAGCGTCTAATGTCATACCAAGATATTTGGCAAGTACCACTCACTTCTTGTATATTTAAATATACTGATTTGTGTACTAAACTCTTGTTTGTAAAGTCGACATGTACAGATTTGCTTTCATTTAATTGTATGCGCCACTTTTTGTCCAGTTGTGTACTTGCTCTATGGCGGTTTGTAATTTCTCTGCAGTATCGGAGTTATTATCACCTACTGCCATGATGGCTGTGTCATCGGCGAAAGTAGCCATCGTGTTGTTTTGTGGAATTGGAACTTCTCGGGTTTATAGTAAATACAGAAGTGGCCCAAGTACACTGCCTTGTGAAACTCCTGCTCTAATTTCCTTAAGCTCACAATATTCATCTTCTTACTTAAACCTGAGATATATTTTCAGTAAATACGATTACAGTATTATGCTGTACCTCGTACCAAACCTTGTTAAAGGGCTGTGCTACATCAAGGAATGCTGCGGAACAAACTTTTTTCACTTCTAAAGTCTTCTCAATGATATTGGTCGTTCTATGATGCACTTGATCAATAGTTGTGTGCTCACTGCGAAAACCAAATGGGTAATCTGGAATTAGTTTATTTTTTTCAATTATTAGTTTGAGTCTTTTTAATAGTAACTTTTCAAAGAGTGTAGACAATGTTGGCAGCAACGATATAGGCCTATAAGATGTTATTAGATGTAGCGGTTTTCCTGGTTTGGGAATTATGATAACCTCTGCCAGTTTCCAAAGTTTTGGCACATATTTTAACCTGAATGCAGCGTTCATGATATTAGTTAACTTTACCGTACCTTTTCTCGGTAGCTGCTTTATTATTAAACCCCAGTGCTTTCTTTAAGTTTAAATTGCTTTTAATTTCGTTAATTACTTTAGTAGGCGATGCATGTTTGACATCTTCTAGAATTTGTATTATGTTTTCATTCAAAGTTTCTCGTAATTGAAATACATGAAGTTGAAATATATTTTGAAGATGATTAGCAAATACTTCAGCTTTTTCTTTGTCCGTGTTCCATCCATTTTCTGATAGGATGAATCGGGATTATTGGCTTTTTCAGAGTTTTAGTTGCTTTCCCGAACGAATAATCTGTATTATGGTCATTTGTCGATACTTAAGTAGAAATTACGAACGAGAATTCTTCTAGAAATTTTACGAACCTTTTTCCCAGACGCTTGAAGAACTCTGAATATTGTTTGTTTTTAATATAATGTCTTGGCGGACAGTACAATCTTGCCACAACAATAGGTAAGTCGTTGATTTTTGAATTTCTTCTTTTCATACTTTGCGTCTTCAAAATGCTGAATATTTTTTTTATGGTGACTACACTTTCTGCTCTGGCTGAATTATGTGGATGAGTAGGGCTTGCTTAGTAAATGTATTTCCGAAATAAGACACGCAAAGCTGTCTTAAAACTTAAAGGTTTATAATGTTGTATATGATAGCAGAAAATTTCCAGCAGGGAAAATTTGATTTTGGTACTCACCACTCGATACACCATACACGTGAGACTAGGCCCTAACTAAGAACGTTAGAACTAGTTTAGATGAGTTGGTAACTATAGCAAAACATGACATTTATGCGAATTAATAATTGACGAAATTAAATATCTCGAGACCTAACATGTTATATCAATAATGTGATTATGATTTTCTAAACGGGTGTGAAGTATGTCCTAAATTTGTCCTAACTTTTTTCGTCAGAATGTATTAGTTAATACTCTCGCTATAATGAATTTTAATATTCGTATATTTGTAAATGTTAAAAAATACAGAAGCAGTTAAAGGACGTCCATTAGCAAAACAATTTTCAGAAATAAATTCAATGAAAACATAGTGGTTTGTAAAAAATAATTCCGGTCAGTGAATAGCTTGTAACTAGCCGCTAGACGGAGGTAGTAAAACTCTAGCACCTTCAAACTAAATTTTTTATTCATTATTAAAGGCAATTAATAAGCACTTGTCATATGTCAATTTGTGCGATAATGGTTGAAATCCATTTTTAACCTCACTGTCACTTATAAAATTGAATTTGAATTGTTTTAGTAAAACACTTGTAATAAATTTTCTTTAGAGTGACAATATTTATTAACTTATTATTACGAAGATCAATTTCTTAAATAAATGTCTTCTTCAGTTCCTTTTTTAGAACTAATTAGTTTTTTTTTTACAAAAGTTGAAAGAAAATACGATCATTTGAGTTCTACCGTATAAGCAATTCATATAGGTGTCTATTGTGTAACAAAGAATTAATCCCAAATTTCAATGTTAAGGGCGATTGACGAGCACTTGTCATACGTCGTTGGATTCGTTTAAGTATCTGCTACTAACTTTATGAAAATCAAGCCAATTCTATGACGTTGAAAGGAAATACGATGATTTGAGTACTACCGTATAAGTGATTCATGGGTGTGTGTAACGAAGGATTAATTCCAAATTTCAGTGCTAAAGGCAATTCCCGAGCACTTGTCATATGTCGTTGGATTCGTTTAAGTGTCTACTACTAACTTTATCAATTTCAAGCCAATTCTATGATGTTGAAATGTTCCTTTCAACGTCATAGAATTGGCTTGATATTCATAAAGTTAGTAGTAGACACTAAAACAAATCCAACAACATATAAAAAGTGCTCGTCAATCGCCTTTAACATTGAAATTTGGATTTAGTTTAGTGCTACACAAGTGATTTGTACTCTCATGCTGGCATCTAAGAACAATCATTGAATAATTTTAAATATTAATCGAAACGTAAAACACTTAAACGAGTTATATAGGCGTACCTTAAAAAATATAAAATTTAATTAATCGGAAGACCAATTACTGAAACACGACTCATTTTATTTACAAAACATAGGAGTATCATATCCTCACGATAAGCTTAAAACTAACTTAATATGTAAGCAACTCCAAAAAAAATTTTGTTAATTATTTATCACACTCATAATTTGATGATGCGTTGTAATGGATTGAATGGTTTGAATGGTGATTGTCGTATGTAGCCTGGTAACCAGCTCAACTAATCATTTTTCGCACATTCGAATTTCTTGCAATGATTTTTAATCAGCGTTTGAAATATTTGGGATATCTTCGTTGTAAGAAACTGTTTCTACCAACTATTACCGACCACAATATTTTAATAAAATTGAAAATATTAGTATAATTTTTTCAAATGTTAATTTGTCTGCGAAAAAAATTTGATGTCTTCATCTGAAGCCTTTTAATATTTCACAATAGTCATACTGGCCTACCCATGATAATATGTCGCCAATAGTTTTTCAATCTAATCATTTAAAATGATTAAACCTTAATATATTACAAAATTCATTATAAAGAGTAAATAATTTCCCTTTTTTGGTTTATCCGGAAAAAGTATAGTATACTCACCTATACATATACAATCATTTAGGATTTAGTACAAACTTCACGAATTAGTAGAGAAACGTGACGTTTGTCTTAAATTTGTTATAATTTTTTTTTTTTGTAATTTTTTTGTATTTTTTTGTCACTTTGACCTAAAGTTAGGACATACTTCACGGGAATTTTTCGAAAAGGTTTAAGTTATGACTATCTATATTCTAGGTCTCGATATATTCAATTTCTTAAGAATATCCTAAATTCTTAGGTTGGTAAAGCCTAGCAGGAAAGTTAACTTGTTCGCGCTAAAATACAGGGCCAAATTAATTTTCGCATTTTTTCAAATTTACTCGTATATTATGAAAATAATCGTTCTCTAGGACGTCCTACTGAGCGTGCAATTGGCAAAATTATTGATAGTTTTGAAAAAACTGGTTCAGTATATAAGATCATAGACCGTATCAACATGCGCATCCAATTCGTACTCCTGATGCAGTGGCAGCTGTTAGTAAAAGTGTTCGTAATGAACCAACCACATCAACCAGGCATCGTTCACAAGAACTAAACATTTCACGAACCACATTACCACGCATTTTGCACGTTGATATTCATTTGCATCCATATATAAAATTCAACGAACTTAAAAATTGAAGCCACCAGTTTAAATCGTCGTCGTTTTGTTAACTGGATGCTAAAACAAAATGAAGTTTTGTTATCAAAAATAATCTTAGCGATGAAGCTCATTTTTATCATAATGGGTCAATAAACAAAATTGTCGAGTTTGAGAGAAGGAGAACCGGTGTGAAGTTTCTAACGTTAAAAAAAACTATAGGTGCTAAGTTTGAAAACAATAAACATCAAACAACAATTTACAATAAATTATACAACAATACTTGAACAAAAGTAAAAATCTTCCTAAATTTAAATTTAATTACTTTACATAGTACATTTTATGTCAAAATATGTATAAAGTTCGACCAAAATAAACGGAAGTAATGCTACACTATGACAAATATTGCAAAATCTGGAAATGTGCTCACGTGGTGACTATATGGTAATCAAAGTGGATAAAGTGGGCTATCTAAAAACGTTTATGCCATTTCCTTAAATAGGCTATGGCTCTTTACAAATTTATGTCAAGAGCCATAACCTATCTAAGGAAATGTCACAAAAATATGTATATGGCCCACTTCATCCCCTTTGATTACCATATAGTCACAGTCACAGACACATACAGGCATAGCCTATTTACGAAAATGGCACAAACATATTTAGATGGCCCATTTCGTCGCCTTTGTTTACCATACAGTCATCATGCGAACACATCTTCAGCCTGAATACGTTCAATGTTAAAATTGAAAATAATTTACTACGCTGCGGAACAGTCAAATAATAATATAGGAGCTATACTTAACTAACTTACTTCAAGACTGATGTTGTACCACCAAAATGTTATTTAAAACTATTGGTGCAAATTGTTAAATCTGGTAGAAAATTAGATGTCAAAGACGACTAGCTTGCTTACCAGACCATAGTACGCAGCGTAGCGTATATAACACCACATAATTAAAAAAATTGTGAAAAGTTTATTCGAGGCTTAAATAAAAAAATTCAATCTAGATTCAATTGTGATAAATCGAAAAATTCAATTGACATCGTTTTAAAAAGCACTTCAATCAATGTACTCGGGGGAGGAATGATAAATGACCTTTGACGTGAGTAGAAAATAAAGGAGTGATCAATGAGAAACCAAACGGTGTACAGCTTTTGGATTCGACGCGTCCTGTACACACGAAAACTGCAAGAGACTTCTCCGCTTGCCACAGACACGAGGCGACCAATACGCATGCATTTAACGTACATTGCTGGTGTACTATTGAAAACATTTTCGCTACTTGAAACAAGTTATATTTTTTCTACAAGTCGTTCAAATAAAGCTGTTTGGTAGCAATGATACAGCCGAAATGGCCACTATCTGTGTTATTTCATCTGTTTATCAGAAAGAAGAAAATTTTTACTGTTTAATTTTCCATAACAATTACTTTTTTTTAAATTGCGCGAGCAGCTATGATTTTCGAACGATATAACAGAATCTAGTATAAACTGATTGAACACTTTATAGGTTTTATTACGCGGCCCAATTTGTTTCTACGAGTACATACTCGTATGTATAAAAAAGGAAACGTTGTTCCATAATTTTTTACTCATGTATTTATCCATATCTGTGATTCAAAAACATTGCTACTCGCGTACTTAAAGCTTAAAATATAATTATTATTAAAACTTGCTTGAAATTCAAATGAATACAAGTCGAGATTTTGTTCATTATATTTATAATTTAACAAGAGTTTTCGGGAAAAATTATGGGAAGTTGTAGAGGTAACAATCGAAGTAATAACCCTTTGTCCTAAGATACGTCTAAGAGGTTACAACTCTTGAGATAGGTGTTTTCACTTTGTACCAAATCCAATCAAACTAGAAAACATTAGTTTTCCGGAAAAATTATGGGAAAACTGGGCTGAATATTTAAGAGTTGTAGAAGTAAAAATCGAAGTAATAACCCTCTGGCATAAGATACTTCTAAGAGGTTAAAACTCTTCAGATAGGTGTTTTCACTTTGCACTAGACCCAATTTAAATAGAAAACATGAGCTTTTTGGAAAAAATTAGGAGGACACTGGGTTTATTGTTCAAAAGCTGAAGAGGTAAAAATCGAAATAAAAACCTCTGTCCTAAGATACTTCAAAGAGGTTACAACTCTTGTGATAGGTTTTTTCACTTTATGCTAGACCAAATCCAACTAAAAAGCATGAGATTTCCGGAAAAATTAGGGGAACACTGGGTTTAATATTCAAAAGTTTTAGAGGTAAAAATCGAAGTCAAAACCCTCTGCTCTAAGATATTTTTAAGAGGTTACAACTATTTACAACTATTGAGGTACGTGTTTTCACTTTGCACTAGACCCAATCCAACTAGAAAACATGAAGTTTTTTGTAGGGGAACACTGGGTTTAATATTAAAAAATTGTCGAGGTAAAAATCGACGTGAAAACCTCTGTCCTAAGATATTTCTAAGAGGTTACAACACTTGGAATAGGCACACCCGATGATGGTAATTTCCAGAGAGGGGTTTGCTTTATTTTTCGTCAATTTACATACATTTTCCTTGTTGTCGTGTAGAGACGCATAAATAAGTAAAAATAAGCAAAAATAAAATCAAAATTTTAGTACAAAATTTGACAAAAATTGATCGACATCAATACATTACAAGATAGATGTCTCTATACTCTGCTATGGGGTAAATGTTTCTCCTTTTAAAAATGTTACGCAAATTGGTTTTAAACAAATCAATTTCCTGGCAAACTATTAAATTTTTCAATAGGTAAGCTATATAATGCAATTAATCAAAGTAAAGTTAACTATAATTATAATTTTAGTCAAACATTACGCATATGGAGACCACACCACCACATTAGGAGCAATGGCAATGACCTACTTGATGATGATGAAATTTAACAGAAATTTTTAGATAAGTGTAAACACGTCCGTTTAGTATATGCATCGATGATTGTTTGTGGTTTTTTTCCTTTTATTTTAGGATTCGCCGCGAACAGCGTTAAACCACAAAGCTTGCTCCTATTTTGGTATAATTGAACCCAACATCCTCTTCACATTGAACCTTTTGGTTGAATAAAAGAAAATTTAGAGATTGATTATAGGCAATCCATTACTGGTTATAACTACGTTACGTTGTTCTTTGTCACTTGCTGGAGTTGAATTCACGGAATTTGGACGTTCGTGAATGTGTAAGGCATCTTCTTTGTGTTTTCGATTGTGGACTGTATTATGTGATTCTTGACTGTGAAGTACATCCTGTTGACTGTTAGGTTCTTTCTGGGACACGAGTAAGACACATATTTTATATATTGGACGTTGAAAAATGCCACAAGCTGTTTTGGTTGTTACAACGCGAATGTAACTATCTGGTCCCGAATGTACCTCTAATATTCTTCCCAACGGCCATTTACATGATGGAGTATGTTTCTCGTAAATAATTAGTATATCGTTGATGCGTACTGAAACACTCATTTTGCGCCGTTTAACTCTCGCCTGCAATGTTAAAAGCTATTCGGAGAACCAACGTTCGCAAATATGGTGAATAATTTTTTGTACCATTTGCCATCTACTAGCAAAAAGTACGATAGTGTTAGCATTTCGATGTTTGGTTCTGTTGTCACGCAGATTACCAATAAGGTAATCATTTCCTCCAGCGTGAGCATTGTTTTCCCGATCGCGCGTTCCAGATGGAATTTAGTCGACTTGACTACCGACGCCCAGATGCCACCAAAATGCGGAGCTTAGGGTGGGTTGAAATTCCATTTAATTTAAGTTGCTGCAGAAAACTTTAGAGTTTCTGTGGAGTTGCGAATGGCCATTTCGATGGTTTTCCTTAGCTTGGCTTCAGCTCCAAAAAAATTACGAACATTATCGCTAAATATGTTGGTCGGGACACCTCTGCGTGCTACAAATCACACTCAAGTCAAAAAACACTCACTGGTCAAATCCATCGCAAACTCAATGTGCACCGCCTTAACTGTTAAACATACGAATTAACACATATAACCTCGGTAAGTTTCGTGTTCCTTGATAAGATGAAAATTAAATGGACCGGCCTAGTCCACACCACAGTTTGTAAATGGTCTGGTTGCTATCACGCGTGACCGAGGTGAATCTGCCCCAAATTAGGTGTGTGAATTATTTCCTAAATCTTTCTTAAATTTTTTTTTACCTAATATAAAGTTAGATGATAAAGTAAAATGATGTAATATAACAGAAACAACAAATATAAAAGCTCAATTTTTATTCATTTTCCAAGTTGATTTTCATACAGTTTTAAAAGTCTTCTTGAATCCTATTTTGAACTATTACCAAACAAATTGGCCGTTTTTTCATTATTTCCAATGGGAAATACACATTTTTGTACTCACTATTTTAAGTTTAGTGGAAAAAGCTCGAACAGGAAAGCTCTATTAATCTAAGTCAATTGATTTTGCTTACAGAAACATATGGAACAAGTTTTATCATCTCTTAGTAGTCGAAACATTGTTTTATGCTTAAACACGAATAATCGCACAATCCAAATTCTTCCGCAGCCCATCATCCTCGTACTCCTAATCAATATATTCTGAATTTCTTTCGAAAGTTTCTATATAGAATTTCGAAAAACCATCAAAATTTATCTGCTGTTCAAGGTTTTAGAAATTTGAAGCTTTGTGTTCTCTTTTCCTTATGCTGTGTTATCATACACATAAAAAATTCATAACAAACAAAAATGCTATCTACTGCTGTACATTAAACTAAATTTTTGGTTACATCGCCATACAGGAATTTGAAATTCATACATAAAGCGACAAAAATCAATAAAATCTCAATACGTTATATACATGATTTAAATTTTATTTGTGTACTCACCAACAAAAAAAAATTAAACATAAAACCGCAACATGACATTTATTTACAGAGTGTTGATGGTAAATTGGTAAGGTTTCTTCTTTTAATTCATAAATTTTTAAGATTACGGTATTGATATTGACCAAAAAAACCACATGAAAAAAAAATTTATTTCGAAATATAAAAAAAAAATGTTTAGCCCTAAGTAGATTTAAAATTACATAACGTCCAAGTTTGCAATGCCTCAGCAAATAAATTTACCTGATGATGAACAGATGCTAAAATATGCAAATTTTTTACATAAAACATCGTCTAACATATTTTTTGGTTTTTTGTGTTTGTATGTCGTACGTTTGACTCGTTTGTTGGCTTTGGCTCTCTAGCCTATACCATAGAATGTACATGTTTATTGCAAATGAGGACGGATAAACATAAAAAAATGTTTATACTGTTTAAGGAAAAACGAAGAAAATTCCCAACATGCATCGTATGTATGTCTTTATTTTATTTTCATTTTAAATAGAAATATAATATGGACACAGATATTTTGTTGTTGTTGTTGTTGTTGGTATAAAATATATGTCCGGAATTCAAAGTATCCTTAAAACGCACCCTTGAATAATTGAGCTGTTATTTTGAATACCCTTTTATGTTTTAGGAAATATTAGACTTTGGTTTTGTTTTGTTGGAATTTTTTTTTTTGTAGAGGATCTTATATTGGATTTCGTTGTGAATTGTTTTAATATATTTGCATAGAACAAAAATTTAAATTTAACCGAGCTCTGACAACGAAATAATAAAAAACGAGCATACCAACTAAATCGTTACAGAAATAAATGAAACAAAACAACAAAAAAATGGTAAAATTTAACTTTGCAATCTTGGAAAATTATACGCTATGCTGGTTGCTGCTTTCAATGGGTTTGTGTGAAAAATGTATACATTTCGTTGGAAATTTTATATTGGATTACGTTATTTGTATTCGATTTGTTGATTGTTAGGAATAATTTATTCTGTGGCATTTTCGATTTTTTTTTTATTTTTAATGGAATTAGGTGCGCCAATATATAAACGTATTTTGCATGCAAAGGCTGATTATCCACACTGAGCGCCTTTTTAACATTCTATTTATAAACTAATAATTTAGAGCATTAACCAGTCCACAAAAGTATTTAATTTTCAAATTATCCACTAGTGAACGTTACAGATATGTGTCCTGAAAGTTTTGGCAACGTTGGTACAACTAACCAGCAAACAAATTAAATTATTTTGCACAACAACTATTTGTTTTTGTGATTGTTTGATTATTAATCAATCGCTTTAAATTCGAAAGTTCATGCCAATTGAAAGTTTATGTCAATTTTATTTTATAGGGTGTAGAATCATAATTATGCTGGTACCTCATGCAAGACTAGTAAAACTTAGATAGATGTGTTTTATATGAACTGAGATTATGTATATTTTTTGTTAAATGTATGCGATTTTATATTTGCCTGCCCATTGAATGCAAGAAAAGACACCAAAAATGAATTATGAGTATATTTTTCACTCAGAGTCAAATAAATAGAGACATGATTGAGCGAGGGTGGTTTTTCCTTCCTAGCACCCTAAAAATTAACCAAATTACATGTTGTTGCTTTTTCTGGTTAAAAATTACATTTATTTATAAACATTTGGTTACAAAAATATCGAAAAATGGTGTGATCTTCTGAAAAAAAATATTGGGGTAGAATTATTCAGTGGATATGGCAAGTATACCCAGTTAGCTTAGAAATTACCCTATCGAAAAGTAGAAATGTTTTGATGATGTGTGTGACTAAATAAAAATTTCGAAAATTAAGTGATTCACTAAAATAAATATTGGCTAGCTCGCTCAATTGTTCCGTTGATGCTTTTGAATTGGCCTACCGAAAGACACTACCAATATACCCCTTACCGGCTCGGTAAATACAGTTGTACTTTTGGCAATTTTTAGATATTCAAAAATAACAGTTTATTCTTCCAATTTACATAATTTAACTATTTGTATGGTATATAGCGAATTTATTTACATTCTCTTTCAGATAATGTTATGATCTTTTAAATTTTCTATAAGAGATTCATAAAATATTGACATACATTTTGGAAATGGGACCTTTTGAAAATCGCTTTCGGAAAAAATACTTTCTGAAATAAAGAACTTGGAAGTAATCCCTTTTGCTTCCAATTTTTATGGGATTTAAGAAAAACAAAACCACTATTAACAAAATGTGTATTCAGTATAATCGTAATAAACATACAAGAAATAATAGATAATTATATCATACATAGATATAATATGCACGTAACTCAAATAATAGAAAAATTCAGTCTAAATAGAAAATTAAAATATAATATTGCCTTTAAATACGAAGAATATTTTAGGGTCAAAATAAATAAAAAAACAGGGAAAAGACGGAAATTCCCTTTTAACTTTAAACCAAACAACTTATTTTGCCAAAAATCAGTCGAAATTGACTTAAAAATGGATTTAAAAATAAAATCAGGTACAAAAATGACTGAACTACGTAAAACAAAAGTATATTATCCAAACAATAGTTAAAATTGGCTACTTGTGTGCCAAAAATTAAGGGTCGACATGACTATATTTGGTACTTACAAAACAAAAGTTTTGTCTTTCTCCCTAAAAAATTTAAAATTTCTCGTTTCTTTTGATTTATTATTGCCTTTTATGGTCATTTCCATTGGAAAAATAAGCTTTTAATTAGTTTGGGGTTGAAATTTTGGAAGTAAAGTGTCGTTGTTGTGTGAAAAAAATATTAAAAATATTAAAGTTATTGATACAAGAAAAATAACAATTAGTTTTGACTAACAAAATCAAAATTGTTTGAAGAAACAATTACGTGAGGTAAGTTTATAATCAATCGAAGAAAACATTTTATTGAACTATTAAAAAGAAGCCCAGCTATCTTGATAATGTGTAAAAAAATCTGAATCATCTGAAAATTCTAATCTCTCCTGAAAATGAACGAAATTTTATAAACAATTCGGTCTCAACAAATACATAGGACTTCAATTCGACGGCCGAAACTGACTGACAGTAGATGTTGCCTAATGAGTTTATTTCATCAACGATTTTGGTATTTCAATAAATAGGAGGAAAGGGCTGCAATAAGTGGGATTGTTTCAATATGTATATTTATTAATAAGATATGTCAATATGATTTTTCGTAAGATAACATACATTTTAATCATTAGCTACAACAACGATGCCAAAAAAGAACGGATTTACAAAATTTCTTCTACTTCGGAATCAGAAGCAGCCCACAATAACATTCAGAATAAAAAATTTAAACATTTAGACTAAACGTGACGTTAAATTCTATTCCGGCACCAATGGCGAGTCCAGTAACTACTTACAATGATTTTGGGATAGCACCGCGAACAGAATTCGTACCCCTCCCATATTTCATTTAAAACTATTTATTTACAGGCATAATCAGTGATAGGGATATGTATGACCGAAACAATTTTAACACACAATTGTTTAACAAATCATTTTCTGAACAAATGGTATATATTTCTTATAGTTTATTGTGTGTAAATAAATTGTAATGTCTTATTTTTCCTTATGCTTAAAATTCTAGCTGCTTTTTCTAAAAGTAGAAGTTGAGGGCAAGAAAGTCACCAGAAATATTGTGGAAAAACTGATTGATGTCCATTTAATCCACGAATAGCCTGGGCAGGCGCAATTAATATTGCCAACGGTAACTAACTATATGCTTTAATAAACCATAAATTCAAAATTGATTCAGTGAAGTTCTTAGAGTGTAGTTCGCAAATTTTATGTAAATGTAAAAAAAATTTGAAAGAAAATTTTTTAACTCTGGTAAAAGTATTAAGTTTAAAATTTCATATTGATACTGTAAAGAAGAAGTTTCTTGCCACGTAGCACCAATCTTTATCCGAGACACGCAGCGAGTACGCCAAACAAAGCAAAACTGAGAGATCAACCTTTATATTTAATATAAATTGATTGTAGGATTGTAAACCATACCGGCAGAAAGTAAATTCAATGGGCAATCCACTTAAATTAAGAATACTTTTTTGGAGAAAAAACCAATGATACGGTGTGTCTTTTATCTAACATAAATCCTATGTCACACTCGAAATGATCTTTCAGTTCTAGTTATACATCTCAGCTGAAGGCCGTGGGAATTTATTTTGTATGAACAGTTGCAGTAGAATTTAATTTCTTGCAGAACGATGTTCCTTTGGTGATGAACGAATTAAGTCGTGTAGTGGATGAAAATTTTCGGGACTTGGTTGGGAGAAATTAAAAATTGGATACGGTTTTATCATTAACTACGTTCAATAACTTAATAAAGACAACTAAGGCCATTTGGTGGAGTGCAGATTGCGGAGCCGGTACCCATCGCTATAATAGTGTGATTAAATAAACGTTGGTTTAAAATTAGTAGAGTAATGTAGTTTTATCTCAAGGGCCAGTATTTCTAAATGTGTCATAATAAACACCGCTATACAATTTGACTTTATATGTTCCTTTGTTCCATGGCCAGAAATGATCAGTTATCCGTTAGTCAAGATTATATTTCATTCAAAATTTAGTCACTCAAAATACGAGCGATTACATACGCTCGATTACATTATGTCTAAAAAGTAACAATCTTGTTAAAGGAGTTTAAATACGTCTTTATAAATTGTTTTAAAATTTGAAGTTTCTCGATATTATCTAAATAAATAAATAAATGTAATATATTTATTGGAAAATCAGGTAATTATTAAATTCTTAGATGCCTATTATTCACCCTGACGAATTATAATTATGTAGCCTACATCGCCTATACCCCCCCCCCCATAAAATAGATACGGTATATACGAAATTTGCTGAGTGTGCGGTGCTCGTATTTAAATTGTTTGTTTGTTTATTACTGCATTTCAGAAAAAAGGATACTCATTTTCAGAGTTACCGAACCTAATTACTCTGGTTGGGGATACGATCAACTACCGATTCAGCGAATTAGGGTGCGCGTCAAATTAGTAAAATTGATGTTCGAAAATGCTTTGTCAAATTTGTAAAGCGAGCCGCCAAGCGGTTTAGCAGAATATGACATATGACGAATCCAGCAACCGGAGTTTGATACTAATAATTAATTTAAAAACATAAACATTATTTATAAATATACATAAATTTATTTTACATTTTTATTTATTTGAAATAAAACTTTGATACCATTACTGGTCTGTGAACTATATATCTATCTGCTTTTATTATAGAAACAAAATCGCAAAGAGACGTCGCATTCATCTAGGCAAACAAACCATTTGAGAAAAAAGATCACGCCCAGAAAATGAACAACAATTCTAGTGTTGAGTTGGTTCTAAAATGTAGATTTGTAAATTCCTAAACTTGTCATTAAAGCTGGCGGCGCTACCATTTTAGTAAATGTTGCGTATGACTGAATTTAAAAATTTAACTGTCCTCCATTTGACCTCGCAATCCGAACTATCTTATTTAGGATACTATACACTGTCAAATGATCGCCTAATTCGAGTCGCATGCGTTGGTTAATATCGCAATGATCATCGAAATTAATTCTCATCTGTTGGTCAAAGTTGACTTACTATTATCGGACAGATTTCGCCTATAATTTACCATCAGGAATGGTCTTGCCTATGTCGGTCAATTATGACTTACAATAGCTGGCCTGAACAACTAAATTTGACCAACTAATGGTTAGTATATTTAACTTACCGAAGTTAGTCAGATTTACCTATACTTAATTGATTACGATTTTCGACCAATCTCCGCCTAGGATTAGACGCCCAAATGACTGAACATTTGTTAGCCATCAGACTGAATAATTTTCTTGTAACTAAACTATTGTTCCCCCGCCTGTTTTCTTTACAATGTTTTTTTAACAAGTTGTCCACATTCAATTTTCGGATTTTCTTTCAGTATATTCGGGAGCGCCATTGTTTAAATTTTTTTGTTTTTTCATAATAAAGTTTTTGCTACACACATATCGGACATATATGTGAACTCTCCATGTACTGTTGTTGATGTATTGCCCATTCTGTAAATAATAATTCGTTTGGCGAAACTAAATTTAAATTGCCACTGTGTGTGCGGTTTAAAATGTGCTGTACCTGCTTCCATCCAGGTTCTAACAGGGCACTGATCCGAAGCCAGCTAAATTAGTGTACCGTACTCTTTGTACATTTCATAGTATTCGTCAGCATTCAACAAGGTTTCTTTCACTGGCGGAATATAGCAATGACCTGGTATCGGATAAATTAGCTGCACTTCGTTTAAATGCACTGGAGCCTGATGATTATACAGCCAATAAGAGTTGTAGCCACCATTCCTTGATTTTTATTTTGGGATCACATCCATCACAAATTAAGCAAATTTTGTTCACGTCATCCTCAAAAATAGTGAGTGCTGCACTCAAAAAGACACAAACTAGCAAAAAGTGTAGCAGCAAAAGAAAAATGTTTGAAATTCGAAAAACGTGGTTTAATTAAAATTATTAAAGATTAACAAAAAAGATTGAGAATCACAGTACTACCATAATAAGTTATTACTTTATTTATAAGAAAAATTATTTTGAAGTTTTTGTAATACAGAAAATCTTCAGAACAAGGAGTGCCGAGTGTAAAATTGAGTGTTCTTAACTTGGCATGGTATCTGAAATTTGTACAAAAAATTTGAAGACAATTTGCATGTCGTGATTGGCGATATGGCGCTACACGTGGAAACGTCTTTGGCCAAATTCCCTTAATTCTTTAATAATTCGAAAAATCATCGGACGAATGAGTGCCGAGATGACGATCTGTTGAATTACTAAATAATTAAGTAAATTACAATAAACGAAGAAAAAAGACTAAAAATATACAACCAACTCTTAATAATTACGTGACAAAATGTAAGAAACCCCGTTCAATAAAGATTACGCCACAATAATTGCAAAATGCCTGAGTTGAAATGGTTACAATAAATGGTTGACCGCTAATCGCTGTCGAAGATAGTGGCTTCCGAAAAATTATCGATTCAATATTAAACTCTTTTGAAGAGAAAATTACAATTAATAGGCATAATATTAAACATTTAATTAAAAATCAAAGGACGAACTTCGTAACGTATTAAAAACTAAATTAAAAGGAAAAATTGTTTCAATTAAAGTAGAAGGAGCATCGAGACTGGATAGGTCTATGCTAGGAGTTAACGTTCAATATATGGACGAAGCTAAAATTAAGATTAATACCTTTGCCATGTTAGGACTAAAAGATAGACACACCGCGGAATATCTTCTAAATACAATTTTATTTGTTTTAAATAAATAAAATATTGATGTCAAACAGATTTACAATTTTAATTCGGACAACGGAGATAATATGGTCAAAACAGGTGAACTATTAAAAAATGTTCAATTCTGTGCTTCAACATCTACCCTATCAAATTTAAAATGCTGTTCAGATGTAAACAATGAAATTGATGGTAGTAGTAGTGATTTTGATACCGATAATGAATTCCAAGTAATAATCTGTATGACGAAAAATTTGAAGATTAAGAAACAGAAATTATTTGTCTCAACAAGGAATTTATAGTTTCAATACGTTGTGCCGCTTGTAATGCAGCTAGCTATCTGTGATTTTTTGAATAAAGTTAATTTACAGAATGTGATTAAAGGTTGTGTTTACATCGTTAAAAAATTAAGGAACCCATGAATTTTAGCAATAATAAAATGAGCTGGGTTAAGAAAACTAGTTTTACATTGCCCAACTCGGCGGGATTCTTCACTAAAAATGATAAAGAGCTTAATTAATCTGAGAACATTTTGCAGTGACTACCAAGAAGCAATCCCTGAGTTAAAAGTCTCGGAAGAAAATTGGAATAGAAGGAAAACATTAGCAGAAGTGTTAATTCCGGCTCATGAAGCAAATTTGGATTTGCAGAATGAGCAACTCACCATGAGTGACTTTTTTAATGTTACGACCAAGTGCAAATTGGCAATTAAAAAAATTAATAGTTCATACTCAAATATTTTTGACAATTGCTTAGAAATGACATCGGTCAATGTTCTTAATAGTGATACCATGTTAGCGTGGATTTTCATATTTGTAAAATCAACAATTATATTCACAATCAAGAAAATTCTAAACAATCAAAGCCATTTCTAAGCACATCGCTGTTAAAAGAGGACGATCAGATAACTAGCGTATCCGATAACGACGAAACAATTACGAATAATTTAGATGAAATCGATGAATTAATGAATTAATTTTACCAAAACAAACTTTTAGTACCACAGCGGACAATTTTGACAACATACAAAGATTAAATCGTAATGAACACCCAAAGAAATATTGGCAAAATAATGAAAAATTTGGGGAATTGTCTGAAATAGCCAACATTTCATTTGCTGTCCCTGCCACACAAGTATCGGTGGAGCGAGCGTTTCTACGTTGAAGTTTATTTTAGCAGATAACAGGGATAGTTTAAACGAGAATGTGCTGGAAGACATTCTTTTCGTTAAGTTAAATAATTAAATTGAAAAATTTAATTATTACTATTTTTACTTTATATTATGTTTTTAAGAATTTTATTTTTTGATGACTTTTTTTTATGTTTGGAGGAAACATACTTCATTTATTTTGATATTTTAATTTATGAATAAAACTTATTTATTTAAAATTTTTAATTTTTATTTTTTATTATTTAAATTTTTAAAACCATGAATTTTTTTTTTCGTACCAAAACCGAAACCAAAAAATTATCGTTGAAAGAAACCAGAAACCAAACCAACCTAAAATACAAATTGGTTTCCAGCTCTGTCTTAAAGTTTAATTTAAGCATGCCATAATATCTTGCTATTTTATCAAGACACTTCCATTAATATGAATAAAGAATATATTAAGCACATTGTACTATAAAAATATCAAATATATTATGAATAGCGTTATGCTAATTATTTTTATATATTTCCGCACAACGATTCATTGAGGATCAACGCAAGAAAAATCGAAACATTGCGGAGATATGTCCGCAATTGCTGCGAAGGGTGATCGAAAATTGAACATCCGCGTAATCTCCATGTACGCAGCAGCTGCGGCGGCCACATGGCCGAAATCATATTCAAGCATTAAAGGCATACAATTATCTACCTAATAAAACTAGTTTCATTGATACTCAAAATGTTTTAATTTTATTCTATTTTAATTTAAAATTGTGAAGTTGAAAGTAAGAGTGTGAAAGTGAAGTTTGTGCTAAAAAAATTAATAAAAATGTACACTGTTAAATTTGTTATTTTCCCTATTGGAATTTATTTTCAAAAATAAAATTATAAAATTTGACTAATTCTAAATGTCGTGGCGTTGAATTTAGAAATATCTACAGATTTTAGCTGACATTTTACAGAAGTATATATCTATTCCTAAGATTTAAATAAAGTATATTTTTATGTTTCGTTATATTACAAATTATATTTAGAAATTGAGCATTTTGGACGGGTTTCAAATAATATTCCAGCTAATTTTGGAGATGTCCACGGGGTTTCACTCAAATTTTCAAATAGATCATCCAATCTTCTGAGTCTATAGCGAATAGGATAAAATTGGGTTTCACTACCTTTGAAAGATATTACAAACTACACAATTTTGATAACTATTTTAAGTTTAAAAAAGAAAGGGCTAAATATATTTACAACATGAACTCTATTATAGTCTATTTGAAAAGAGTCTACTCTTTTAGTCTATTCGAAAATGTGAGTGAGAACCTGTGGACATATCTACGATCGGCTTATGCCGCCGAATTCACGGTTCTCGGTTCTCTGATCGGCTTAAGCCGCCAAAAAGGAATTTTGTTAAAAAATTTAAAATTAAATTAACCAAAACAAGGTGCATCATAAGCGAGTTATGTATACTACAAATCTATTAAAACGGGTTCGTCGCTTGGTTAGAAATGTCAATTAAAAATCCAATTGGAAAAATTGCTAAAATTTTGTAGAAGGAAATAATAATAACTTTGTCAAAATCACGAAACTTCAAAATTCCAAAAATCATTTTCATCATCATTACAATTGACCCATTTTCTATCCATAGACAGAAAATACTATAAGCTGTTGCAAAGTGTAAACGAGATTCCGTAAAAATCTTTGGTAATGGTAGTACAGATGAAAACATGAATCCTATTATAGGCATAACAAGACCCATTAGAATCGTATGCAATGCACTATATTGAGTAATCTATTAGAAAATGTGGGTGAGAACCTGTGGACATCTGTACGCTCGGCGGTATAAAAATCGTGATTTTTGTGTCCAGGACTTGTAAATGTATTTAGCCCTTTTTTTATTAAACTTGAAATAGTTATCAAAATTGTGAAATTTTTAAGATCGTTAACATCGTATTATCGATTGTAAAACCCATCATAATTTTAATTAGCTGGATTATTATTTGAAACCCGTCCAAAATGCTCAATTTCTAAATATAATTTTTAATATAACGGAACTCAAACATATACTTTACTTAAATCTTAGCAATAGGTATATGGTTTACCTTCTTTAAAATGTCAGCTAAAATCTGTAGGTATTTCTAGATTCAACAGCACAGCATTTAGAATTAGTCCAATTTTATAATTTTATTATGAAAATAAATTCCAATAGGAGAAATAACAAATTTAACAGTGTAATTTTTTATTAATTTTTTTAGCACAAGCTTCACTATCATTAAAAAAATACCCTTTATATAAACTGATTTTTTCTTTGATACATTTTAATACTAAGTAATTTTTTGGTCAAAATTTTTTTCGCAAGCTACAGAGCACAGAACATTATCTTTGACAAAAACACATATTCCACCTCCCCCAATATTTAGACAACTGTGCAATACGTGATTATTAGAAAAATAAATTAGGCTTATCTTCCAGTTAAATGACGAAATAAAATTCATCAACGCATTCATCTTCGGTTTCAAACCACTGATATTAAAATATCAAATATTTACCGCATCAATTTTCAACGATTCATTGCAATACTGGAATCTCAAGTCGAATAACTCGCAATAATCCCAACTTTTAGGCAAAAATTATTATGATAAAATTTGATCCCGACATTTACATGAAATATACATTTTTGACGATATTTTTTAGAAAAGGGTTTTAGAACACTTTTAACCTTTATGTGACTGGATGGGTACAATTGTACCCAAATGTATATTTTACTCTAATTTTTTTTATGATACAGTTTACGTAGGTGGCTCAAACTCTCTAACATCTTAATACTATTCAAGTTCCCAATTAAAATAAAAAATTGGTTAAAATTGGAAAATTTGTACACCCTCAGCATACTGGAATGGAACATTTGTACCCATATTGTTTTGCAAGAAAACGTAAACTATCACACATAATATACTTATTTAATTTCATGTACTACATATCTGTTTATTTACAGAATGCTCAGCGCAAACAGGGTTTCCACAGTTAAAACAGCTTTTTCGAGTCTTTCGATTTCCCTCAGAGCAAATAAAACATCGTTCTACGACAGCATCCGGTCCATAATTCGATTGAGTACCAATGTTTCCTCTAGGTGCCACTGGGTGAGGAGAACCAGCGTGTCCCAGGACTAGTTCTATTACATTTCGTGTAAAACGAGTGAAGTGAAGATTGTGTTTCAACTGAAGGCATGCACACTTGTTTCGAAAGATCTTTTAAAAATTCTTTGCGACCATCTGTTTTCTTGAAATGTTGATTATCTTCCATGTATACAACATACGATGCTAAGGCCGCAACGTCGATCATATTATAAAACATTGCAAGTTATCAGCGATTAGTTCTCCGTTTTACTGTGTATGCCATCAACATGTTATCAGCTGTGTCTACTTCACCTTTCATTTTATTGTATAGTAGTTAATAATTTCAGGTTTCGCAGTTACAGTTAACATTATTAGTCGAGAAAAGTATAATGAAATATTTTTCTGTCATTGGATGGTTTCATGTATGGAGGCAAAAATGTTTTGTTTTTTTACAGTTCCAACTAAGGTCATGTTCCATGACTTTAGTGCACGAGTTAATTCCAACGAGGTAAAAAAATTATCAGTGGTTATATTCCTACCTGATTCTTTGTACCTAGATCTCGTAATCTAAAATAATACGTTTGCCGACGTTTGTCTGGCGTGCACCATCTGTGACACTATTTTGGTAATTCCCCGGGAATAGGGAACTGGGGAAAAATTTTATATGTAATTTTTACTTAAACATTTTTTTCTGGCATGCTGAGATAAAAAGTTAGTGTTAACTTTTTTGAAAATAAAATTAAATGGGGAATAATTTGCCCTGCCAATTTAGATATGGACAAATTATTCCTAATTTATAAATATTTGCATCAAACTTTTCTTCTCAGTAGGCCGGAAAATAATATTTGAACAGAAATTACATATAAATTCTTTCCCCAGTTCCGTATTGCCTGGAAATTACCAGAATAGTGTCACTGGAGGCTTGCCAGTATACATTTCCTCTTTTAGGGGATATGCATTTGAAGTATCACAAGCCCAGAATACTTGAATGCCATACTTGGCTGACTTTGACATTGCTCGTCCATCTTGTAACCTTTTTGTAAATTATTATTCATCATAAACCATAGGTCACGTATTGGAGTAGCCTTATTTATTTATATGCTAATTATTCGATTTAAGGACCCCTACATCAATTAAGCTCCCCAAAAAATGAATGAAATGCTTATGGTGTGAACGGCTTGCATTTTTTTTATTTTGTATTTTAATCGAATTAGAAAACATAACCAATAACTCATTGTTGAAACTGTCAGTAATTCTGTGACCTTTCCGATTGGTTTCCCGTAGAATTATGTCAATCATTTCACTTGACATAAAGGACCAAAAAGTTTCTTTCTAAGAAATAGGGAGGTACCCCGTTTTTTTAAAATTATTTTTATTCCTTTTTTCGTGTCGATTTGCTTGTGGAAAAATATAATTTTTTCTCTCTATGTACAACAATTTTATAAATAATAATTTAGTGAAATTGTCTATTAATTTATATTTGGGCTCAATTGTTCCCATTCCAGTCTGCTACAGGTGATTTTTTATTCAGTCACATAAAGGTTAATTGCGACAGTTTTAGGAAGTTACACTTTTCGTTAATTTGTGTAGCTACACTTTTCACACTGGTTCTAATTTTATCAGACAATCACTGTTTCACACACATTGGTTGAACAATATCATAGTTTTATTCAAATGGGCATCACACCCAGAAATGGAATATTTGTGTCCGTATATAAAATTTTTGGTTCCGAGCTTTAGATAATCCTCGATTTCAAACTATTCTTCTTACGGAAAGGTCTGTAATCTTTAGAGATGATCCTTCTTACGATATTGTAGTATTTGGTAGCAAAACAGTACAATCTCAAAATAAAATTTGATCTATGGAAAATTTGTTATAAGCTGTGCTGCTTTGTTTATACAAATACCTGTTTCCCTTATATTACTATTAAAATCTTTCTAACCTCAACAAAAGAATTTAGTGCATTGGAATGCAAATAATTAAAATAAATGTTGATTGATTTAAATATTAGCTCGTTTTTAAAATCTTTGGTATTATAGAGCGGAAGGAGTTTTACCCATTATTTCAACTCATATATTCCATTATATCAAAAAAAGTAGAAAATAAATTGTACCAAGTTAGCTATCTCGCTATACGGGTATAGCTATAGATTTCCTTTTGTAATGCTAAACGAAAAATAAATAAATAATAAATACCGTATTAATATAGGAAAAAAATACGGAAGAAAATGTTGCTAATATATTGCACAGGAACGGAAAACAGAAATTAAATTCTTCTTATACGAGAATTTATGTACATACGAGTACACACACAAAAAAAATTAAAGGTAAAAGAAGTAAAAGTTCAAATAATAACAAAAATGAGGAAAATAGGGGGGGGGGGGGGGGGTGGATAAAAGATAACAGAAAAGATTATATTAAATTTTAAAGAAAAACGGTTTTTTAATTTTTTTTGTATGTTTATGTTACCTGTTGCTAAACTCGGCAATTTCTATTATCTCTACATCCTTGCGTACAGTGAAAAAAACACATTATTTTCAAATAAATTTGTATTATATTTCAATTGAATTTTATTTATTCGGAAATATAAATAAAAAATACACTGATATTAGGTTGCATACATTTTAAATGGAATCGATAACTTTTTGGTGTTGTTGATCATCATGATAATATTATTGAAAAATCACAAGCGGTGGTACAGAATATAACTGTAACATTTTTCACACATTCTATACGCGTAGGCTGGCAACGGTATAAGAACGTTAAAGTCATACAGGGAAAAGTAGTATCCTCCCAGGAGTCCTTAATACACGCCCACTATAGAGGTCTAGTCGTGATTTTTATTTAAACCGTTGACTGGATATGTTTTAGTTCATGGTTTAATATGATACCAGCGATAACTTAACAGAAGAAGTTATGAACGATTTACAGAATTTCGGCAAATATTACAATCAAGCAAAATTGAGGTGACCTCATGCAAAGTAAACTAAAATTTCCCCCTATTTTGTTAGTCAATGTACTAAAGCAAAAAATTTAAACAGTGTACAACTTAATCTCTTGGGTGCTCGATATCTTGAGGTGTATACTAACGATGATGAACTATTCCCATATTATGTAACACAATGAGACAGTATAGTCGCAATTTTATAAAATAGTCAATCCCAAATACTAGAACTAGAATAATCCAGTCAACCTCAAGTTATATTTAATTAGAACACCTCCCATTTCGGCGGCATGAATAAATTTTGTTGTGCTAACCATAATGACTAATTTATCGTTTCTGTGCCCTAATTCTCTATGCAGTAAGATAATTTGTAAACGTGTAAACGATAATTTATCTTGCCTTTTTACAATATTCGCATTCTCTAATTACACTCTAAGATAAAATTTAAAACGGCCACGATAGATAAATGTCGAAACATACTCTTATGATATATGTAGATTCATATTTAGATTTTGAGGGCCCATAACTACCGTTCCCATTTAAATTTCAACATTAATTTTATGTATTCAAGTTGTTGATACGCAGCATTAAAATTATTATTTTTATACATTTAATTGAGCCACTGTTTCTGTTCTTTATTTACTTATATACTATATATATATTTTCATGTTACTTATATACTTAAATTTTGTAATGCATTTATATACGAATGCAATTAATGTCTCTCACTTATGTACTTATCCTTTGTAATGCATTTATATACAAAAAATGCAATGATTTTCTTGCTCTCGGTACCAAATTTTGATGCACTTGAAAAAATAAAAATATAATTAGTTAGTTGTATAAAACGAGTGGTTGAGTAACCAAATCTAAATTATATAGTGTATTGGCTAAAATAATAAATTGTAACGTTTTGTGAAGTGATTGTTTTTGTAATATAACAAGGGATTTAATATCCAAAAATCAGCGTGCTGCTTAAATCCAACCTGCTCCAACAAAAACCTAGCCTGCTGTTTAAATCTAGCCTGCGCCACCTAACAAACACAAGTTATTCTAAATAGCATCTATTCACAAACAAAAGTTCAAATTGTTATGGTTTGTGGTATGGGTAATTTAACAGGTGACAATTTTATACAATAAATTATCTTAGCATTTTCAAATCGTATTCTCTAAGCATTTTTTCACGCAAGATAGAAATATTGACATGAAGCGAACAAGACAACATTAAACGTCAAAACGAAATTTTAATTAATTTATATCCTTAATAACTCACAAAATAAATTTCTAGGACGAATTCTTGCATATACATCAAAGCCATCTAGCCATAGTCGGAGTCGGGAGTTATTTCATATTAAAATCAAGCTACGGTTAGATACGGATATAAAACAAATCAAATGTTTGAAAAGAACATTACAACAGTCAAAAATGTCTTTACTTCGTATGGTAAAGACTTATACAATATACTCTTAAGTCTTATTGGCAATTCAACCGTTGAATTTTGATTAACATGGTATAAGCTAAACCCTGTAAAGGTAAGCTTTATGCTAAGTACAAAATCACATTATTCTTTAATTATTAGTTACGATAGTTTTTTGAAATTCAATCAAATCGTGCGACTTAACATTATATAAGTATTAGTCGGACCTTGGAACCCGGAATATTTTCTGTAATCCCGGGATTATCGTACTAGAATTTTGGAATTTCGAGTACACTACATAAAACTACGCGGTTTAAGTAACGAGCTCATTTGCCAATCAAATTTATAGTTAGTCATTGCGAGTTTTTCGAACGAGTTCCTCATCCAATCATTTTTTTATGTGCCTGAGCACCGAAAATTTATTAATCGAAACCATTTCTAGTTATGTATTTTGTTTAGGTCTAGTTATGGAGCGACGTTCTAGTTTTACAATTAATGTTTTGCCTTCAGTTAATTTTTAATCTTTGTAAAATATATGGGTTAATCTTAAACGAGTAGGAGGGTGAGAATTGGATTAATTAACTATTTCTTTAGAAATCGATTTTATGAAATAGACATAACGTTCCCTTAGTGCTACTTAAAAGTTAGTTTCAATGCATAATAAAATTAAATTTTTTACTCGTTCATTATTGTTCTAAATTTGTCCTAATTATCAATTTCTCAAACGCAAGGTTAATAAATATAGTCTAGAATAAAAGCATTGTAAGATTTTAAAGATTGTTGAGAGCTACTAGTGCCTCTAAATTAAATATTAATCATTTGCATTTTCTGAAATTTTTAACTAACTTAGATTTTCTATGGGCCGTCTATAGCAAGTAAAGTATTACGAGTACCCAACAAGTTGAAAGCTTTGCTTGATAAGTACAGAACTGATGCATTAGATGTTGTCACATTAGATTTTTGAAACAATTGACTTTTATATTTGAACATTGAGCAACTAAAATGGCTGTTGCAGTAATCCACAGACCATGTTTTTTTAGGATATTCTACTCCTTAAGTCTCCTTAAGACGTTCAAGTAACATATTCGAATGTTTGACTTTACTGAAAGAATATTTTAGTTCCAACGATAACGATTATTTGTGATACTTATTGACATACATTTATCTTACCACTTTACATTTTATCTTGAAAAAAATTCAGAGAATGCGAATTTACTAAAACATCACGATATCCAATATAAATTTAGACGTTTTCGATAATTTTTTTCGTATGTAAAAGTTATCACTTTTACACATTGTAATTTATCTTGGCTTTTAGAGAATTATGGCACTGGTAGCTATACCTATCAAATATTTGTATATTTGAAAGCCCCATTTTGCTGACATCTATATTTATCGTAGTGAAATGAAATATGGTGATAAACTGTTCCCACTTTACGTATTACAATTTAACAGTAACCAAAAATTTCGAAAATCTTTAATCTCGATTACCAGACACAGAACAAACCAGTTAAACCAATTCCAGTTGGCAATTCCCCAGGAATAGGGAACAGGGGAAAGAATTTACATGTAATTTCGGTTTAAATTTCTTTTTCGGCCTGCTGAGGAGAAAAGTTCGATGTAAATATTTTTAAATTGGAAACAATTTTTCTATATCTAAATTGGCAGGGAAATTTATTCTCCATTTAATTTTGTTTGCAAAAAATTTAACACTAACTTTTTACCTCTGCATGCCATAAAAAAATTTGTAAATAAAAATTACATATAAAATCTTTCGCCAGTTTCCAATTCCCGGGGAATTACCAGAATAGTGCCACTGGTAATGTAATTATCTATTACATTTATAGTTCAAAGTCCAATTTCGTTGACATGAGTATATATTGGAGTGCTCATTTTATTGACGAATCCTAGCCTAAATGCGAAATTTAAAAATCACGTGTTTTGCAACAAAAATTTAGAGATTTGACCTTGGTTATTTTAACTTGGGATTGGGATCAACAATTTCCACCTCGGGAATTTATAGGAATTTTATTTTTTTTTCCATTAAATTTTCAACTTAACGCTATATTTAACGACTGCCTATAAAATAAGTACCAAGCATATCAGAAATTTCATGTTTCGTTACGGTTTACTGACGAAAGTAGGCATTTCCTTTTATTCTGAAGGCTTAAAATAATAAACTCATTGAACATCAATTTTCGGCCAGAGCAGTATAGCGGTTCCTAGACATTTAGATAAAATGAACTAAATTAAATTTTTATCCATTATTTCAACCGTTCACTTAACAATTAAATTAGAATTCTGATTGCTGAAATAATTTTTATCCGCTCTCGAGTGCCATTTTTATAGCTTATTATTTATTTTATATTTATTTTATCGCTTTTATATGTAATAGCTTTCATTCTAGCATAAAATTATTTTACTATGCTGACACAAAATGACTAAACATATCTTTAAAAATCCAAGCGTGTGTGTCCCGTCAATAACAATTTTAACAGACCGACACTATATTTAGTGACCAAACCACGAAACTGACTTTTGCCAGCCAATCTAGACAAATAAAGTTTTATTGTATATACTTCTCTAGTACTGACCCTTTATGTGTTGAGCGATTTAGAAAATTAAACACCTATACAGAAATGAGATTAAACTAATCTAGAGGCTGGTAAGTTAGGCCTTTTTTATATACCTAAATCGTGGTTTCATAACCATTACACGAATTTAATTGGTCTAATGTTTGTGAATTGTTATTTCACTGCACGTAGTTTGGAAATTTTATCTTTAAATTTTTTAGATTCAATGAATTCTTGGTCGGTTTTCGAGAATGCTTTAGTTTTCAACAACATTGCAAAAATTAAAAATATTTATGAAAGCTACTGCCACTTTGCACACTGATTGTCGCAAAATTTCACTGAGGCCTCCCAATTTATGGGAAAAACTGACAAGTAAAGTTTACTACCGAACTGTGAAATCTGTCTAAAAAATATTTCCGCTTCGATTATAAACCAATTTCTATTTTTTCTATATTTTTGTTTATTATGGTATTCTAAAATAGCAAAAAACTATAAGAAATAGAAGAAACATTCCTTAGTAGCTATAACTCTGCATATCACTAGGGTCGTTGAATTTATTTCAGTCGATCCGTTTGGGCTGTAAAGAGGCCGAATTTTTGTTTCAAACAATTTTTTGTCAAAAATCGTAATTTCGACTTAATTTTTGACCGATATGAATCACTAGAGTTTCCCAATGTATGGACAAAGCTTAAGTCTAAAATTGTACGCGATCAGTCGCGGACTGTAGGGAAGCCGCAAACTTTTAGTCGGCACAGATCACCAGTCACACATTTGTCATATCTACTATACTTCATTTTACTTCTCTCTATTCGAAATATCGTATTTTAACATCGTATTTTTTAACAGTGTAAGCTATTGAATCTATGAGTGTTCAATGTATTAGCAAAAGCTGAAGATATACCATTATAAATGAGTTTTTCAGATTCATTGAAAAAATTTTATTTTTTGTAAAAAATAAAAAGTTTGTATAGGAACCTAAGGTTTTTGTTTGGTCTTTCGGCCAATTTTTAATTTTTGTGAACAATATGAGATTTTGCGAACAAATACATACATAAATACATACTATAAATATAATAATTTGGGCAAAATTATTTAATTCATAAATCCAAATCGCGGTCAGTGCTATGTAGTATTGTCTACGCTGCGTAGTTCATTAATATTCTACTTGGGTAGACAATATACGTATTGATACATATTTGGTTCGCACCTGAACTTAAGCTAAATTTGTCTATATTAGCAACACCAGATTTGAAACGCTGGTGCTTTTATATACAAAATTCGGGTATTCGATACCAATGTATCGAAAAAAGTTACCCATCATAAAACAACCTTGTGATCAATTATTTTAGCGGTGTGCGCTAATTTACCGAAATATATGCGGTAAACAAACTTGAACTAACTCCACCGACTGCGTGAATATTTATCTTATCAATTTTCGGGAATACTGAAATATGGTTTATGTTAATGATTTTGGATTTATGAACAAAAATTGTAAATTTTTGCGCGGTAGTGTCATCACTTATTGTTTTCTTAAAATCGATTAGCTAAATGGCCAGATGATTAAATTTGATAAATGTTTTAAGTTTTATAATAATACATGGGCTTAGTATGGATTTCCGGATTCCGGAAGTTCATCCGATGAGATTTGGCAATATACTCATTCCAAAACCATCATTGATTCTGGACTGTGAAATTTACAGCTTTAATTTATAAATCCCGAATTATCAAACTTATCCCGCTTTTGGTGAAATTTGAATAAATTCCGGCAAAATGCGGGATTTTGTTTAAACATATTAACATATTTGTAACACATTTTCATTGAGAACTCAGCAATTACTTGGCCGGTATGTGGGTATGTGATTAGCATTTTAAAATGAATTTTTCCAAAAAATTTGGAATTTGTCGATCATCACTGTAGCTTAATCATTCCTCAATCAATAATTGAAAATTTGAGTACGCAGAATTTGATTGAGAGTCTCGGTTGAATATTGAATAAAAATTTTGAACGGATCAGTTTGCTATTCCAAAAACAGAGTCGAACAAAATAAAGTTCCAAAGCCACGCTTAAAAAAATAAACTCCATTTTTAAATTATGTTTAGTTTGTTACCAGACTCTTTACCGCTTGTCGTTATTCCATAAACAGCATTTTGTTTTTTGGAATAGCGAACCGTTCCACTAAAAATATACCTATCGTCTCTACTTACTTGCAAACTTCTTTATGGTACAATCATAAATAAATAAGTACTGAAACGGTTTTACCAAATTATAATAAATCGTTGATTTAAACTTAATCGTAGATTTTGAAATTTTGTATAGGAATTTGGTTTTTAGAATTTTGATTTTGGAATTTCGAACACTGTATTTGGCGAATCGTTTCTAACCCGATCTGAAATTCAGCAATGGTATATGTAACTATAGGCTTTGTTTTAATAAAAAATCGGGAGAAACTGGCTGGTTCCATTTAACTTGGTCGAACCCTACAATTTTATCAGACTACAGCTCTACAAACTCTTTCATATTTGAAAGTTATCGATTAAGAAATGGCCAAGAATTATTCCTTACATTTGAGTGCTTTTTAAATCAAATTATATCTTAATTTGTTTAGAAATGGCCTAATTCCGTTTATTTTAACCAAAATCCAAAATTTTTTGAGAGGTTAAATTTTTCAATTCATCTGGATCCGGAACCATCAATTATTTTATGCATTTTCAACAAAGCACTGTCTTATAACAAATTATTAAAATCCCGGTTTCTATGATTAAAATCGAAATGTTGACAAAGTAAATTTAGGAATTCGCGCTTTAGAATAGCGGAATTATGAAGAGCAGGCCAACGACCGTAAACCATAATACAAATTTCCTAAGGAAACTGCTACGATTGGCGCAAATGGATATCGCTTGATAATTTTAATCACGTCAACTACCAATAAAAGTACTTTTTAGTAATTCGTGTCTATTTTCTAGAGTTGACAAGTTGTATGTCTTGCACCCGGTTAAATATGGTGTTTGTTGCTGTGATATGGTAGATCATGATTATAAACCCATCTGTCTTTCCAGGTCATGTAGCGTATAAATTTCTTTTGAAGTGCATAGATGTTACTCAGCCTTGTGAATCCTGGAGTAGTTTTCTGAAGATGAAAAATACAATAAGCCACCGCTCGATGGCTTTAATGGTTTTTGCTCTATCTGTCTCGATGAGGTTTTCGGGACGCGAATCAGCGGTTGTAGCGTATAAAACACTATTTTTCCCAGCATTAAAATTTACTGCTGGATTAAGTGACGCGAATATGAGCTGACCGAAAAAACGCCTTTCTTTGATCCCAATCAAATTATTTAACAAACAGTCCCAGTATAGTTGACGGTGCTTTGAAAAACTTCACCTGGGATACTGACTTTATATGATTCGTAATCATATTTCATTCCAAAGCTTACACTATGCGTTGGGCAAACAAATCGTCAGTATTCGGGATCTTTATCACTAGTTTGCGGAAATGTTCGTCCGGTACTGAGTATGCGGCTAACGAAAAGCCACATTCTGGGTTGCGCCACTTGAATCGAGTACTCATCCATTAATTCAACATCATTGGCAGTTGTATTAATATTAGGGACAGGTATGGTTGATTGTGATGCTCTGGCAGATTATTATTTCTTGCTGGCTTTTGATGATCAATAATTTGTCGATTTTGGATGGCTGGCGGTGATGTTAGTGATGATATGGTATGGTTTTTGTCCACTAGAGTTGATGTTTCGGTCTTGGTGGAGGCACATTTACATTTACTACAGAACCACCGCAAACCAGGCAGTTTCGTGCCGTATTGTGTGTAGATAATGTTATAGACAAATACAAATGTTGACGTCGACAATGGAGAGAATGTAGACAATGTCGAAAATTATTGTTTTTTTATCAATCAGTAAAATTCTATGGTTCTACCCCACATTTGGAAAATTTGAACCCAAGGTTTTATATGACTATGATGTACTTTCGTGTATATAATATGTGAAGCTTTGTTCAGAAAACGGATTGATAAGAAAAATTGATATTTTTTAGTTAATTCGACAAAAATTAAAAATTACAAAATTTTTAAAAGAAATACAGAGCTGTCGAAATAAACTACTTTGCCGAAGGTGCTTCAATGAACAAAATCATCACTACGCAATAAAATATTAAATCACCAGTTCATGGAAAATAACGACAGCTATCACATAGAAACAAATTTTATACCGGTAAATCCACTCAAATGCATCAATATTTATATGAAACTTGTAAATCCAACAGACAAACAAATTTCATTGTACACACAACCCATTTTCATGTGGCCGCCATATCTGTACGCCACCCTTCTTTTGCTTAAGAAATTTATGTTAAACTTGGGTAGTCGATGCAGTATAAGTTTCCAAGTTGTAAATACATGACTGCCAGCATTGCATAGAGAATTTCTTTCATAACCGAAAACTTAGCGTCGTGCGGCGTTATGATTAGAGATAAATCCTGTATGTAACGACATTTTATTTGGTCTTGTTAAAAGATATTTTGATGAAATCGTTTTCTGCTCGTAGCTCCTATGTTCTGAGTTCTGTAAGTAAATAATCGAAGTGGATTACATCGGTGTACGCTTATTTACCAACTTGCACCCAATGGGCTGTTTCAGAATAATTTTTAAAATCAATGCAACAAATACGCGAGCACTTATTGATCCAATTTTTGATAATTATAAAATTCATGTTGACCCTATATTTAAAAATGTAAAACAAAAAATATTACAAATTACGGGAAAATCCATTCGATTCCATTTGGATTACCGCTACGTTGTCCCAATATTAAAAGCATATAGCTTAGCCAAAATACTGACCGAATCGGTAGACAGGACCTCACCAATGGTTAATGTTGTTTACCATTGCCTTGGTGTGTAAACATGAATTGCATAAACTTGCGCAAATCATACACCTCCTTTAAAATCATAATATGTATATTGATCCGGGCAACCAAGAAGTATGCTAGTGTGGTGGAGTACAGATTTAATCACATCAACAGTGCTCATTGGAGCTTTTACCTGCACACTTTCAATGAGCTGAAACAAATTGTAGTCCACAGTGATCGAATAAAATTGCATACAATATTTAGCGGGTTCCATTTGCATAAGCTAAGTACCCCAAGTATTTCTAGCTTCTCAAACATATTTGCGCTCCACTGAACATCTACTCACAAGTACTAGCAAGAACTTTGCTAACGCCAATTGAACTCGGCTATATTGTGTACAGGTCTAAGCCGTACAGTCTATTATATTTTACCGTAAAAAATTGTAAATTAAAGTTTTATTTTGAAATACCGAAGGCAAGTGAAGCTGGCGGTTTTTTATCTTGCAATATGTTTATTTTTTGCTGGTGGTAGATGACACTTTCACAATTGTAAGTAAAAAACCAAAAGTGACATCATCAGTTACCCTTTTGTCCAGTAATGCATGGAATGCGTGGCGCTAGAGATTATTAATGAAAAATATGACAGTGTAAATGGAAAATTAGAAAGCACCTTGAACAATTTTAACCATACCCATTAGGGCGACCCATTTTTGTATGGAGGAAATCCCATCTCTTTTTTTCTTTTGGGCTCAGGGCTAAAAATATTTGTTTCTATTAGAAATGACGTTATGCAAATTTTCAGGTCCATCGGACCACGTTTATGGGTCGATCAAATTGGTTTTTTGCAAAAAAAAAACAGTAAAACGACCTTTAGTGACGTTTTCTCCTCTCGTTCACTTCAACTCGTTCAAGTAATATCGGTTTATTTATTTCTAAGTATTTTTGAGTATGCCGAATCCAACGAAATTATTAAAAAGGGTGGTTGACTTAGTAGAAAATTTGTTTTCGAGCATTTTCTTTCAAAAAAATTAAAACTTGTGAGTTCCGCCTAATTTTTAAGATAGGGCCTATCATGCTTGACAAAATTTCACTATTTGTGGCTATAGAGCAAAGAATTACAAAAAATTAGTCATTGCACGTCATCATAACTGAAAAATTAAGAATTTTATTGTTTAGAAACGTGGTGGCATTATTTGGAAATTTTAATCAGCCCATAGTCTAAAAGTCTTAAAATCTCTTATCAATTAGTTTTATGTATGCATTTTTAAAAGCGATGTTGTTCGGAAAATGTTAAAATCATTCACATACAAATTAAAATAACAAACAAGCATAACTACATGATGGAAATATTTACCTTTGTTAATATTTTAAATCAGGTTAGTTGGGAACCACCAAAAGTCACTTATTTTGAAAAATTGGAACAAAAATGTAATATTTTTTTAATAAGCAGGCTTACAATATCCAGATATTTGAAAATATTTTGCCAATTCATGTTGATATAAGCGACAACGTCGTTTGTAAGTCGTTGTCATGATACATAGACGAGCGCAAAAGATTGTAGTTTGCTTTAAAAACAAATCATCGGAAAACAGTCGCTTTGCGAATCCAAAATTGGTACACAAAAGCCTACTTGCTAAGATAGTCGCATAAAAATTTAATTTTTGATGACTTCTAACTAACACTTGATAACAAAGGTAAGCCACGTTCATTGCATCGTTAACAAATTATGAATTTTCTTTTGTAAACGAAATAAAAATAAATTTATATCGTTTAGTTAATTAAATTATTTCCCGGCAGATGTCTCAAACTTATCTTTGGCATTCGTCAATTCTGTGCCGCGTTTTGCCATAAACCCGGACAACGAGACTGGTGCAGACTGACAAGGAAACAGAAAACATTTGAATACAACTAGATTATGTTTGCATAACTGATAGGAGATGAACAAACTTCAAAAACTAATTTATTTTAAAATTTCGGATAGACACACCAATTTTATTTTTACACATACACAGATTAAAACAGATTAATTTTCTTAGCTTTGAGTCGTTGATGAATTTATCTAATCGAAATGCAATCGAAATTTTTTGAATTGTCTCAAAAGTCTTTCCATGCAACCAAAGTATCAAAAAAGTATTGTATAAAGGTACGACAAAATCATCCCAAGTTAACAGTTTACAGGTTAATGTATGTGAGGAGAGCACATTTTCCACCTCCGAAAAATGCATGTTTTGCTAGCTCGAAAATATTTTCGGTCATGACAGTTAAAACTTTCAAGGCACAATAATTTTTCATAGATGAGAGTAAAAATATACGGTTTTCATAAAATTTGAAAATTATCACGATAACAGCAATTTTTGGTGGATGAAAAAATATTATTCCTAATTCAAATTTGGATATCAAATCAAATTTTTATGTTAGAATTTAAAAAAATTTCTCCATAAGGAAACAACGAACGGGGTACGAGCGTAGGGTGTATTATGTAAAAACTATTTTGTTGTATCTTCTAATACTGTGGTGACGTTACCAAGACGTTTGGCAGTTTGGTTTCGACACTAACGGAACCAAACTACACATGTATGACCAAACTACAAATGTATGAAAAACACTTTGAAATTATATTCAAAATATAATCCCAATGCCCTAGCGAATTATTATAATGGGTTAGGGAAAATTTTAGTGGCCTTTTTTGGGTGACATTGAAACAAAGAATTTTCAGATGACATTTTGATAGACGACCTTTTACCATTTTTCTGGTAGAGCCATGATCCCATCACTGTGGAACTTCTGTAGTTTAGGGAAGGGGGGGGGGGGGGAATCGAGACAACTCATTTTCGCATGCCTCTTTTGAATTTAATGTAACACCATTAAGATGGTTCTGCATGGACCGGAACAAATGCGGTAGCCCGATGGTATACAAGATCAGGACTATATCGTGGATGCATCAAAATTTCCCAGCCAATCACTCTCAGTTTCTGCCGTCATCAATGATGTGTGTGGTCTAGCGTTATATCATAATCAAACACAACGCCTTTTCTACTGTTCAATTCTGGACGTTTTAACTGAATTGCTTTTAAGGCAAGCGAAAGTTGCGGACCGTAAAGATTAGAATCAATCGTTTGACCCAGTGGCACCACCTCATAATGCACGATTCCTCTCCAATTCCACCAAACACACAGCATTACCTTTCTTGGTGTCAATCCTGGCTTTGATATCGTTTGAGAAGCTTCACCTCGTTTCGTCCATAACTTTTTTCAAAAATGGCTCGATTTCATTCCGTTTCAGCAGCGTTTCGCAGATAGAAATTCGGTCAATTAAATTTTTAACTTAAACTTTAAATTTTATTATGAATTAACACATGTCGTACCCAAACATCAATTTTTTGTTGTATCCAGCTATTTTCAAATGGTTTATAACTGTTTTGTGATCAATATGTAGTTCTTTAACTTGGCTGCTTATATGCCGGTCTTCTTCAATTTTCTGCATGATTTCATCAACTTTTGCAGTGGTTGGTCGACCAGAGCGAGGTGCATCTTTGACATCCAAATTTCCAGAACGAAAGCGCTTGAACCATTTCTATGTTGCTGATTTTTATGAAGCACCTTCTCCATAATCAGCACAAATTTTTTCACAAGCCCGAGCCGCGTTTTTATCTTTGCCATAATAAAATTGCAAAATATATCGAATTTTTTTCATTATTTATCTCAAAGTTTACAATGTTGTAACTTTTTATTCAGTACACCGATTTTAATTTTGTGTATGTCCTTTCAAATACACATATTGCCCGATACGATCAATAGTTACTGAGATATATGTATGTAAAGCCATCAACTAAAGCCATCTATTATTTCGCTACGAATTTGTTTACCCCCTTTATTGTATTTAACGCATACAGGAGATTTCTGCTGATGAAAATTTGTGTTTTTGTGGGACATATACAGATATTGGTTTTGGCATCGAGTTCAGGTTAACATAGATAATTCTCCAACGCTTCTCACCTTAATAAAATTGCATACAAACCCAGTTACTCATAATCACTTGTTTAAACATTCAGCCTCATGAATAGTTGAAAACAAAGAATCCTTAGAGCTTTTCAAGAATACTCACTTTCCTGTAAGCTCTGAATGTTGGAT
This sequence comes from Nephrotoma guestfalica, assembly GCA_963691935.1. Taxonomy (NCBI): domain Eukaryota; kingdom Metazoa; phylum Arthropoda; class Insecta; order Diptera; family Tipulidae; genus Nephrotoma; species Nephrotoma guestfalica. Next base: position 249,548,316 of record OY829913.1, on the reverse strand, counting down.
GGAACTCAGCACTTATCGAGAAACTTACTCGGTATATATAGAGGAGGTGTTTTCTTCAGATATATATATTTGATAAACAAACAAAATTTGTATTTTCTTCGGTTTTAAACAATATTTAATATTTTGATGTTCTTTCTCCTACAGCGGCTACTCAACAACTGAGTTTACAATGCTTGTTAAATTTTCTTTATTATCTATCAAAACTACGTAAATCAAGTTTCTTTCTGTTCAGCAGAAATACTAATTCTTAAAAATTCCTGTAGATGACATCCTACGTAGGTGAGGAGACAGTTTGAAAGTGTATTGCTGATGTTAAACTTGATTTATGTAAGTGAAACAATTTATAACTACAATAATATTAATTTTCCTTCATATACAGTCGTCGACAAAACATCACGGAACATCAATAACACAAACTGATGTATTTAGTAATAATAAAATTTGTATATTTAAACGGTGTGTACACATTATTTTTTGTGAAGATAACATTCCGCCCGTCCTGAATTATATTGATTCAGCTAAATCTCCGAATGGCAATGTGCAGATTTTATGAATTGGCCGTTTGATTACTCCTCCATCAGCCAACTTAATAGTAACTACCCGAATCAAACCGTCCGTACCGGGATGCACGTTGATTATACGCGCTAATGGCCAGTTTAATGAAGGACTCCTGTCATCATCCACTAATACGACGTCTCCAATTCTAACATTTTTCTTCAATTCTCGCCACTTGCAACGGTTTTGTAGGGCTGTTATGTAATCGGTATGCCATCTTTTCCAAAAATGATGATAAATTTGTTGTACTACATGCCAACGGGACGATTTGTTGACGAAGATTGCTTCAGGAACATCTGTTAATGCTCGACCAATAACCAAATGTGCTGGAGTTATTACATCACTCTCTTCTCGCTGATCTTTGCATAACGGCCGAGAATTAATAGCTGCTTCTACCCGTGTTATTAACGTCGTGAATTCTTCCAACGTGATTATATTATTGCCTGCTACCTTCATAAGGTTATTTTTAGAAGCTTGACTGACGCTTCCCAGAGCCCTCCCATATGCGGAGCCCCGGCTGGGATAAAATGCCACGTAATTTGTTTCCTTAAAAGAAAAGCGTTAATTTCATTAGTATTACTTTGCAAAAACTTATATATTTCTTTAAAGTGATTTTTAGCGCCAACGAAATTTGTTCCATTATCACTGTATATTGATCGGCAGAGTCCTCGTCGACTAATAAATCTGTGCAAAACACCCAAAAAGCTTTCTGTGGTTAAATCCGTAACTACTTCAGCATGAACTGCCTTAGTAGCCATGCATACGAAAAGACATACGTATGCTTTGATTGATTGTGAACCTCGTTTTCTTATTAGGTGTATCCTAAAGGGGCCACAGTAATCAATTCCAACGTTTGCGAACGCGTGTTCATACTGCACCCTCACTGCCGGCAGATCACCCATCAGTTGATTCTCCAGTTTTGGACGTGTTCGTATACAACTTAGGCACTTATTTATCGCAGCACGTACTATGTCCTTGCAATGTATAATCCAAAATTTTCGTCTAACCATTGCTAAACATAACATGATCCCCGCGTGATTAAATGAATGATGATAGTCAAAGACTATTGCTTTCGACAATTGCGATTTTCTTGGCAGAATTACTGGATGCTTTACTGCAAAACTAGATGTTGAATTGTCAATTCGACCACCAACTCTAATTAACCCATCTTCATGAATAAATGGGTGGAGAGAGCGTAGCGAACTATGCTTTGGTACTATCCGATTTTTTAATAATGCGTTGTAATCTTCAGCCAATATGGTTTTTTGAACGTGTTGGCACAGAATTACTTCGGCCTGGCGTATGTTGCTTGGAAGAATATTCGTATTATAGTGATTTTTTAGCTCGGGGCGAATTCGTACTCTCAATCCTTCAATATACTTAATTGCTTTGGCTAATGCATGACACGCTCGATAGAAACTGGAGTGCCTTTCGATTAAAACTTCGAGAAAATCGGCGACTGTTGTACACACTAAACTGTATTTTCTTCTTCTTGTGGGATACTGCTTACATTGGTAGGTAAATTTGAGCAACATGTTTCATTTTCAATTAGCCAAGCTGGACCAGTCCACCACAATCGATGACTATCTAACTCTTCCAGAAAAATCCCTCTTGACGCGCAATCAGCTGGATTGTGCTCGGATTTAACGTGTTGCCATGATTCTCGCTTGAATTTATGAGTGTCCAATATCTCAGCCGTGCGGTTAGCAATAAATGTTTTCCATCGCCTTGGGTGCGATGACAACCAATCGAGGACTATTTGACTGTCAGTCCATAGTATAACTTGCTTCACTTTAATGGTTAAAGTTTTTTGTACCCACGTCATTAACCGTGCCAACAATAGTGCTGCCTGCAATTCCAAACGTGGCAAGCTTACTTGTTTGATGGGGCAAACTCTAGATTTTGCTACCACCAATCTCGATACTGGAGTGTTGTTTTCATGAGTAACTGCGTAAATACAAGCGGCATATGCTGCCTCACTGGAATCGCTGAAACCGTGCAAAATACATTCGCTGTCAACATGTAGCCATCTTGGAATTTTAATTGCTTCCATTTTTGTAAAACTACTTCTTATTTTCAGCCATTCTAATTTTATGTCGTTTGGCAACTCATCGTCCCATTTCATTGGTAAAAGCCATAGTTTTTGAAATAGAATTTTTATCTTTATTGTAATTGGGGTGAGTAGGCCTAACGGATCGAAAATCTTACTTGACTCGGAGAGTAAGGTTCGCTTAGTGTGTACGGACAATTCAATTGGCTGAAATTGGAAACTAAACCAATCCGATGATGAATCCCAAATCATTCCAAGAACCTTATTTGTAACGGGGCATTCTGATATTTCCTTTTCTACCCGCTCTGCCACTAATTCTGCATCCGCACAATTGGAGATTACTTCAGCAATATTGGATCGCAATTTTCGAAGATTGAAACCGTAGTTCGTTAAGCTGCCAATGATTTCATTTGTTATTTGAATCAACTGATTTATGTTTGATGATCCGGTCATCAAATCGTCAACATATACATCTCTTATCAATGATTTTGCCGCTTCACTTTCAGGATTTTTAAATCTTAATGGCGCCTCCTTTAAGCTTCTTGTTGCGAGATACGATGCTGACGCAGTGCCGTACGTTACGGTGTTTAATTGATATTCCTTCGGTGTCATGGTTGGTTCTTTCCTCCACAAAATTCGCTGGAATTTGGCATCTTCTTGATCTATCCATACCATCCGGTACATTTTTTCAATATCACCGGTTAACACATACTTATGCTGCCGAAATCTTAATAGTATTTCAACCAGTGACGATTGAATACTCGGACCAACCTTCAACACATCATTAAGTGACAAATTAGTTGCCGACTTTGCGCTGGCATCAAATACCACCCTCAGCTTTGTGGTAGTACTATTCTTCATTACTCCGTGATGCGGCATGTAATATCTTCTCTTGTCCACCTCTCCAATTAAACTCATGTGGCCTAGAGCTTCATACTCTTCCAAAAACGTGTGATAAAGTTGTTTGAAAGCGTCATCCTTGCTAAATTTTCGTTCCATTGATAATAACCGTTTTAATGCAGTATGGTATGAAGAGCCCAATTTCTCTACTCCATCTTTAAATGGAAGACGAACCAGGAATTTGCCATCATCATGTCTTACAGTAGTCTTCGAAAATAATACTTCACAATCTTCTTCTTCTGGTGATATTTTACTAGCATTCGGTATCGATTCCAGCTCCCAAAATTGTTTTAATGTAACATCTACATCAAGTAAACCATTGAAGGTTTCTATGTCATCGTGGTCGTCATTTTGATTTCTTACAATAATCCAACCAAACTTGGTGCGATAGGCTGACATATTCTCAAATTCCATCTTGTTTGTGCATTCGAACACTTCAAAGAATATGTTTACTCCAAACAGAACGTCAATATCACCAGATTCGAAAAGCTTTGGATCAGTCAAGGATAATTTATTGATTTTGTTAGCTTCACTTTGAATGGATATGTTCTTGGGCGAAACAGATGATATTCTCGGAACCACATATGACCAGGTCTTCGTTTTATATGTCTCATCTACGTTTGATACCTCAATTTCTACCGAACCCTTCGTTCTACCAATGTTGGATTGTCCGAGCCCTCTAATATTAATGGAGTTAGTACTTCTCGGTAATTGTAATTTCATAATGCATTTCTCAGTAATAAAGTTGGACTCCGATCCAGAGTCTAATAGAGCTCTGAATGTTTGCAAATTGCCATGTCGATCTCGCAATTTGACGATGGCGATAGGTAATATTGCGCCAGAGTTACGAAGTGGAAATTTCAAATGGTTCGTTTCTGTTGATTTAACTCTGGAGCTCGATTCTATCTGCAAGTTGCTTGTTGACTTTGCTTCTTGTATGGCCTTTCCAGTCGCTGGTTTGCTATCGGAAGTTACTTCGCTCTTATTTTCTCCAACCGAGCTGCTTGAATTTAAATGAAGTAACGTGTGGTGTTTACGTCGGCAAATCTGGCATCTCCATCTAGATTTGCATTCATATACCGAATGTTTGACGTTAAGACAATTGAAGCACCTTTGATTTCCTTTAATGAATTTTAGTCGATCATTTACATTCATTTCTTTAAAAGTCTTACATTCAAACAGTTTATGTGAAGGATCTTTTTTGCACAGTGGACAATTGTTAACTGTTGTAGTAAATGATTTAATAGCTTGGGTTTTGACTGATGTCGAAGGTTTTTTGTTCATACCAAATGTCTCGAGGGTATCCACACGATCTGCGAGGAACTCAAATAATTTTTTTAAAGTTGGATATTCCACATTTTTAGTTTCTTGTGCCCAAAGCGTTTTTGATTCGACATCTAATTTGCTAATAATCACGTAGACCAGCCAAGGATCCCGGCTTTCGGCTTCACTCCCCAGCGCTTTCAACTCTCTAATTACGCCATCCGAGGTGTCAAATAATTTTTTTATCAAACTCACATTGGATTGTTGAATAATGGGTTGATCCATAAACTTCTGTATGAACGCATTTATCGTATATCTTTTTTTATCGTAGCGATCCTTTAACTTTGCTAAGGCTTCGGAGTAATTTGCGTCAGTAATTGCCATTGGCATGATTAACGAATGTGCTTCACCTTTTAAGTAACACTTCAGATATTGCAGCCGTTGTGCATTCGACAGGCCCTCGCGTTCATGTACTTGTTTGACAAATAACTCGAAAAATGATTGCCACTCGATATGATCACCCGAGAATTGTGGCACTGTGATCTTCGGTAATTTAACTTCACTTGATGGAAACCGTTGTGTCATTCCAATGTTATGCACTCCCATACTGTCATTCATGCTAGTGGTATTTGATTGCCGGCGATTTGGCACCATTTTATTAAAGCAGCTCATTGCTGAATAATAAATCTCTTCCATTTCATGGTACGTTGAATTTTGTGACGAATCATATCGAAATAATTTATTCTCCACTTCCATATATTTGCTTAGCATATTCTCCAGGCGCTCAACCCTTTGGTAAACATCTTCGGCTGATACATTCGCATTTGAAATGTTTGTTTCAGCAAACTCCTTAATAGTCCTAATCGATAACTGTATGCTTTGCAAGGTCTTTAACAATGACGCAGCTTCCGCCATATTGAATGTCACGCCACAAAATTACGGTATCAATTTATTCAATACCCGAATGAAAAAACGGACTTTATTTATAATTTTGTCTGCCGTGTATGAATAAATCTCGTACGCCCCAAATACAATTTCACCTTCAAACTTCTAATAACCACGTACTCAATTTGCCGCGATTTTCCACTCGAATTATTGTATATCTCCGACGAACAATCAGTAATATCGCACGAACGATTTATCACTTTATTTTTTAATTTTCCGTATATTAAATCGTACACAAAATTATTATTTACAGCTTCAAATACTATTATACCGCGTGCTCAATACTTTGCGACTTTTCACACAATTCTTCTATAGGTTTTGATACACGCGTCCTTGCACGAAAATAAAATCGAAATGGTGTACTATATTTCTTTATACTTAGCTGTATAATTTCTTCTTTCTCAACTTATGAGAAATTGAGTAGCCACTGTATCCGGCTCGAAGGACCAATGTTTTCTTCAGATATATATATTTGATAAACAAACAAAATTTGTATTTTCTTCGGTTTTAAACAATATTTAATATTTTGATGTTCTTTCTCCTACAGCGGCTACTCAACAACTGAGTTTACAATGCTTGTTAAATTTTCTTTATTATCTATCAAAACTACGTAAATCAAGTTTCTTTCTGTTCAGCAGAAATACTAATTCTTAAAAATTCCTGTAGATGACATCCTACGTAGGTGAGGAGACAGTTTGAAAGTGTATTGCTGATGTTAAACTTGATTTATGTAAGTGAAACAATTTATAACTACAATAATATTAATTTTCCTTCATATACAGTCGTCGACAAAACATCACGGAACATCAATAACACAAACTGATGTATTTAGTAATAATAAAATTTGTATATTTAAACCGTGTGTACACATTATTTTTTGTGAAGATAACAGGAGGTATAGTTAGTGAAATACAAATTAAGTTGGCTCTAAACGGCTAATAAATCAACTGGATTAGCTGACATGTAGTTCAAGAATCAGTTGCTTTTTCATAAAAAAAAAATATGTTGTTGATGCCAGAAAATCATTCAAAAGTCTAAGGATAGACTTTTGTGTGTTAGTAACTCTGAATTTGTATAACTGAATTTGATGCCAAATACCAATAAAATTTCTAAAATAAAGAACCGTAGTTCATAATTCCTGAAAAATTTATGTACTTCAGATTCGTAGAAATTTAACGGTGATGCAATATTTAATGGAGAACACAGTATTAAAATGGAAAAACTGGTCCAACGGCTACGAGTAGATTTTTAAATTTAACCTTTAAAAATGATAGCGGATTAAATGAATACAATAAGCTGTCATTGTCTTATTACAGGCCAAATGTACCAAAAATTCAGTCACCAGATACTTTGAATGCTCATATAACTGACTTGACCTACCCTTTCATGTAATAGTTTCAGAAACTTCATTAAATATACATTTATATCACACAAAAACTTTTGGTTTATATTTTATAATATATAGTTCTAAATGTTCGTGATTAATGACTGCGATAAAATCATTAAAATTTAATTATTCAATTCAATATAAAGGAAAGTTTTGTATTAAAACGAACAAACTTTTTCTTTGTGATTTCTATTTTTCACTATTTCTGTCTGTTAGGTAATCAATAATATGTTAAGCTTTTAGTTTATAAAATTTTAATTTACATATAAAAAATATAATGTTTTGTTTTAAATTTCAAGGAATAAACTTCAAAATGTTTATAACATGATTAATGAATCTTAATACCACCAAAATGTAATATACGAGTATAATGCAAAATTATTTGGATGATAAAATTTAACCTAGACTTCACTACAACCATATATAGCGGGAAAATGTATCTGGCGACTTTGAAATACCTCACACTTAAGGACATTATAAAACTAGATATTTGGTCTATATTCCAAATATTATTATGTTTAATGTTTTAATGATATTCATAAGAAACAATTGAGGACAATATTTAAATACATAATGTATCTTATATAAACGAACGCTGTACACTATATATATTGTATGGTATATAAGATTGTAGAATATACTTACAATTATAATATATGAACATCACGAAGTTGATCCAACCAAAATTCGTAATGCTCAACCAGAGAATGCTAAATGATTTGAATTTTGATTGCCATTAAAAGGCATTTCAGAAATTATATGTGTAGACATTTTGGCGATTCAGATTTTGATCAAAAGAAATGATACAAGTACTCGTAATACTGAAAATTAATATTAGAACGTTTTGTAATTTTAGCAAGAAAAATAATTTCAATTCTAGCATAAAATATTAAATTTTATCCATGGTTATGCATGAAAAGAATTTATAATTATTGAATATTTATGTATGTATATGTGCTGTATATTAAAACACACATTCATAAAGATAAAACTTCATTAATTTATTCATGACTGTTATAAGTAAATCTTTATGTAATGAATATATTGAAATACTTGATGTGTTTAGAATTTAATTAGTCGCGGTCAAGATAAATAGTTACTGGCAAATTTTCTTCCAAAGGACCACTCTTGTGAATTATTTTCCAAAATTTTCATTGATGAGGTATTACAAAATTTAACTTGTTTCATGTAATTATCAACACAGTACACAAATCAGGTAAATTTATTTTGCAATCTTAAATATTATTATGGAAAAGATGAAAAAGAGGTTGCCGAAGTTGATGACTGTCATTTGAAAGAGAAAATTGGGAAATTATTATTAACGGGTGTTTTTTTAGGAGGTTTGTTTTTCCGATAGATGTCGTTTTATTTTATGACAGTTGTTTTGACAGCTCAAAGTGGCATTTCTACTCAGTATTGTTTGGCAAATCATTATGAATAGGTTAACTCCAGAACAACGTTTTCAAATCGTGGAAATTTATTTTCAAAATCAGTGTTCAATTAAAAATGTTTATAGAGCACTTCGTGAATTTTATGGTGCACATAATCGTCCGTCAGAGACCACCATAAAGAACGTAATTACCAAATTTCGGTCTACATTCACTCTTTTGGATGCCAAGCCACCGACAAGAATGAGAAGAGTTCGTACAGAAGAAAATATTGCTGTCGTTGAGGCCAGTGTCGAAGAAAACGACAATATTGTCAATATTGTCTTCTCTAAATACCACCGAGCTGGCCAATTCTCGATACAGTGAACGTCTAAATCCCACTTATTTTAGTTTAGCAGAAATTGATCAAGTTCGGTGTCAATAACAAATGGGTCTACGTCTTCGTACTAAAATGAGAATAGTTTTTGTTTGTTCAGAATGTCATAAGCTAACTAAGCATGCATACCATGTTCGTGGGACATCTCTGGGAGCTGGCCAATTCTCAATACAGTGAACATCTAAATCCCAATTATTTTTGTTTTGCAAACATTGATCAAGTTCGGTGTCAATAACAAATGGGTCTACGTCATCGTATTAAAATGGGAATAATTTTTATTTGTTCAGAATGTCATAAGCTAACTAGGCATGCATACCATGTTCGTGGGACATCTCTGGGAGCTGGCCAATTCTCGATACAGTGAAGGTCTAAATCCCACTTATTTTAGTTTTGCAAAAATTGATCAAGTTCGGTGTCAATAACAAATGGGTCTACGTCATCGTATTAAAATGGGGATAAATACTGTTTGTTAAAAATGTCATAAGCTAACTAAGCATGCATACCATGTTCGTGGGACATCTCTGGGAGCTGGCCAATTCTCGATACAGTGATCGTCTAAATCCCACTTATTTTAGTTTTGTTATTTCGACAAATTTTGTAGTCCGCCATGTTTTGTTATTTTTTAATTTTGTCGAAAACTTCACATTCGTATAATACATACAATAAAATTAAAATTCCAGCTCATATTTAGTGAATACAATACAAAAAAGAAAAATTAGAAGTAGGTTTCAATGTTGTCTATATTAATCAGCCAATGTCGAATCATTTTATCAAAATAGTGTTTGCGGCCAATCGGAATGAATTTCAACTCTATTGGTAATTTGTGAAACCAATACAATCCCATATAAAAGTAAGACCTTCTGAACCTTTCATTATTACAACGTAAACCGGCAAAGTTGTTCGGATTCCTTAAAGTATACGTGTGATGAATACGACTATGGAAACTGGAACTCCGAACAAAAAACATCTTTAATACCTTATAAACATAGAGATATCTTAAAGGTAATAATTTCAAATCTCGAAATAAGGGAATTGTTGGAGTTGTTAAAGGCCGACAATAAATCAATTTAGTAATCCGATTTTGTGAAATGTATAGGTCCTCTATATTGGAAAAATAAATCCCACCCCAGCTTGATATACCATACATAATAATAGATTCAACTAGTGCATGATATAGAACTCGCAGTGTTGACGGTGGGCATAATTGCTTCAGATGGTAGAATTTATAAGTCGCAGTAATAACATTTTTTCTGACAATGGTGAGATGAGAATTCCATTTCAACTGCGAATCGATGGTAACTCCTAAGTACTTAAACTCATTTACGAGGGAAATTTCAAAGCACTGCGATGAACATGAGTGTCCAGAGCAAAATGGAACATGATACAAAACCTTAAAATTGGGAGATGCGGCCTGACCAAAAAGCATTACTCTGGATTTATTACTAAGAGCCAGGCGATGGTAGTAAAACCAATTACCAAGATTCACTAAGTCTGTGCAAACTAGGTTCTGTAATTCCGAAGGGTTTGCTGAAGTGTAACTTAATGCTAAATCGTTCGCAAATGCCGTGGTGTGCCCCAGAAGATCGATGTCGAATATAGAATTTATGTAGATTAAGAATAGAATAGGTCCTAATACTGATCCCTGCGGAACGCCGCAATTTAAGTAACCAGGTTCACTAAAATTATCATTTATTTTAACAATTTGGCTACGATTGTTGAAATAACTAACAAACCAGTCAAGAACTTTACCTCTGATACCTATATTTAATAATTTGTTTGCAAGAACCTCGTGATCCACCGTGTCAAACGCTTTTGCAATGTCTAAAAATAACGAAGCGGATTTTTGCGAATTGTTAAAAGCCGAGTAAACATAACTGAGGTGATGTAGTAGTGCTTCTTCAGAGGATCTTCCTGCTAAGAAACCAAATTGACTACGGCTAAAAAAATTGATTTTCTCCAGATAACCGAGCAATCTACGTTTTATTATTTTCTCAAATAGTTTGGAGAAGGAACTTAGCAACGAAATAGGTCGTTAATTATTTAGTAATAGCACATCACCTTTCTTATGAATTGGAATTACAAGGGCTGATTTGAAAACATCTGGAAATACACCACTTCCTAGGCTGAAATTGAAGAGGTAAGCTAAAACATCTACTAGATAACACACGCAATTTTTTAAGATTAGGTTGTCGATTCCGTCAATTCCACAAGAGTGTTTATTTTTCAAACTACTAATCTCTTTTATAATCTCTCTGGCGCTAATCGAATCAAACACACAAGACATACTAGGTGAAGTGGTCGAGCCTAAAACATATCTGCTATAGCCTGGAGAACTAGGCGAAAAGTTAGTGTTGTTCAAATTATTTGTTATCTCCGATGGAACGTTGAGGAAATAAGTATTGAATTCATTACTTATAGATTGATAATTTGAAATAAGAACATCAGATTGGTATTTGTAAATTTTGGTGATTCGGTTTTTGTCTTTATTTGTTCCCAAAACTTCATCAATAGCCTTCCATGTGAGGTTAGAACTATTTTTAACATACTCAAATTTCTTCTTGTAAAATGAATTTTTGGCAAATTTAATTCTATAGCATTTACTTCCTTGGAGAGTTTCTTGACAAATTTTTCCAAACGTGCATTAGTGGGATTATGGCGTAATTTTCTAGAGAATTTTTTTAATTTATGAACCTTCAAAAGGAGATAAGAATTCATCCACGGTTTCAGTTTTTTTAATGTAGGGGCAGAAGATTCGAGAACCTATCAAAAGCGATATTGCAGTTATTCTCACCATAAACAGTCGCCCAACTTTCAGATTGTAGTCGAGCATTCAAACGGCTATAGTCAACTCTCGAAAAATTAGCAGCTACACTATTTTGAAGCACAGGGATCTGAGGTGCACAAATGTTTAGCTTTATTAAGTTGTGGTCAGATAGATGAATCGGTGTATTTTCCACAGTAAAAATAAACGAATTTGTCGATTTGATGAACACATGATCAAGACAAGATGAATGTCTAGTAGCTTCATTTAAAAGACTTAGAAATCCGTGGGAGGCTAACATGGTAAGATAACTATAGCATTCATTGATATTAAGTAAATTTATGTTGATGTCTCCCAGAATAACTATGTTATTATTATTAATTGATAGAAGTAACTCCTCAATATCGACACAAAACGGGTTTACCGGTTTATTACAAAATCTATAAATGCAGATAAAGGTCCAATCATGACGCCCCAAGGTAACATTTAAAATTAAAACATCAGCTGTGGTCCAGTTGTAACAATGAAAAGAAGATACAGTTAAATTTTGATTGATAAACACACCAACACCACCAGATCTATAATCATCATTACAGCAAGCAATGAAATTATAATTTGGCAGTCTGTAATATGAAGATTTGTGTGAGTAAATCCAGATTTCCGAAACAAATATTAATAGTGGTTGCACTTTTAAACTAAATAAATAAGCATTGAAAATGTCGAAGTTTGCTCTCAAACTTTGAATGTTTTGGTGAATTACACTACACATAATATAAGACTACAACAAATACCGAAAAACAAATTTTGAAGAGTGAGAGCAAAGTACAACATTTTCAATACAGCCAGATAAATCACAACAACGAATAATCTATTCCAAGTAAATTTCAAAATATTCCGACTAATTATAAATAAATTTGAAAATGTTAAAAAAATAAGTTTTAAGTTTTTTGAGTAAATTACTACAAAATAACTCAAACAGTGTTTAAACATCATCCAAATCATAACAAACACTACCACCATAAAAAAAATTATTACCAGAATCAAAACAGCTGACTGATTAATATAAACAAATATTATTTTTAACAACAAAATGTATAAAGAGTTAAGCTGGAATATGGAAAAAATATATAAAAAACAAATATGAGCTAATAAAGGTAAGATAAAAAAATTACTTAACGTTACATTATTTAATTCTAGATACCGAAGCAGCAACCGCTTTATCCAATTGCTAGTGTATGATGTTCTGGATACGAAAAATATCGTTCATGGAGTGAATACGATAGACGTCAGAATCAGCCGATTTCTTTAGGTAAATTTGTCCGGCTTTGCACCATAAATATTTAAAGTTTGATGACAGTTTTATGTTTTTAGCCTCATGATACAGCTGTGATTGGAATTTTGAAAGGCGGTGCATTATATGGATTTGATGCTCCCGGTGGTTTTGTGGCAAGATGATATCCAGATCTTTAGTGTAAAGTGTTTTAATTTTGCGCATTTGCGTTAAAACTTTTTGTTGTAGATCGATGGATTTTAGTTTTACAATAAAGAAGTTGCGACGAGTTACATAATTGTTGGTTTTATTCAGTGTGGTTTTGCTAACGTTTCTACGAATGGGTTCGATCGATAAAATATCATCCGGTTGAATGGAATTTTCGACTTTACTAATTGTGTTGAAAATCATTCCACTAATGTCAACATGTTCCATCGGCAAGCCACTGATTGTAATGCTTGAAGCGTTTAGCATTTGAGCTGGTTTGTCATAATCAACCTCCATTTGATGTAATTTTGCAGAGTGGATACTAAACTGGTCTTCTAGATGTTTAAGTTTCGAAGTGAGAGCATCGTTCGCAGCTTGGAGAGTATGTACTGCGTCTTTAACTTTGTCCAGGGCAAATAGTTTCTTTTCCATTCGTTTTAGTTGAATCATAATATCGGCTAGACTCACGTTCACATCACATTCAGAGTCCGAGATTTCGTTGTCAATCACAGATTGACTGGATTGTAGACGACAGCTTTCACATAACCAATTGACAGTTCGATTATTAATATCACTTAACAATTCCTGTGAGATACAAGCGCACTTAACATGGTAGAAATTTTCACAAGGACCGCTACATTTAATACCAGGAAGTCGTCCTTTTTTGTGATATTGGCCCCACACGAGCGGCAGGTTACGGTCATTGTTTTACAAAGGCGCGAAATTGAATGACAATAAAATGGTTGACGATGTTGTACTTTGCTATGAAGATGTGAATCACGCACGAATAAATTAACAAATCCCTTATATTTTTGGTGAACTATATTTTAAATATGACTTAATGATTTTATTAATATAAAAATTAAAGCAAAAATTAGGTAAATTTAATTATTTTATTTAATTTTTATTATTTTATTATTTTAGACGTATTTTAGATGTTTGCACTTTGACAACTGAGTTGTTATGAACTGAAAGTGGCTCTTCAAAAATAGCGACTATGCTAACCATAAGTATACAAATTCGATGTTTGTCGTCGCTCTGTACATTCTAAATCATAATATCTCAAAAACATCACTTTTTAGGAGATAGATTTGAAAACAAGTTTTCAACATTTTAAAATGAAAGCGTAAAATATCAGGAAATATTTTCATAAATAAGTTTGAGCCTAGCTAGTTAAGGAGATATTCTGTACAGCTTATTTTAGATAGGACAAATCATTGAAAATGAAAGCAGGTGACGGTTTAATTTATTTTTCCGGAGAATGAATGTAAAAAAATTTGAATGACCTTCAATAAGTTTTTACCTGGAGTTCTTCATTCCTGGTACATTTATTTGTACCTTAAAAGTATATTGATTTAGTCAGGTTGATGTAAATATTTGCAAAACAAAAATATCTTGGGAAATATTTGTCCCTATAAAAATTATGGTGAGCAAGAATAGTAGAACTACTATTTTCCGATTGTGAAGTAAATAAAGCGCTACCGCGAGTGAAAATCACACGATTAAACGAATTTAAAAAACATTTTCGAATGCTCAACTAATAAGTAAATAAATAAAACAAATTAATAGTTGTTCAAATGTTGAGACATGATACCTCAGCGAAACGACACATGCTAATTTTAAGAGAGAAATGATGACGCTAGAACATGAATAAATTAAAAAAATGGCCCGATACTATTAAATACTAGTTACGCCATCTTTTGTAAATTCCTGAAAACTTATTTGTACCCCCAAAAAGTTATTCTTCAAACACTTCGGTAATAACACGAAATTTACTTAATAATGACTAGAAATTTATATGTAATTTGTGTTATGATTAAATAAATTTTAATTGTTGAGATTGATACTGACTTTTATATGAATCAACGTAGGTTTGTTGTATTTGTCAAAAATAGTTGTTGTTGTCAAAATAAACATGGCCGATACTAACACGAAATAAACTTAACAATGACTCGAAATTTATATTTAATTTATGTTATGATTAAATAAATTTTAATTGGTGGGATTATATATTCGACAATTATATATTCTGTAATAAACGGAAAATTAGTTACTATCACCAAAACGGTGTAATATAGAACATGTGTGAATCTAAATGGTTGTCAAATCCAAAACCTTTAAACTGATGTACTACGCAAGTATTTGAGAAAATTTAAAGCAATAACATGGTATTGTTTGGTCTTTTGAAGTGATTTCCTTTGGAAGGTACCCCATTTCCTTGAAGAGAATTAAAAATAAATGAAGATTAGTGAAAAAAATCAAATCGCATAAGTTGTTGTTGAGATGTCATCGGTACAGATATTCATATAGCCAGACAACCAGACGAACGGGCAAACTGTTTTTTTTTTAATTCGGCTTGTATGGCCAAGTTATTGAAATCGTGATAAAACTGATGAAAAATTATTCTCGTCAAAAAACACTTTTCAGGACGTTTTGCGGATTATTGATCGCACAAGTGCAAATAATACTTTGTCCGTCAGTCTGGATGACCGCATGGATGATAATATCTGAAGAACGGATTATGCGATTAGAATTTTTTTCTTAAATATTATTTGATTTTTAATACAAATAATTTAAAGCTTTTGAGATCTCTATCTCAAGGAGGGTACCGGCCGAAAAAAATCATCCTACATATCACCCAATACCACGATATGGCTTTACAGTTGTTCCACATACTCGTATTGACATAGTAGAATCCCCATACGTATATTTCGTTTGAAAGGTCTTGGATGAGACAACAATTTTGATGTAACTTTAAATCATAAATCCACCGTTTTGGCGCCAGTAGCTAACTTTTCGTTTATTAGTAGCTAATTATTTATTTATCATATAATGTGTCGTATATCATTGAATTTTTCTGAATGACTATAGCATACAAAACTACCATTGTAGGGCTGGAAACGATTAAATTTTTCTTCTTCAAATTTAATCATCATTGAAACGTCTTGAAACTAGCAACAATTTCGTGATCAACGTTTTAGTTTACAAATAATCGTACAATATATACGGTACATCGTTGAGAAGGTCATCAAGAATTCCGCTAATGTTTCTTAATATCTTAGTATTCAATACTACCGTTATGGCGCTGGGAGCAGTTACAAGCAAATCAACTATTTTGGCGCTGGTAGCTAATTATTCAAATATCATATAATACATACGTGTTGTATATCGTTGTAAAGGCCTTAAATACTGCCGCAAATTTTTCTGAAGCACCATAGTATTCAAACCAATCGTTAGCGCTAGAAGTAGTAAGTTTTTTCTCATTTCCGTAAAATCATATATCGCATATCATTTGATGGGCATTGGGAAAAGCAACAAATGTGTTATTTGTGATTTAGATGATAAACTCACCGTTTTAGCACTAGTATCTAATTATTGAAAAATATCAGAAATTTATCTAAAACATTTTAATACTCCAAATTACTATTGTGGCGTTGATTACGGATATATTTTACATCGTCCTGATATGATGACGTGGAATATCGTTTTTTAAATTTTAGACGAAAGAAAATTTTGTTGTAAGCAATTTATTGCACAAGTTAAGCGTTTTAGCATTGATTGATTGATTGATTGATTTTGAATGTACGACCAAGTTCTTAGGCTTGAGTTCCCGGATGACGCCGGGTCCACCGTACACCCTTTTTTACACATAACAAAACCGAAGGATTGGATAGGTTAGTTAAGTGGGACAGAATCGGCCCGGTTACAGACACCTAGGTATAGCCGATAGTTAGTAACACAAAGACAACACAATTCTAATCTACTAGATGAAGGATAAAGGCTTAATAGGTTAATGGATAACGATGGTATTGGTCTTCAACAATTGCTTCTTTAAAACGGCAACCTAAGAAAAAAATATTATTATTTCACATGCATCTGGAATTTTCCTGAAATTTAATTCTAAATTCATATTTTCCGGCTTCCTAAATAATTGAAACATTTATTAATTTAATCATTCTGCAACTCCGCAACTTACAGTCGAATTTCCTGAAACCAAAGTTATTTGAACTATATTCAAAATAATTCTAAAATTCATTAGTATATTTAGGACAATATATATACAATATAATAAAATTATACTTGAATAAAATAAATGTAAAGTAACGATTAGTATTAACTAAATTAATTTGGTTCTCATAAAACAAATAAAATAAATCGAATCCAGGAAAGGCACGCACGGCCTTCCTAACTTCTAAGTCTGTTGATTTGATGGATTTATTTATAAAAAAATATTTATGAAAGTCACTTGTCCTTGTCATCCCTAATCTAATACAAATATGTTTATTTATAAAAATAGAAAATGACCAAACGAAAACTGGTTCCAAAAACAGCTAATCTGGAATCTGTAAGGTAATGTATTAATAATGAATGTTTTTCACAGCTTTAGAATCCCCAATACCTAAACAAATTCAACCAAAATTAAATAAAACTATTAAAGTAATCAGGAATCTGTAAGATAACAGAATTAATAATAAGTAGCTAGCACATCTGTAGGATCCATGATAATCAAATAACCCAATTATATGGTTCAATGCTTTAATTATAAAATAAATAAATCAGAAAAAAATTACATACATACATATATATATACATACACACACACACATACACACACATATACATACCCACACACATACATATATCTACAACAGCATTAAATAAATTATATAATCGACATACGTCGATAATTATTTGTCCAACTTAGAACAAGTTAACCAAAACCTTTACCAATTTACAGTCTTCCAAATAATCTAGAAAAAAATTTAATTAAAAAGTGCATGATCCCGAAAAACTATCAACATATAGCAAATTTGACTGCATTTCAAATGTACTCCGTAGCTTCCATGTAATTCCAAATATTCAAATATTCGCAGGAATAGCAAAGTTATAAAGTTAAGCCAACAATTCCAATTCGATCACAGCCGCCTACCTCTACATGTCCTAAACTAGAGTTCCAAAATTCGTTAAATTATTATTTTCACGTTCAAAACAAGAATAATAAGAAATTTAAGAAATTTAATTTAATTTTACACTAAAACCTAAAATTCAAATTAATAAATTATTAATTTATACTTCTACAAGGATCTGTATATATGAATGCGATAATACGTTTTCCGCGGAACCAATCTACCGTGTAAATCGGAGGATGGGTGTATATGAATGAATGAATTCATCTGTCAAGGAGAAAACGAAAAGTACAGAATAACCACGATCATGCTTGTTTAGTTTCTATCCAATTTCGTCATATATTTATCCCCTCAAAATTTTGTTTTATGTATTTTATTTGTCTATTTCCTGTTTATTCTTTATTAGTTGAAACTTGGAAGGGATAAATTATAAAACACTAAGCATGATCATAATAATCTATTCTCAGTTCTCACTCACGCAACAAGCGCAAAAACAAAAAATAGAAATGTATGTATATATTTAATATACTAAACCAAAACATATAAATGAAATGGTATTTTATTTTACGCTCCTCTCTTAACACGTTTACGCAAATAGAAACAGTTAAATACATATTTTATATAATTACAATTTATTTCGTTAAAATATGAATTAAAATAATGAAAAACACTTATCTTAGGCATCCATTGGAATCAAAAAAGTCATACATATTGAAGATTTACATACACTGCGTACGTTGCGTTCAAGCAACGGTATCAAAATACATATAAACGAAAATTGTTATGTACATATTCTATACCATCACAAGCGCACCGTACACAGATTAAAATAAATACACAATACGTACAACTATTCACTTCACTTATTAAATTCACGCAAATTATTATTGAAATTATTATTTATTAAAATTATCAACTATATCAATATTATACTTTTTATTAGTTAATTAAAATACATTTAAAATAAATTATTTATTTATTTAAAGGAGAGACAAAAACACGTCCTTCCTCTACGACGATCAATCGCCGACCCCAAAGACTTACCAATAAAACAAGTTAAGCGTTTTAGCATTGGTGATAAATTAATCCTTTGGTTTAGAATATATACATATCACATATCATTGAAAAGTTCTTCAAAAAAGCCACAAATTAAGTTGGCGTATTACTATTCAAGTTTTGTGGAACTGGAAGCAATTACGTTTAGTTCATTCGAACAAAATCTTGTAACATATAAATCTTTTATGGTTGAACAATATTGGAAAAGCTACAATTTCAGCACATTAGTTCAGAGAGTCACCGCTTTGGCGCTGATTAAAAGTTTCTTTGGAATGGAGTTTATAAAAATATGATACCTAATTATATTAATATAAAAGTGGTTTTGTGTAGAATTTTTATGGACATCTTAGATTTTTGTGGTATGTAAATTTTCTAGGTTGGTGGATTGGTAATTTTATTCTTAGAAAACATTTAGAAAAGCAAATAAGAATTGTTTTAATTTTTCGATTCATTGTGTATAGTTTTGAACTGTTGAAACTGATCTAATTTTCAAAATCAATGATAATCGTAAAGTGTAGTATTCCTGAGTCATTTTGCGACCAATTGACTTACTGACAATTTGCAAATTTCCAGACCGATGATCTGATTACCTCGAGAGGTTTCAACCACTTGCACTTGTATTTTTGGACCTTCAAAATGTCGAGAAAAGTGGTTTTAGACCATGGCATGTTTTCTTCATTTTTATCAGGATTTCAGTCTTTTTAAGAAGTGAACATAATGCTTTGCATGCTAAGCATGCTTTGATTTCTACACTAAAGTAGAAAAAAACTGCGCTCAATTGGTATAATATTTTTTCTAAGAATAGCAATAAAAATTGCAAAACAAATTGTACTAATTCAATTCTCATTATTTTAAGAAACTTTTAAAAATGTATCACCGTAATCAAAAATAAAAAAAATATAAGTTATGAATGCAATGCAGGCTAACAAAACAATATCTACACATACAAAAATATTAAAGACGAATTGACCGCGTTTTGCAAATTTTCAATCGTTTATTTGCTGGTTATTCTTGGCGATAATTTTTTTTTTTCAAATAATTTGTCTTTATTTGAGATGCCTAACATTTTAAATCAAAAACCTTCCTGGACATGATCAACAATTTACCACATGTTTAAGTTTAAAAACAACCACATTCGGATTGGTTTAAATAATATTGTAAAATAACTTTAAAGCTTCGTGAACATACTTTTTTATCAGTTAGCAGCTTGTCCAGTTTGGAAAACCCGCCGATTGATAAAGATACAACGCGGGCATAGAAGGTTTGTAACAAATTTCGCATTTCGTTCCCCGTCACATTTTCTCTATTCTTTCAGAAAAAAAATTTAGTTCTTAACATCTTCGCGATGCATTAATTGTGGGTTGTGAGTGAGATGAGGTGCGTATCCCTGCAATAGTGGTCTATATTTTGGTTGTTTAACATCGTGAATGCCAATGATCGTGTAATAAACTATAAATATACTTACACGAAGTTAATTATGTACTGTTAAATTAAAATAAACTAGTATTGATCTTTTTTGCATTGTGGGTGTTACAATAACCGGTTCAGATTTGACATATTGGTTAATTTAGCTCTGGTAACACTAATGCCATTTTCTCTTTGACAGAAACTCAGTATGTTTTTTTCTATAGTTGACGAAATTAGTTTAAGCGACTCAGATTCAAGAACAGTGGGAAATGTTGGAAATTTATTTCCAAAACAAAGACAATTGGTTCGAAATCGCAAGAAAATGCCGTACAAAATTTGGTCAAAACACAGGACATCCAACGGTATCTAGAAGTTTGTGTATAAAGTGCGTGATACGCGTGAAAATTCCATGCAACGAATTTTGCGTAAAGATCTTGGTTTGTCGCCCTATAAAGTTCAATTTCTCCAGCAATTGAAGCCCCGTGAGCATTTGAAAGCCCATATTGAAGCAACCATTGTCGAAACAGATCCGCACACAATCCAAAATGTGCTAAGAAATTGTACCGACCGAATGGAGTACGCTAAAGCCAGCCGCGGCTTCTATTTAAATGATACCATTTTCAATACATAACCAGGAGGATTGTACTTAGAAAAAAAAATAAATAAATTTGGAAATATATTAAGTAGTTTTTGTTTTATTACATTTTTCAATCTAACCTTTTTATTGGGACACCCTTTATAATTATAAAGGGTCTTTCAAAAGTCACGCCTAGATGTCAGTAATAAAGAATTTCTATATGCAACCTTTTTCATACATTATCTTTGACATTTGTGAAGTAGATATAAGTACAATCTTACTTATGAATACTTACACGCTAGAAGAACGCATTAATACGTATCGTAAAATTCGTGGGTGGTGTAAATAATCGTCCAAATGAGTCAACAATTCAAAACTTTGTGAAAAAATTTGAAAATACTGTTTCTGCCCGCGATCTAGGAAAGGTGCGGCATACCAAAAAATGGATGTTCTAGTAAGAACATTGCTGCTGGGGCCAAAAGTGTCGCTCGCGGAGGAACCTTCAACATCGATATCTCGAAGGTTTTAGGAATTAGGCATTCATCTATCGATTGTTTGACATTTTTATTAATTTTACATAAGGATTTGCATTTACATCCTTACAACAACAAGATGGAGCTACGAGTCTCATAATACGTGAAAACATCCAGCAATTGCGGTCTAAGTTTCCAAGTCGACTAATTTCAGGTACTGGTGACATAAACTGGCCACCTATATCACGCGATTTAACGTCATTAGATTAATTTCTTTGGGGTTTCTTGAAAAGTAAAATTTATGTGAATAAAACAACAACAATTGCACATCTAAAACGAACCATTCAGACCGAAATTAATGAACTTAATGTGGTATTGTGTGAACGAGTTCTTAAAAATTTAGATTTTCGTATAGAAATCTGTAGCCGTGCTAGTGGTGGACATTAAAATGATGTCCCTCGGCTATGGGCGCACAGGGGGCTTCGGTTAAAACTGTGTGCACCTCGGCAATTCTTGGTAGACGCGTCCACAACATGGGGGATGGGCACTGCTTGCAGTGGCTATGTTTTGCCAGGGACCTAGTGTTGGGAGGTACAACCTGACCAATAAAAGCAATGAACACAACGGAAAAAGAAGAAAATACCCCAGGTGTTACTCCAACTACCCAGTTGGCTAATCCACCCTCTAACGAGGCTGGCTCAATGAATTCTGGAATGAGCCAATCATTGATATCTATACCCATTCGTAAGTAGTTAAAAGTTGTCTAGATCATCAACTAGACAAACTATTGCGGAGTTAGTTTGATCCAGCCGAAAAATGTAAATGCTGAACTATGTCGAAAACTTAGTGAAGTAGAAATACTTATAACGCAAATAAGAAGCAAAATTAATAAACTAAAAAGGAAAATGAAGAATTAAAGAAGCCCAAAGACATGGAATTAGAGATTTCTGAAAACCCTCTAACCAGTTATAATTAAGCAAGTACAAACACCAATTATAATGCCGAGTTCCAAACTGATGAAGTGGAACTCGCAAAAGAAACAGATTGGGTACTGAAAAGCAAAAAAAAAACTACCAAAAAACAAAGAGCCGAATTTTCGCCTCAAGTTGGAGAACAATCGCAAGCTACTGTAACTGGTAATACTAATTCTAGTCCACCATATCAGCAACAACACCAACAGCAAGAAAATCTACAACAAAAGGTTGCACCGAAAGAAAAGGATATTCTGCCAATTAATGTATTCGGCATAACAGAATTTCCTAGTATACAAACTATAATGAAAGCAGTAACCACTAAGGAGTACAGAGTAGTGTCACTAAACAATAACGTGTGGAAAATCAATACACCAGATTCCGATACATATAGAGCACTAGCCACAAAGCTCAATGAGGAAGGTAAAGTATAGTTTGCATTCGAAGATAAAAACAACCGTGCAATTAGGGTTATGGTCAGGGGCCTTCATCCAACGTGTTAGAATGAGGATATAATGAAGGATCTAAAGGCAAAAGACCTGCAAATAGAAGATGCAGTAAACATCCTAAACCGAGGGAGAGGTGAGAACAATTAAGTAAAATAAAAAAGCATCCCACTCTTTTTGCTTACTGTTAATTAAAAGAAGAAAGTTGAAAAAAAAAATTAACATTAAAGCAATTCTAAATATGAGGGTGGAAATAGAACCTCTAAAGAAAAAGACGAAACTAATACCTCAATGCATAAAATGGTTTCAACCACACGCAAAAATATTGCGGTTGGGAGCCCAGATGCGAAATATGTGCTGGAAAATACAACGCGAAAGAGTGTAAGGAAAGTAAGAACTACACTGCAAAATGCATAAACTGTAAAGGGCATCATTCTGCGAATTACAGAGGATGTGAAGTATAAAAAGAACTCCAAAGATAGAGAAACAAAATGTATCAGTTTTAAGGTTACCAGAAAGAAATCAACTAAAACCCAAGCGGAACCAAATCCACCAATTATAGGTACAGGACGGAAAACCTATACTCGCAAATTGTACAACAATCATCTAATCATCTACTGATGACTCTCTTGAAAGGATATACATAAGCATAGAAGCCATAAATGCTAGGCTAGCAACGCAAGAACGTGGTCTAGAAGCCTTTTATAAGCGCCTGGAAGTGCAAGAAAAAACGAACGAGGCAACAGTCCTCCTATATTACAATGAGCAGAACATTAAGAATTTTCACCTGGAACAAGATCGGACTAGAGTTAGAAATTTTTCTAAATTAAGGAAAAGCGAGAGGAGGATGATCAGTAAGAAGAAGAAGAAAAATGTCAAACATTATAAAGAACTTGGTATCGTAGTGGAAATAATAATAATGAATACAGTATTTCCTCTATTAACTGCCCTCTACGCTAAAATCTAAAAAAAAGAATATTAACCAGACTTTTTAGATCACTAGGATCTTATTTTATTATTGCGATGGTGGCTTTAATGCAAATAACACCTAGTGGGGATCAGGACTTACAACCCGCAAAGGAAAATAACTTTTCGATGCAGGTCGGGTAAACAACTACGAGTTTCATTCTGGAGGTAAACCAACATATTGGCCTGCGGATATAAATAAAATACCAAATCTCATTGATTTCCATGTAACGAAAGGGATTTTCGAGAATTACATGTGTCTCGAAAATAGCGAGGGGATATATTCTGACCTTTCTCCTGTTATTATGACACTCAGCACAATGTTATATAACACGGATAACTTGCCTAAGCTAACAAATAATAAAACTGTCTGGGACCTATTCCAGGACTTTATTGAAGAACAAATAAACCTTCAAGTGCCAATTAAAATATTGGTACAATTGGAAGAAGAACTGGAGGTATTTATCAGTACTATTCAACAAGCAGCATGGTAAAGTTCTCCTACTAATCATACAGAATCCCGTAGGAATCAAATTTATCCTCTTGAAATCAATCACGAAAGAGCTGACAAATGACACGCGCCCTCGGAAACAAAAAAAAATCCTCAATTATTTTTTGCATTAAACTGAAACGACTGATAAAAAAAATTAAAAATGAAAATAACAAAAAGTTACATTATTTGCGGCTTACTTGGAAGAAACCTTTCAACCGTTACACAGGCAGATGAAAACATAACAACAATTAGAAAAATTGCTGACCATAATATACGATCCGTACCATTACAGTAATTGAAAGATGAGATCAAGTACAATTTAAATGCGAAAAAAGCTCTAGGTTATGATTTAATTACTGATCAGGTCGTAAAAGCAATTCCCGAGATGGGATTACGAAAATTGGTTCAAATAATCAGACTAAAATATGTCCCACGATAGTCGAAGGTTGCTGAAGTAATTTTGATTACTAAACCAGGCAAACCAGGCAAACCAGCAAACGACCAAAAGTCGTACAGGCTGATTTCACTACATCCTGTCATTTCAAAATTATTTAAAAAATTACCGTTCAAGAGGCTCAAGCCAGAAGAACGAAATTTAATTCTACCACACCAATTTGGATTTAGCGAAAATCAATCTACGGTAGAACAAGTTCACACAATAGCGGACATAATAGAAGACGCATTTTAGAAAAAGAAAATATGCTCCAGTATCTTCTTAGATGTATAGCACAAGCTTTCGACAAAGTTTGGCACCATGGACTTGGATATAAATTACATCAAGAACTATTTGAGCAGTTCTATCAAATTCTTAACTCTTACATTGCAGATCGGCATGTTCGTGTAAAATATATATAATGGAGAGTATCCTGAAAATAGCCGCAGGCACACAACAAGGTAGCGTACTGAGTCCTATATTGTATATCCTGTACACCAGAGTTGCTACCATAGCAACATTTGCAGATAATACAGCTATTTTGGCAACTGGAAAGATTATATCAGAAGCAACGACAAAGCTTTAACAAGCAAGCAACTCAGTGAGTAGCTGAACAAAGTAATGGCGCATTAGGATTAAATCAGTGGGTTCCAGTGGAACTTAATTCAAGACAGGTTCCAAATGCAATATAGCAAACCTTGGCTTGACTCTCAATTGCAAGGTTAGATGAAAAGAGCATGTTAAAGAAAAAAGAAGAATTGTATAGCTGAGCTTCACTTTATAAGAAATTAATTATTGTTTTAAATTCAAACCCCGACTCCCTATCAAAATTTTATATATTTTCCTCATTACCTCACCTCTCCATCATCATCTCTGTCGCACCATCGTACCAGTGGTTTTCGATATCAAATCTTAATACAATTATAAAATACAAAAAATCAATACCAGTTTGTTTTAATTTAACCGTCCCGAATTATTTTGGTGTATGTATATTTTTAGTTTATTGCGCGATCATTGTGGCATTCACGATGATAAACAACCAAAATATAGACCACTATCGCAGGAATACGCACCTCACCCACAACCCACAATTAATGCAACGCGACGATGATGTTAAGAACCAATTTTTTCTGAAAGAACATAGATAATGAAACAGTGAATGAAATGCGAAGTTCGGTTCAGGTTCTATGCATTATAATTGTATCGTTTTACCGACGCTGCGGAAGCGTTGATCGAAAACAGTAACACGATAATAAATATGGAACATATTTTGTCATCCCGAATCATCCCCAAATGTTGTTATTTATAACTTTATTTGTTAAACGTACTCGTACTTCTGTTTGCCACGGTAAATACACAGAACAACTAAAATACAAGCAACGTTCTGTATTGTATTGATCTATCTCATTTATATTTGTAACAGCTTCAAAAATCATTTTAAAGAAAATATACTCGTAAAAAGCTTTTATTTTATGATAAAGCTAATGCAATTTTCCCCTGAGAAATCATATGCGAAATACATAAAATGACAAACAAGGAACATAAAAAAAATATTATTTGGATAAAGTTTCTTCAGTAGAGTTTCCCTGGCATAAAGTTTCCTTTCGTCTTTTCATCTCCATTGTTTGTGTTATTTAAAAACACGAACAAGGATTCAGAAAAGAAAAACTAAAGTAAAAAAAAATGTTATCAATAAATAAAATAAAAATATCCAACTACAAAATGATAATGATGACAATAATATGAAAAGATATTGAACCGATGGGATACAAAAGTACAAATAGAAAATTTCCTTTTCTTGTTTGAACAAAAGTAAAATAATAAAAAAATGAACAATAAAATGAATGAAGAAAGCTAAATAAAAATAAATTTTCTTTTATTTGATGTAATAGCAAAAAAAAAACCAAAATCTGTTTGATTTTTTTTATATATACAAATACATATATAATAAAAAATAATATTCTTCTTAACACACATACAAAAAGTTCATTACTCATCCAATTTCAGCATTGCTTTTTTCACCATATATAAAATGTAAATAAGACCAATCGGGAAACTCTTTTGTGCTACCCTCATATACAATGCCAGAATATATAGTGTGACTCTATCACACATATATGTAACGCAACTCGGAAAATTTTGTAATACAAAACAAGTGAAACGAAAATTACGCAACAATTGTCTTACACACACACACATGGTATACGTATATGGCGTATCCACATATACATATTGAATGATATTATATACTTTAATATGACCAATAGGAGTAATTTAATTGAAACATTAAAGTTTAGTATAAGACCCAAATGACTATTATTTTTATTAACAAAAAATTCTTCTTGTCTTCATATATGTATATGGCGCATATGTGGGTATGTGCATAACGTAGATGTATTAACATGAAAACATTTTACCATAGTTTGGTTCTAGATATCAGAATACTATCGAAATAAATAATTAACGTATAATAAATTTCGTGGCGAAGTGAATGACGTACCACTAGTAATAATCCTGCAAGTCAAACTCTGTCAACTGCAAAGTCGCGTTACAGCGGAATGAGTTCCGGGCCACCAAACAACAGCAGCATGATTTACCAATGTTTTTAGCCGTAATGTGTTACACTGCGCACTTATTTAATATCCCATACGTGTATACTACGAACGTAGACAATTAAAACAATGGTGTCAACAATGTAAAGAATGTAAACAATAGGGTCAACAATGTTTAAAGTTATTCCTTATTTGATAAAGATTTAGTTTTTGGAATAATTTCGAAAAAAGCAGAAAACGATAAACACGTACATATGTTAAAAAGTAGAACTTTGTACACAGTTAGAGTTAGTTTTTATTCAAACGCAGAGCTGTGAAACTGTTAATGTACTGCATTGAGACAAAATAAAAGAAAATGAAGAGAAGTAATATCATTGACATTAACCGATCTTTGACCAAGAATTGTTTTATGTTATTTTGATATTTTTGATATTCTTTAGTTCGTTTTTGATTAAGAAAATGAGAAATGAAGAGGAAATTGTTACAGCTAGATTAAAATAGGGGTGTAAGGCGTTTTAGTAACAGATATGAATGTTTATTTCGTTAATTTATGTATACCTTTTGTTGATACGCAGCATTAAAATGATTATTTTTATACATTTAATTGAGCCACTGTTTCTGTTCTTTATTTACTTATATACTATATATATATTTTCATGTTACTTATATACTTAAATTTTGTAATGCATTTATATACGAATGCAATTAATGTCTCTCACTTATGTACTTATTCTTTGTAATGCATTTATATACAAAAAATGCAATGATTCTCTTGCTCTCGGTACCAAATTTTGATGCACTTGAAAAAATACAAATTTAATTAGGTGGTTGTATAAAACGAGTGGCTGAGTAACCAAATCTAAATTATATAGTGTTGGGCTAAAATAATAAATTGTAACGTTTTGTGAAGTGATTGTTTTTGTAATATAACAAGGAATTTAATATCCAAAAATCAGCGTGCTGCTTAAATCCAACCTGCTCCAACAAAAACCTAGCGTGCTGCTTAAATCCAACCTACTCCAACAAAACCTAGCCTGCTGTTTAAATCTAGCCTGCGCCAACTAACAAACACCGTTATTTATTCATAAATTAAATTTATTAAATTAATAAATAAATTAATAAAATTAAAAAATATTTCAGTTTAATTAAATTAAAATTTATCACATATTTTTCAATCATAAATGATTAAAATTCAGTTTAAAAAAATTATTGTATTGCTTTCAAATCATTTAATCTAGACTTAGGTTCTAATTTCGGTTTTGGTCCGATTTTCGATTTGGGTTCTGCTAGCTTTAGATTAAATGACCTGAAATTTGGTCAATAACGATTGAAGCCCAAAATTTTTATTGAGCCATTTAATTAGACCATAATGAGCCTAAAATTATTTGTTTGTTAGTTGATCTTGTTTTGGGTTCTAATTTCGGTTTTGGTCCGATTTTCGAATTGGGTTCTGCTGATTGTAATGTTCTGGTGTATGGGTTCTTCTAGCTTAAGGAACGTCTTTTTGGACAGCATTGATGTAAATAGGACATAGATACAATCTTTGTCGGGGATCTAAATATTCCCGTAAATAAAACCTTGGATATAATCTCTGATTACAAGAACATATTACTGGGTTCCGGGATGATTGTTACTATCACATTTGCCACTAGGTCAATCAGTGGCAATATTATTGATTATGTTGTATGTAGTTTCACAAACATTAAATCTGTTCATAATTCGACAATTTTTTCAGATATAAGCAATCATAATTTAATTTTTCCATCCGTTTTCTTCAAACCTAAATTTTTCCGGTCTAAATTAGAACAAAAAATTATTGATTTTGGTAAGTTGCTTAAAATTACTGAGAAATACAATCATTTAATCGTAAAACTTACCTACTGTAAATGTACCTACTGTAATTTACCTACTGTAAAAGTGTTGTTGCAAAACTGAAAAATGATTCTTGTCCCTGGATGGCTTCTAAATTGTGGAACCTCATTGGGAAACGTAATCGAATTTTAAAAAAGTACAAATTAGATTCTAACATATAGGCAATCAAAATAAACTTCACACATAAGAAAATATCCTCTGAGAAGTATTTTGCGAAGAAACGATATTATGAAAATATGTTTTGCGAGTCAAAAAAATTTGTGGAAAAATACAAATCAGTTTTTGATCAGAAACAACTCCAAATCTAATATTGAAGCTATCAAAATTAATGGCGATAAATATAATGATAAATCTGAGATAGTAAACTTGTTTAACCATTATTTGGTTAATATAGGAGATTCACTTGACCAGGCAATTGAGAGTGATAGAAATATTTATATGTTCAATACATTGTGCTCGAATGTTGATTCGATATTTTGGTCCTCAACTACTACTTTGGAAGTATACAAAATTATTTCCATGTTAAATAATAGTAAAGATGGTGGGCCAGCTAATATACGTAATCTAGTTTGAAATTAATTAATACAATTTTTGAAACTGGTCAATTTCCCAAGAATCTCAAGATTGCTATAGTTGTGCCAGTCTTTAAGAGTGGTGATTTCTAATTTTAGACCCCGTTCAACCTTATCACATCATAAACACGCGTTTTAGGGACTTTTTAAACCAATCTGAATTTTTATATGCTTATCAGTATGAATTTAGAGAAGGAGCGAGTACAGAAATGGCGCTTGTAGAGATGGCGATAGGAAGGTGTATGTTAGATCTCTATTTCTTGATCTCAAGAAAGCATTTGACAATATCATAAATCACTTCTTAATAAATTATATTGCTATGGATTCCGTGGAACATCTTATAAACTAATCAGTAGTTATTTAATTAATCGAATACAGTACGTAATGATTGATGGGATCAGGAGTCATGTACGCGATGTTAATGGTGTGGTTCCTCATGGTAGTGTGCTAGGGCCGTTATTGTTCCTAACATTCATTAATGATATTTCTTGTTTGCCATTGATTAGACAAATTAATATGTTTGCGCATGATACTGCAGTTATTAACGAAACAAAGAATAAGGAACATGACATGAATATTTTACTTGAATATTTCAAGTCTAACATGATCTCATTGAATCTAGAAAAAACGAAATTTATGATTTTTCGTTCGCCACATAAACCAGCATTTAGCGTAACATCATTTAAACTAAATGACGTCTTAGTGGATCGAGTTGAACATTTCAAAAACCTCGGAGTAATGTTTGATTCCCGTATGGCATGGGATAAACTTGTTGCCACAACTTGTATTAAAATGGCTCCTTTGGTGGGCTTGTGAGAAGACTCTCACAGTATGAGCCTAAATACGTTCTGAGATTTCTGTGTCTTGCGTTTATTCATCCCAGAATTATGTGCGGGATAAGTTAAAGAGTGTTCAGATCTTACAAAGCAAAAGTTTGAAGGCAGTTTCGAAACTACCTGCACGATTTCCTAATAGGAAACCTTACCAGTAGGTGCGTTATACGATTACCAAGTATCATTATATATGTATAAGACATTCAATGTATTTTCCGTTCTCTCTAGTTAAGAATTTTATCGTTAAAATCATAATTATCACACCAGATTTGCAAATAAAATATCTAGCGGTTTATCTAATGAATTTGGGCGAAAATCAACTAGATTTTCTGGCCCTTCGTTATATAACAAACTACCAGAATTTACGAAAGGATCAGTCAATATCCATCAGTTTAAGAAAAGCTTGAAGCTATATTATCAAACACTAGAGTTCCCTTAAAAGGACACGAAATCCATTGGGAATCAACTTTGCAAAAAAACAAAAAAAAACATATTACAACGGACAATTATAATAACATTATATCTTTAATACCTTACCTTTAGACATTTTATTGTTCAATCCGCCGCAATCAATACTAAACCGCAGATGATCTAATAAAATCCTTATGGTTTTAGGGAATCGTGTGATGGTACTACGAACCATCACAAGATTCCCAAGAAACCAAAAGTGGTCTGCATTATCAGAGATATGATGTAAAAATTACCTGAAAGAAGATCTAGAAACATTCTTTATTGTCGCGTTATGGATACTAATGTAGAAAAATATATCAGGTAGCGTCGTATTTATGAAAACCCTAAACAGATCGCGGTGAAACTTAATAGTTAAGCCTTTCCCAAAAGGCTCCACATGAAGTGCCAGCTTTTATAGAAGCTCTGCTTCCCGAAAATATTTTGAAAGGTCATTAAAAAGATTAACGCAAAGTAGAGAACACGGATTCGGAACTAAAAGATTCTAAATTAATATTACAAGAACATTGGTTCAGACCTGTTTTTCAAAATTTAAGCAGAAATGATGATTTTGTAAAAAAAAACTATTTAAAAAAAAATTGGCCATTGTACACGAGAGAGTAAGTAAACTTCATACTTAAGATTTACCATAAATAAGGTCGTCCCGGTGATGCTTAGCCAAAATCAATCCACCGGAAGTGACAGATTGCATAAAAGCTTTTTTGTTTTTTTTGCAAATATTTTGAAAAATATATCATTCATTAGAAAAACAACTTTAAAATAATAAATTCTAAAAAAAAATTGCTACAATACCGGCCCAGATTAATTTTCTAAAATTCAATCGGAATTTATGATTTTTGACAAAAACCTGTTTTCCAGCAATAATTCGGTCACTGCGCTGTACAGTAACCGAATTTTGTTAAAAACAGTTATTTCTCAAAAATCGTCATTTCCGCTTGAATTTTGAAAATCTGGTATATATACTGATGGATTGATCGGGATGAAAATTCAAACTTAATTAGCTATATATTAGGGTATTCCAAGGATTTTTTGCTGACATCGGTCCACCAGAATGTTACATTTCCAAGAAAGGTTAAAAATAGAAAGATTGTATATTAAGTTTTAAAGTTCGAAATCTGTGTACATATAGTGGAAGCTGAAACGACTGAATATACAACTGACGTTGAAAAGTTTACCATTTATAAAAAAATCGAGAAAGAATTGAACGATTAAAATATATTTAAAGGTTAAATTTTCATCAAGGTTTGGCTTTGTTGTATTAAACAGGAATAATGATAATTTTTTACAAGCATTTAGATCAAATCAACGTATTTTCCGATGTTCTTACAACATCATAAGCCATTAAATCGTTTATTTTTGTTTTGTTAATAATAAAAACATGAATTGATTTTTTATTACCACGAAGAGAAAAACATAATAATTTTCAAATTGATAAATTAAAATTCAATGAATAAGAATCAATGAATAATTCTCAGATAATTTAATTCTTTACATTAAAATGTAATTTAAATAATCCTATGCTAGAATAAATTGTTGTTGATCAATTGTTTAGAGTACTGCCTACCTTTGAAAAATAATTGTTTTTATAAAATTGTAATTTAGCTGTAACGGACCGTATTATTTTTTTATGCAATAGAAAATATCTTTCCCAGAATTGTTATTTGATCATAAAATTTCTTTCAAAAAATTGTTTTTCGAAGAAGGTTCGCAAAATACAAAATTATTTCTATGCGAATAGAACGTTTTCAAAAATCTGCAATTAGAAACATGAAAGAATAAATTAATTAACATCAGAAATCAGGTATCCTGAAAACTAATCACGTTTTACTTGAACATACTGGAAAACAAACAAAGTTAGTATTAAATTTTTTAAACCGATGAAAGGTCACAAGCAAATATTGAGTGTTTCTAAAGGTAATGCCGTGGCTCCACTGAGTAAAGAAACACATTTCCGCAGTCGTTACATACCAAGAATTTTTTTCAAAATCAGACAATATCGCACAAAAAAGTCACATAAAATAGATGTGAGTTAATATCAGAATTTATCCCTCTTAGGATAATTAAAATTATTTGATATGTGTAAGTGAATTGGGAAAGGAAGAAAATCACCAATATTCACAATTGTTATTCTACAACAATAATGAAATAATTAAAAATTAATTAAATTTATTTCAGTGAACATTCAGTGTGCACACTAATTGCTCAAATATTAATGAACAAATGTCTGCATCTCTTTGTAACGACACATCGTAAAATCCAAAAAAAACGTTCAATGACAGCCCCGTTCTTATTTAAAAATCAAAAAATTAATGAAAGGTGCGATTTTCTCGAAATATCAGTTGTTTCATCTAAAATTATAGACAGAAATTCTATTTCAATTAGTTCCTGAAACATACGATTCGACATTACTTTTGATATGCAGCGAATTACCTCATTCTGTATGTCATGAGAATGTCCAGAATATATGTTTGGTGGTTTTCCAAAATGCGCTTTGAAAGTCGGATTTTCATGACACGATAAATTTATTAATTCGATGTAATTTCCACGATTTAGTGAAGTACTTGATTCATCCCGTCCTCTAAACGCCAACTCCTGCTTTCCCAAGAAACAGGTAATATAATCGATGATCTTATAATATTTCGATTAGTACGCACTTTTTTAATGTGTTGTTGCAACGAAATACATCTGGCGCTGTCCACCAAATTTTCAATTCTTATTTTTTTCAAACTGATTTAATTGCAGCATACATGTTAGATGGCTAATTGATTTTGTCTCGTGACGAGGTACCGCCTTTGATAAATTATTTAAATCAGTAAATCCTTTCGGAGCCCAAGATATTTTCTCTCTTGAAAACAATAAGCATGGCCAATAAAATACTGCATATAATTTTTCGCCACCAGTAGGCCATGCATGAGCGTTATAATAATTTACAGAAAAATGTCTTATACATTTTTTCAATTTTGTTTTTAAATTTGTCATATTCGGCATAAACCTGTAATAATTTTTTGTTTGTCATTAAACGATCTACTACTAAAATTTGATTTAAATGGTTGTTCTATAATGCAATTGCAATCCATTTCTAACAGAAAATAAAATTAGCTTAGCAGATGATAACACTAAATTAATAAATAAGTTTATTTATTTATATTGTTCAAGCCGACACCTAAATACAAAATATCGCAAAACTCCAAAAAACATAAAATAAACTGCTTCGTCAGTTGCTTATTTTCCTATATATTTTGTTCGCTACAACAAAAACATTTTGATCAAAAAAAATTATTGGGTCTCCTAGTTTTCTATTATTGAATTACAGTTTAAGGTTGTGCAAAGTTATAGGACATTTCTTTTAAAGATTTTGTTATTTGTTGCAAATTTATTTATTAGAAAATAATAACTAAAATTAATATGAATAATGTGATATTTAATAAGCAGTAGTTAGTAAATTAAAAAAATTGTACTTGAACAAAAACCTTTA
This sequence comes from Nephrotoma guestfalica, assembly GCA_963691935.1. NCBI lineage: Eukaryota > Metazoa > Arthropoda > Insecta > Diptera > Tipulidae > Nephrotoma > Nephrotoma guestfalica. The sequence continues at coordinate 249,513,713 of OY829913.1, read as the reverse complement.
CGGAATCAGTGCTTCCGTTGCTTACTATGACGCGCCGCCACTGAACATGAATATAGAGATATAGGTATTGGTTCTCAATCATGGCGGATAACCTACCTGAAAGCTTGCTAAGAACATTGCGTTTTTTTGATCAAGCTATATAAAACTACAAAAATAAAGTTGATGTGATGTATATAAATGAACTAAACACCAATTGGCTTAGCGAATTATATCATACAACGCGTTTTGTACCCTTTATTTTGCAAAGCAAAATTTTTTAGGAAGGATTTATGAGATTTTTTCGTATGTCATCATTTAAATGGTTGCTTCTGAACAAACAGATTTTACATTTCAAAAATTGTTAATACAGCGTATAGGATACGTATGATTTACCTACTAAATTCTGACTGAAATAATGTCAAAAACTACATAGGGTTTACAATTTTGAAATTTCTTAACAGATAAAGTAAAACTTGCATAGGAAATGTTTTGAGTGTTGTGGTATATTGACCTAATCTCTGAAAATGGCTTGTTATTTACCCAGATTGGTAAAAGACTCAAAATTTATGGTGGAAAGTTGTTTTCAACAAGGTTTTATTTTCTCCGATTGGTAAAAACCTAATCCTGGAAAATTGTCTCTAATGATGTGTTAATTTGGCCTTGCACTAAACCTCTGGAAGTGGCTCCAATTTATAAAATTATCCAACCATTCGTATGAAAATTAATTTTAAGAGAACTACATTTTCTTTTGTCTTTCGGAAATACTTAAAACTTCAAAATATTCACTACAGTTAGGCTAATTTGACATATACAGTAGTATCTTACCCTTTTATCTGAAAGTGGTTTGTCATTAGCCAAGATTGTTTTTCAATACTCAATATATATTTACAGTGTAAAATATCTACATTAACAACATTTATGTTACATTTACTCCGCTCGGAAAAACTAATAGCGGAAAACTATCTTTAAGGAGAGGCCAATTTAACGTAAATGGTGGTATATTGCTATAATATTTGGAAGTGGCTTATTATTTGCCAATATTATTAAATTTACGAGATTTACAAAGGAAAATTCATTTTCACAAACCGTACAAACCTAAAACCGGACAATTTTCTAGAAGAACAATTCGACCTAAATGGTGGTTTCTTGCTCTCTTTTCAAACTCAAGAAAAAGGTGGTCGAAAAAACGCAATACCGTAACATGCCCTCTGAAGATAGGCTAATCCGACCAATATAGTGGTATTTAGCCCTAATATCTGAAAATGACTTGTTTTTGACATAGTTTGTTAAAATATTCAAAATTTACGGTGGACAAATGACATTAACAATTTATCCGCTATGAAACCTCTTATACCAGAAAATGTTTTACCAAATGGTTAATTCAATCAAAATGGTGGTATCTTGTCCTAATCTCATTCGATGATAAATTGGTTTTAATAATGTTACATTTTCTCCGTTTATGTGGAGGAAGGACCCAGTGGTTTTTAGCTGAAATGGAAGCCTTCATATAAGCTTTCTAGTTTTTTTGGATATATTTTGGAAAGTATATTCTATACTAGAAACCCGTTTCACAACTTAATGATATACAAAATAAAAATAAGTTCAATTTGCAACAATTCCGGTATACGGTTTCTTACAAAAAACTGTTTTTCGGCTGAATTTCAGTACCTATTGATATATTTATTGATCTGGATGAAACTTCATACTAAAGCTGTTTTCTCAAATTGGGAGAAACCAGTGACTTTTTGCCGATCGGTTCTCAGGTAGTAGTAGATTCTATAGAGGTAATTAGAGTTTTGCAAATATTTTGAAGTTATACGCTATAAGTTATACCTAACAAAGATACACGACAATTAATTTTGATTTCTCTACATTGTCTCCTTGTTGGTCTAAACACCTCTTCCAGCGACGCTCCCATTTCGTCAACCCGTCTAAATAGTTATCGGCAAAATAGTTATTTACGAAGGCCATCACTACTCATTCGATGAAAATCTCTGTCGTCCGAGCGCAACTTTAAGCTTAGGAAACAAATAAAAGTTGCTTGATGGTAGATCTGGTGAGTATAGAGTGTGATCAATTAGTTCAAACCGTAATAAGTGGATTTTCGCCATGGTAAGTGCTTAGGTATGAGACGGCGCATTGTCTTGATGGAGCAAGTTTTTTATCGACAACTGTGGCTATTTTTCCGCAATTTCTGTCTTCAGCTAGTCAAGTAATGATGCGTATATGCTCCTGTAATGATTTGCCCATTTTTAAGATGCTCAATTGGATTATTCATTGCGATAGCCAAATCTTATTTTCACATCGAGGTGAGGTTACCGAGACGTTGAAAGATTGGTTTCGTACTACTGAATGTTTCCAGGACAAGCAGTGCAATTGTTAAAGCTTCGGGACTTGGTAAAGGAGGTACTGGGTTCGAATCATACGTTCATGGAGTTCTTAATACACAGGTCTAATTGTGTAAATTGTTGGTGTGTGCATGGATGGAATGAGGGGTATTAATTTACCTTCAAAGGACATTAAATCCTCTAGACAATTAGTACTTTCTTATTTTAAAAACAAATGAAACAATGAATTATATTGAAAAATTTGGTTGTCTCATCATACTGCAGTGACCAACCTATAGTTTTAACGTAAAGAATTTAATGTTTCATTAGTTCGAAACCAAACTTCTAACGTCTTGGTAACCTCACCTTGATGTTAAAAAAAGATCTGTATGCGTTAAATACAATAAAATTCGAGGTTACTAATGTGTTGACAATTGCGTAGTGAATCAAAATAATTCGCTAAGGCATTGTGATTATACTTTGTATGCAAGTTCAATTCTCCTTTAGCAGTGCACTATATTTTTGATTCTGAAATGTAATCATGGTTTCCTTGACAGTAATTACCCGGCGCCACAACTGATTTACTGCACCTAAACTATGTTAACATCGTTGAAAATGTTCAGATAGCTTTCTCTTGATAAATCTTGATTTAAAATGTGATAAACACGTTCTTTAGACATAGTCATAGCCTGTTCTATCTCTTTAACTTTAATTCGACGGTTGTCTAGCACAATTTGGTGAACTTAGCGATGTTACCGTCAGTGGTTGCAGTTTTTGGATGTGACGGTGATAAATAATGGTGTATGCAGTCCTGTACACAGCGCTTAACTTATCATTAATTTGCGTGTGGCCGTATGATTGCTCGATACTCCATTTTTTCCATTTTCACAAAAGTACTCATATGGATATTTCACTGAGTACCTTCCAATGCATGTGTAACAACACTCCTCACTGTTGACGATTGCTGATGTCTTCATGTTGAGCCTGGAAACTTTCCAGATAACCTTCGCATCAATCTTGAACAGTATTAAATAAATTATAAATCAGCACACAACAGCGAACAACCAGCGATAGTTTTATCCAACTTAGAACAAGCAAACCAAAACATTTACCAATTTACGCTCTCCTGAACAACCGAGAAAACAAATTTAATTAAAGAATTGTCATTAGCCCTGAAAATACAAAAACTATCTAAGCACAGTAATATTTGGGTTCAATTAAATTTTATTATGTCGTTACCAAGATATCTGTAACTCCATAAATTAAATTATCCGCTGATATACACTGCCGAGCATTTGATTATAGCCACTTTAAATTTTGCCCTAATTCTTCATGTGGTTGTTGTTTTGCTATAATTTTTTTTTCTACGTCTTTTCTCTTGTTGTGTACTAGCTGATGAGAGAGAAGTTAAAATAAAACATAGGAACACGGTCATTTCAAATTTTATATTTTGCGAATATTTAAACATGAGCACTTGATTATAACCATTAATTGTTTTTAAACTTTGAAAGACTGAAATGCTTGAAAATTATTTCAATTGTTTTTTTTTTATTGCTGTGATTTATTTCCCGTCATTATTAATAGAAAAATTCCATTTTTTTAACAATGGGTCAAGGTAAAACGTTAACAAAGGAAAAAATTGGTAAAATTATTCTAATCGGCAAATAGCGATTAAAATTAGTCGAAATCATGTGACAATCAATAATCATCTAAATAATCAAGAAAATTATGGGAAAACCCGTAAAGGGCGCACATCAAGAGCAACAACAGAACGAGAGCGTATGTTAATTTTACGCGCTGCGTCGAATTCTGCTGCCACCGCTCGCAAAATAAAAGATAAAGTTGGAACTTCAGCCAGTATCTGGACTGTACGCAGAGTAATTAAACAGTGTCTGCATCTTAAACGGAAAAAACTTATGAAAACACATTTACTTCAGCGTCATAAAGATGCTAGATTAGAGTACTGCCGGACTTTTGAATTGGAAGGAAGAATGGCACCAAGTCATATTTTCTGATATAAAGAAATTTAATTTGGGTGGACCTGATGGGTTTCAGTATTACTTCCATGATTAAAGGAAATCTGAGCAGTTTCTGTCTCGTCGTCATACCGCTATTGGTACCGTCATGGCAAGGGCTGCAATTTCATTTCATGGCGTCATCGATTCGGTTGTTTTGGAAGGTCGGCATACCTCAGCGAATTTCATTGAACTATTAGAAATTCAGAAAATTATTTTCCAACAAATGTTCAATGGCCAACGATAAATTTTTCAACAAGATAACGCGCCCATTCATGCAGCAGGATGTGTTAAACAATGTTTTGCACACAATGACGTGAAAGTTCTGAGCTGGCCAGCTCTATCTCCCGATCTCAACATAATCGAGAATTTGTGGAGATGGTTATCGCGCAAAATTTATGCAGAAGGAAGGCAATTTCAAAATAGGGATGGGCTGATTGCTGCAATTGAAGATGCTGTCGAGCAAATACCATTAAATTATGTACTGAGCCTGTTTAATTCCTTACCAGAAAGAGCTTTTGAAGTTGTACTAAAGTATGGGGGACCTACACATTATTAACTATAAAAAAAATTAAAATCAATCAGTTATTTTTTATTTATTTTTACTATTTTATAACACAAACTATAAACCAAATGATGGTTATAATGAAGTGCTCATGTTTAAATATTCGCAAAATATAAAATTTAAATTGGCCGTGTTCGTTTTTTATTTTAACTTCTCTCTCATCAGCTAGTACACAACAAGAGAAAAGACATAGAAAAAAAATTATAGCAAAACAACAACCACATGAAGAATTAGGGCACAATTTAAAGTGGCTATAATCAGATGCTCGGGATTGTATCAAATTTATTAGCCAACCCGATAGCCAATATGATTTCTACCATAACTGTTCCCACAAAAATCATTAAAATCGAATAGAATTTTAGTTAAAGTTAGACAAAGCCAAATTTCTCACGATCACGGATACACTGACGAGTTGGTCGGAAAAAATTCGCAAAAAATATGATCGTGGTGCTTTAAAACATGTCTCTAATATCGTGGAAGGTGACGAACACTGAATCTATTTATGCGTATGAGCGCGACACTAAAAGAGCAGTCGACGTTATGGGTGTTCCAATATGAGCCAAACGGACGCTTGTATTTTCAGAAACAAAGATATGTGGCAACCGTACCTTATGTGCAATGTAGAACGGCAAATTCTGAATGGTATACACAAGGCCACTTCTACACATCGCCACAAATAATTGAATATTTATTTGTGCGCCCAATAATAGGTAATGCGCCGTCTAGTCCTGATTTTGCACCCAGTGTCTTCTTTTTATTCCCTCAAATCAAAAATAAATTTCAAGGTCAACGTTTTCCATACCTAAAGAAGCGGTTGATGAGTTCGAAATGCATGTTTTGAAGGTACCTTAATCTTGATTTTCCTTGAGAATAATTTAAACAACAATAAAGCCATTTTTGATAAATAAATATTTGTAAATAAATAAAATATATATTTTCCCTAATCCTTTCGAACGCCATTTATTGTTAGAAGAGCTAAAATTATTATTTGGTTGAATTAGTTATTATGAGGCTTTGTTTCTTAATATAGTTAAGACTATTGTGTTTGGTTCATTTCTTATTTCACTGGGTCTATTTTATAGACCTTCCAAAATGTACAATATATTGTACAGAGAGTCTCAGAATAATTTATTTTCTAAATTTTGTGTCTTTATTTTTTAAATTTATTCTAATAAATTTCAGTCGTTAATACAAGTTTTAATTTAGGTTTGTTAAATAAAACTAAAATAGTTGATTTTAAATTATAAAACATTATCATTATAAATTCATAAATTACATTTTAATTGTCTTCATATAAGATATCACATATTTCATAAACAAGTACATACTTCATATTTTTAAATGAAACTTTTCAAATCACTTGTTTGCCTTGCTAATGCAAAGATGCATCTTATATTTCTTGCCAATTTCGTCATATTGGATATCCCTGAAAAGTCTCTTTTCACATCTAGATTTGGTTGATAAAGTATGACTTTCAGGAGACGATACATTATTATCATTTCTGGAAGTGGGGCTTCCACACTTGTTAATATTGCTTGTATGGCCCACAATAGCCAAACCATTTCCAACGCCATCCGAAACTCCAGTAGATCAATAACGTTCATTTTCGGTATATTGTGTAAATCATAGTCTCGTTTGTATTCTAGCCAACTGGAACAAACCGCGAAATCAACGCAGTGTGAGGTATCTTGTGAAATTCATTTATTAGAATGTAAGAAAATACGGTAGTAGCTAATTAGCTGGACAACAAATCTACACCGCTCATACTCGAATTGTATAATTGCACTACTTCTGCTCTGTCAACTTCAACATATTTATTTAATTCCTTTTCTCACCTCTGAACCGTATCAGTACTCCCAACACGTGCAAAGTTTGATCCTAAGGTTTATTGGCTTATTATCATTCCATTTAACTACAGTAATTTTTTCCGTCACGACTTGTGACCGAATCTGAAAAGCTTCGATGTTATTTTAGTACTTCGAATGTAGTGATTTGGACGTATGTAAAGTTATGGCAACACTAACATAATTATATCCCTCTAACTCTTGTGTGAAGTTATCCCCGCTCCGTTTTATATTATATTGTATTCCAAATACATTTCATATGTGAAGTTAGCCCCGAATTTTATTATATGAAAAATCAAAATGTACGTTAAAATTATTTTAATTTACAAATCACACAAAATAAATGTAATAATTTAATAAAATGAAGTAAACTAATTTTTTAATTGGCAATATTAAGATAATTTGGTTATAGGACGAAAAAACACATATCTCACATTTAGGAAAACACTAAAAAATCGTACCGCGAAATTGGGCTCCGAACCGAACAAAATATTTCCAGTTAATTCATTTTTGGTCAAAATTGACATTTTAATTTGACTTGTAAAAAGTATTAATCTGTGGATCAAAGCTAGATGGTTTTGATATCGGCAGACCCGTACATCACTTTTTGCAAAATATGAACAAAGTCGTACCGTTGTACTCTAGTGAAATTAGGCTCAGAGCAAAATATTTCCATGTAATACATTTTTGACCAAAAATAACATTTTAATTTGACATGAAAAAAGTATTAATTTGTCGGATCAGAACTATAAAGTTTTAAAATTGCCAGACTCATACCTCACTTTTTGCGAAGTATGAACAATATCGTACTGTTACAACTTGGAGAAATTAGGCTCCGACTAAAATATTTCCATGTAATACATTCTTGACCAAAATTAACATTTTAATTTTTCATGTAAAAAGTATTAGTTTGTTGGATCAGATCTATAAAGTTTTGAGATGGCCAGACCTATACGTACCTTTTTGCAAAATATGAACAAAATCGTACTGTTGCAACTTGGAGAAATTAGGCTCCGACCAAAATATTTCCATGTAATATTTACATTCTTGACCAAAAATAACATTGTAATTTGACATGAAAAAAGTATTAATTTGTCGGATCAGATCTATATGGTTTTGAGATGGCCCGACTCATACCTCACTTTTTGCGAAGTATGAACAATATTGCACCATTGCAACCTAGCGAAATTAGGCTCCGACCAAAATATTTCCATATAATACATTTTTGACCAAACTAACATTTAAATTTGACATGAAAAAAGTATTTATTTGTCGGATCAGATCTATAAGGTTTTGAGATAGCCAGACTCATACCTCACTTCTTGCGAAGTATGAACAAAATCGTACTGTTGCAACCTGGCGAAATTAGGCTCCGACCAAAATATTTCCATTTAAGACATTCTTGACAAAAATTGACATTTTAATTTTTCATGTAAAAAGTATTAGTTTGTCGGATCAGAACTATATGGTTATGAGATACCCAGACTCATACCTCACTTTTTGCGAAGTATAAATAAAATCGTAACCGTTGCAACCTAGCGAAGTTAGGCTTCGACCAAAATATTTCCATTTAATACATTCTTGACAAAAATTGACATTTTAATTTTTCATGTAAAAAGTATTAGTTTGTCGGATCAGAACTATATGGTTATGAGATAGCCAGACTCATACCTCACTTTTTGCGAAGTATAAATAAAATCGTAACCGTTGCAACCTAGCGAAGTTAGGCATCGACCAAAATATTTCCATTTAATACATTCTTGACAAAAATTGACATTTTAATTTTTCATGTAAAAAGTATTAGTTTGTCGGATCAGAACTATATGGTTATGAGATACCCAGACTCATACCTCACTTTTTGCGAAGTATAAATAAAATCGTAACCGTTGCAACCTGGCGAAATTAGGCTCAGAGCAAGATATTTCCATGTAATACATTTTTTGGCCAAAAATAACATTTTAATTTGATATGAAAAAACTATTCATTTGTCGGATCAGATCTATAAAGTGCTGAGATGGCCAAACCTATACGTACCTTTTTATAAAATACATTTTATAAAATACATTTTTGACCAAAATTGACATTTTAATTTGACATGTAAAAAGTATTAATTTGTCGGATTAGAACTATATGGTTATGTGGTTAGAGGTTCACATAATTATGTTAGTGTTGCCTGATTATTTTTTTTTAATTTCGGGGATAAAATCCGGGGATAACTTCACGTTGTTTTGGCTGGTACGAAAAGTGTTACTTCTGGCTGAAATTGTTTTCCCATCCACTGAATGTTACATTTAGGTGTAAATTAGGTAACCAACAACTATGGATCGATTGACTAACTGTACATCACTATCTTCCTGTTGAATTGATGTTGTACGGGCACGTCTATCTCTAATATGTCATAGCAATCTATGGGTGCTGGAACGTCTGCATTCACATCATCCAAATTTTTTCATTTCAAAATGTATGAAAATTGATTATAGGACAAATTACGTGCAAGATATTGTACACAACTGTTTAAACGCGAGTTTCTTTTTTATTTAAATACGAAATATTTATCGGTTACGTTAGAATTATGTTATTTAAATATCCCTAGTGTAATTGATATTTTCAAAATTGTCCTATTTTAATTGTTAAATAGAAATATTGATGATTAAAAAATCTCTTACCGCATAACGCAATATAATCCTACTTCGTTGAACCAAAACTCTAAGGCAACTGAGTTTTTGCTAATTTTATTACATTAGCTAGTCTTTTGTTTCATAGAACACACATTCATCGAGAATGAAATAAATTCGATTGTCAATATATTGTACGTGGCGTTCGAAAGGGCTAAATATAAAAGACAATCCTCGCAGAGGTGCCCACTATATTTTTATATATACAACCAATAAAATCGGACACGATAAGAGGTACTCGTTTGTTAATTTATGACAGCCAATAATAGGAGTGTCCTCTTTATTTTGGTATACACAACCCTTATATATATTTGAAAGCTTGTTGGCTGTATTGTAACAAGTGGTACTCAGAATACCTCATCTTCTTTCGGTCCTTATCTCAAAACAATTTGATAGACATTTTATTATGTACGGATCAATGTTCATAATTAATTTCCAATAAAATTAAAATATTCCTTAAGGCCAATTGCCCCAAGTTTAATCAATTAAATATAAACTTTTTTTCAATTTTTTAAAAGTCAACCCTAAATAAATTGACCAATGAAGATAAAAAATTCTAAGAAAAGAGCTTTTATGTATATGTATATATAAAAATGTTCAGCAAAATATATCTTGTATTTAAATTTTCATTTGTGAAGAAGATTCTGCATAATTTATATATTGAACAAGGTGGTAGTAGATTTTCTTATAACCACTTGACATTTAAGACGATTAGAAGCAATTACCGTATCATGATGTAATTAAAATTTAATTTATTGGCATTCAATTAGATCTAAGCATTAAATTATGCTCGTTCTACATTTTTGCGTGAATGATGATATACGATTGTGGCATACGTATATTTCTAAGCTTTTGATCTTAGCATTAACAAATAAACCAAACAGAGTAGAGAACGTTTGTGGTTCTTGACTTCAATAGCTTTCACAACAAAATAAAAGTAAATATTTTTTTTTTGAATTTCAGTTCTATTTACTGGAATTGCAAAAGATAATAAATAGATTTTTGCTATCGATGCTATCTATAGTATTAATCATGTATTTTTAGTTTCATATTATTATCAAAATTCTTCAACAAAAAATATAAATATCGTGATACGAGTGAGCAACATATTTTAGTGGGTTTGACGAAACACTTAAATGGGTGTCCAGGCTTAACGATATTTAACCGTTTTTCTGGTAAAAAGCTAAATTCCACAATGGTTGGTTTCAATTTCGTATTCCAATTATATACGAACCGTATCATGACACCTCTGTGTCTGGTGTTGTCGGTATTTTTATTTCTCGTATGTGATATAAAATAACTCGAACCTTTGCAAACATATTTCCTAGATCAATTGGTTTAATGAAATGTGAGATTATTAAAACCGAATGAAATAAAAATTTCACCTACCAACCATTTTTACAAAAATTTAGTATTATGATAAATAAATTTTTGTGTTTGGTGTTATTTGAAAATAAATAAATAAAATTCTATGTTGTTTTTCCATTTTCAACTGAAAAACATAGAAATGTGAACCTAGCACTCAATGTTGTTTTTTAACAACTGAGTTGCTGATACGATATGCATATACAAAAAAAAAACAACACCAACAAAAATCGGTAAAGTGTTTTTGATGTAATAAAATCACTGTGCTTTATTATCACAAACAAACTTATAATGTTACCAAACAAAAATCGTTAAATGGAATTTAATCCTTAATTACACCCTCTAATTAAAAATAAATACTTCGTGGAACATTTTATCGTTTGTGGATGATGACACCCAGCTAATTTGTTTGGCGTGTACACAGTATATGAAGCAGCTCTTTTTGCAGTTTTATTTTTCATAATTACTTTGTGTACGTGTAACTAAGCCTACTAAAATATTTATTTTACAATATGATCACCCTCTAGGCTTATTATTATCTTAGGTAACATAACCACAGTTACTATGCTCTTATTTAATATTTCTTAGATTAATATAGTTTTTGAAAAAAAAACCTCTTGGAATATAAAATTACTAATACGTTAATGTTCATATTAACCAAAATTGGGTTATTTAGCTTATTTTAGTAGTTTTATTGCGAGTATAGGATTCAAATCGGTGTTCCAATTTCAGGTATCTTTTTAAATATTCCGCCATTTATATTTTTTGTACCAGAGTATCATATATGCTATTTGTCAAATGACAAGTAATTGAACAACATGTTTTCATTATTAAAACTTATTTTGAATATGGTGAAAGTTATTCAGACGTTGGCAGAAAATTTCGATCAAAATACGGTAGAGCAAATGCTCCGACAAATCGTGATATTAAATTTATCATTAATAAATTTGAAGTAACTGGTTTAGTTCAAGATCAGAGAAGGAGAATCTTTCATCGTATTGGTCGTTTATTTTAGATATGCGCAGGTCTCTTCAAATTTGAAATAAAACGACACCGAACATTTTAAAAACATTGCCCAAGCAATTTTAAAAAGCCTTGAGGAACAATACAAACTAAATAAGTTAATTCTGGATCGACCCAATCTGATGAAAATATCAAGTTGCTCAACTAGCTAAAAATAAAACCAGACATCAAAACTACTCATTAATAAATGCCATATGGAATGCAAATGGATTAACACGACACCTAGCAGAATTAGAACTATTTTTAAATACTGAGAAACACATTTTACCAGCAGCTCCTATGTAGCAATCCAGATATATACTTGTTACCATACCAAACATTCAGCAGAAAAGGCAAAAGTAGGCCAGCAATATTTATTAGGGATAATATTAATCATCATGAAGATTTAAAAATAGAAAAAAAAACCATGCAAGTAACCATCGTGACGGTTAAAATTAGTGTAATATATCTGCAATATAATGTCCTCCACGATATAACCTAAAGAAAGAAGACTACATTAACTTGTTCCAGAAATTAGGAAGTAACTTCATTATCGTAGGGGGCTTTAATGAAAAAACTACCTTCTGGGGTTCAAGACTAACCTCTCCAAATGGCAAAGAATTACTTGCAGCTGGCCAATACTAAAACTGTGAATTTTACTCAGGAGGGAAAATGTAATAGAAAAAACAAATTCGGCACAGCTCACAAACAACAAAACAAATTGGGAATTGTTTGAAAATGAAATAGAAGAGGAACTAGACAGGCTCCTTGATGTCATACAATGGTCGGTTTGGGAATGCACCCCCAAATTGTCATCCAGTAGGCCGATTCCGGTTTTCTAGGGGAAAAGAAAATAGGAAGAACATTTACATAGCATTTTTGTCAAAAATATCATTTTTTGGCCTACTGAGAAATCATGTTTGATCTAAATTTTTGTAATTTAGGAAATATTTTTTCCGTATCGAAATTGGATAGGAATAATATTCCCAATTTAATTTTGTTTATGTGAAAAAATTTACACCAACTGCTTACCATAGTATGCCAGAAAAAAAAATTTACGACAAAAGTACTACGAAAAATCTTTTCTAATTCCTTTTTCCTATAGGAATTGAAAAATACTTTTGTTCTCTAGCTCCAACTAAAGATTCCGACTATTCCTTCTAGAAAGCAACAACAAAGTTAAAACGACGAAAAAAGCAAACCTCGCCTCAATCAAAACGAACGATGGGAAATAGGCTATAAGTGCGACAGATAAAGCTGACCTGTTTGCTGAACATCTTAAAGAAACATTTCAACCTCTAGATCGGCAGACCAGTTACCAAAACACTGCTGATACGCCCTGAACATCTGACTTCGAAGATATCAGGCCTGTAATATTGAAAGAACTAAAATATGAAATTAAAAACATAAAAAAAAGAATATACTCCTGATTACGATCTGATAACAGGGCAAATAATCAAGAAGCTGACTGAAAAAGCCACCCGTAAATTATTGCACATATCCTCAGGAAAAAATATGTGCCAATGCAGTGTAAAGTAGCAGAAGTTAGAATGATTCCGAAACCGTGCAAGCCACTGAATGATAGAAAATTTTACCGGTCAATTTCACTTCTACCAACACCAGCAAAATTGTTTGAAAGGCTGTTGCTCAAAAAACTGACAAGAACCATAGAACAAAGAAACCTTATCCTAGAATATTAGTTTGGTTTAAGAAATAAACACTCACCTATTGAGCTAATTCATAGACTTACAGACGTCATCGGTGTTGTGCCGTATTGTATACACCGCGTAGATAATTAATACTCGACGCGTGTAGACCATGTATGTAGTAAATTAAAATTTGCGTCGACAGTGTAGAGAATGTAGACAATGACGAAAAATAATAATTTTTAATTATTATAATCATCAAAATTCTATAATTTATTTGTTAATGGGACCATTTCAAGATGGAGTTCATTTTTAAATGTGCGAAATTTAAGCGAACGATTAAAAATCGATTGTAAATGGGTCGTATGCTACCGATATATTTTCTGAGCTCTTTACCGATGAAGGATTAAGCTGTGAAAAGGAGATCGTGACATTATGTCGGTTAGTAATCATAATAAATGCCAAGTAAGATCGAAGACTCACTGGATATTTTGAGCAATATAACTCCAGTGAAAAAGTACATAGAAAAGCACACGTCGCTATTAATAATTAATTGGTATACCTCAGACATATGTATTCCTCAGTTAACCTGAACAAAATGGATATCGCTTACATTAAAAAATCCCCATCTATATTCTTCTTTAAGAAAAAATTAATCAAAGTTAGTCTGGATAAACCACATAAAACAATCAGTTGTGCACAAACTCGTCGTGTGGCCGCTATATATGTACGCCATATTTTTATTTTTTTATAATTTTTTTTAATTTTGGTCGAAACACAACCAAAAAGACTAAAATCAATCATAAAAACTCATTTATCCTATAAGTTTTGTAGTCGCCCCAACTACGTTGCTCAATTAAGGGATGTTAAAATCAGGAATGAAGTGTTCGTTTCGAAAATGTTAATGACAGACGGCACATTTGGCACAGCGAGTTTCTTTTAAAACCTATAGCCGGATTCAGCCTCGTACATTGCATACCGACATTTTACTTGATCTCGTTACAAAACTAACTCGAACCGGATTGGAAATTATTAATTCCTATAAAGCTCGCTGGGTATCGACAAAATCTCAGAAGATTCTGACATTTTCCGGATTGATTTTTAAAGACTACATCGCCGCCAATGAAAAATCGGATCACGCACACACCTAGTGTGAAAGTTACGGAAGCTACCATTGTAGGAAATAGAAAACAACATCAGAAAATAATAATCTACATTGTCTACATACTCTACCACTCTACGTCTACGGTATTATCGACACCAACATGTAGACAATTCCGAAATACGCGTAAACGGACAACGCTGATTGTGGTTTTAACACCAGTCTTATAGCAGCTAAAACAAGAGTCGTGCATTAGAAGTACAGAAAGCACCAATTATCGCTTGGACCAATTCAACCACAGTATTAAGTAAGGAGATATCCAGAAATATAAAGCTTATGGTGCCTAAACAAAGTATATGAAATTAAGAATCTTCAGCAGCAATGGCGACACATCAAATCAAGGGTTAATTCAGCTGATTTCACCAGCCGCGGAATAACAGTTAATGAATGATTGATTACATAAACTCTGGTGTTCAGAACTTCGATAGCTGAAATATGACAACTGGTCTGATACACAAAACTGCTCTGTGCTAGTAACCAGAAACAGCAGAAATAAATATAACAATGAAACTGCCACTACAGGAGAGGACGATACCAGGATAATTTACATAATAAATAAAATGTCCAGTTTCACTAAACTGAAGAGGATTGTAAAATTTGTTATAAATTTTATAAGGAAGTGTAGAAAAATAAAAGTGAATAAATTACGATTTAAATGGTAAGATTATCATGAATAACTAAGCTATTGAAAAATAATTCTAAAGAAAATAAAGCAAACTACTGCCACTGAAGCCATTTCTGGATCCACAGGGAATTCTACGAGTAGGTGCCAGACTACAAAAAGCATTGTTTATTATCAGTTGAGCAGAACTTTAATCACCTTGCATATTTGAAAATGACGCATGGAGGCATCGAACCCAGCCTTTCATTCGTGTGGAAAATAAATTGGATTATAAGAGGCAGAACCACAACTAAATCCGTAATCTTAAAATGCGTTATATGTATCAGGCCCCAAATCAATCCAGAGAATCGTCAACTGATGGAAAGTCTACGATCAGCAAAAGTTCAGCCAGTAAGGCCATTTGCACATACAGGAGTGGCTTGTGCCGCACAAATAAAACCAACCAAACGAAGAGGATGCAACACTTATAAGGCATACATGACAATTTTTGTTTGCCTATCAATCAAAGCAATAATTGTGGAAATAGAAATCTCACTGCAGAAGCATTTAGTGCGGCCCTTAAAAGTTTCATATCTAGGTGTGAATTATGCATTGACATACCACATACCTCTATATATAGTGATAATGTCACTAATTTTTTTAGAGCCAATAATCAGCCGAAAAGGTTACAAAAAGGTCAAACAACTAACTTCAACGATATGGTTGCCTAACAATTGTCAGCAGAGAGAATAACCTGGCATATTCAAC
Organism: Nephrotoma guestfalica; assembly: GCA_963691935.1. Classification (NCBI taxonomy): domain Eukaryota; kingdom Metazoa; phylum Arthropoda; class Insecta; order Diptera; family Tipulidae; genus Nephrotoma; species Nephrotoma guestfalica. The sequence continues at coordinate 249,497,764 of OY829913.1, read as the reverse complement.
CGCCTGCATCATCATCAGGAAGCTGGTGTGAAATCAATTAAAATCATTAGAGGAATTAAGAACACTACCAAATCAAATATAGAGTGAGTTCTACCAATTCATTAAAAAAAAATTAATTTCAAGAGGCAAGGTGAAATCCAAACATAACAAACACGATTTTAAGGGTTCATAAAAAATAGTAATATTCATTCGGAAGCTTCTTCGCAAACGATTTTATCGATGTTAACGTGCTTACTGCATTCGAGAGAATATGAGCATTACAACCAATTCCTAAAAGAGTCTTGTCGATTAATTCCATAATCTTTTTCTGGGCATTTTTGTCGCCTTAATTGCCGCTTAAATTAGTATTATCAGCGCAAATAGCAATTATTTCATCACTTACGTTATATTTGTTTTAAATGGTTAAGTTTCAGCTGTGAGTGCTTCCATACTCAAAACTTTCGTTTGTCCTCCTTTTTCAAAATGAAAACATCAAATATAAAAAAAAATAATTATGTAATAAAATTGTTGTTCCAAGTAAGCTGAAAAAGGACAAACAGGATATATGTTTCAAAGGAGGACAAAGAAGGACATAATGTTTCAGAAGGACGACGCCGTCAAAAGCAGTAAAGGAGGAACGAAACGAAAAATGTGATAGTTACATCATGTCCGCACAGATTACAAAAATAATTTGAAAATGGCTTTGAACAAGTTGAATTATTTTAAACTGTAATTCATGAAATATTCTCATCTATTTGGATTGATAAAATTGAGTTTATTCGTCTTAATACTGAAAACCCCCATTTCAAAACAACAATAAAAACAATAATCTACATTGTCTACGAATTATTCTACCAATTGTCGACATTCTTTACGCAAAAATCATTTGTATACGCTATTTTCGACACCGTCATGTAGACAATTCTGAAATACGCGTAGACGCACAACTCTGGTTGTCATTGAGATTACATTAGGGAGGATAAAGGTTAGATCTAGAATCTTCGTAGATGTGACGCAGGCCTTCGATAAGGCGTGGCACAGAAGTTTACTCTTCAAACTACATAGAGATTTACCAAAACAATATTATATGATATTAAAATCATAAATAGAGAATCACCACTTTCGGGTGAAATATGAAGAAGAATACTCCGAAGTAAAAAAGATTTCGGCAGGAGTCCCGCAGTGTAATATTTTGGGACCTATTCTTTACCTTCTCTACTCTAAAGACCTACTTCAATTAAATGATGTTACCGTTGCAACATTTGCTGATGATACTGTAGTTCTCTCAGTAAAAGACACTATCGAGGAGTCGACAAGGAAAGCTTCAAGAAGCGCGTGTGACAAAATCATACAATGGACAAAAATGTGAAAATTCAGCTACAAACCTGTAATCATTAACAGTCAGCAGATTCCATATGCAAATAGGGCTAAATATCTAGGGACGACTTTAGATACCGGACTCAGATGGAGCTCGTTGAAAATTGAAAAGATGAACTTAATATCAAATGTCGAGAATTGTATGGTGCTCTAGTGCTGTACAAGGAAAACCAACACCAAAATAATACAAACTTTGCTCCGTGGTACATTAGGAATGATGCAGTAAACAACGTACAGTCGTATAGTGCTTCTTCCTTCAACTATCCAAAATTGCTGCTTTAGTAGATGAAACGTGAGTGATAGACCAGGGTGCTGATTCTGTACATGTGTGTGACATATAAACATTTTACTAAATATGTGTCGCTTTGATAGAATGACCGGATGTTTATAATCATATTGAGAGTCTAAATGCTTCGGTCTGCCACCAACTCTCAATATACGATTCTCATCTATAAACGATGCCACTCTTTTTCTGATTTCTCTGCCTTTCTGCAAACAATCGATTTCCCGACCAAATGAATCGCAGCTCCCCTACAGTTAGGTAACCTAAAATTTAGCTCTGGGGCAGTACAAAGAAAACCAACACCAAAATAATCGAAACTTTCCAGAACAAAGTGCTACGTGGTATAGTTAACTCTCCGAGGTATATTAGGAATGATGACCTTCATATGACTTGGGACTAGGACTAGAATGATGAACTTCATATGTATATTAGGAATGATGACCTAAATATCCAGTCAGTACAAGAAGAAATAAAAAAAAGTTGCAGTAATTCATGGACAACGTATTTATCAACACGAAAATGAAGAGCTCCGTGGTATGTTGGACACTTCACATGCAGTAAGGCAATTGCAGAGAACGAAAACAATTAATTTAATGGATTAAGGACACCAGTGCAAAGACTGCTTCAGTAAATGACCTATAAATGGAGCTTGCCAATGGGTCTCTTCTCATTCACAAATGACTGAATTAAGAAAGAAAAATTACTAGATGAATTGTATTCAGTTCTAATAATTTAAACTAAAAAAAATTAAATATAAATAATAAAAAGTATTGGTTGTTCAAGTGAAAATATTGAAGTTAAAGGACTTGTTGCACAAGTGTTGCTGACTACGCATTACATCGGCAATTCGTTAATTGGGCCATATGATGCTTTCCAGAAGTAATTTTTTCAAGCAAATTATCTTCACCGATACAGTTCATTTTGTAATTGGCGGTTATGCCAACAAATAAAACTGCCACATTTGGGCTGAAGAAAATCCAAGAGAATTGTTTGAAAAGACAATGAAACCAAAAAAGTTTACTGTATGGTGTGGATTTTGGTGTGGTGACATAATTGGTCCAAATATTTTTTCGAAAATCAAAATGGCAATGATATTACTGTGAATGGAGCTCGATGATCGATAGATGATCAGAAACGTTTTGTGGAGTCAATTGGAAGATGTAGATGTGCAGAATAAGTGGTTTCAACAAGGTGATGCAACATCCTACACGGCAACGGAATTAATCGATCTTTTGAACAAGAAGTTTAATAAACAAATAATTTCTCGAAGAAAAGGCGTGAATTGGCTACCAGCTATTGGACTTCTACTTTTGGGGTTTATTGAAGAGTAAAGTTTATGCGGATAATCCTCATACTGTTCAAAACAGTTTTTTAAAATTTTGGTGAAAGATTGACAGCCTGCGGAGCTAGCAGAAGAGGTCACTTGAACGAATTTTTTTCATTATTAACAGGACCCCATCTACTTTAATTTCTAATAAAAACCAATAAAGATTGCACACAATTTAAAAAGATACCTCGAATTTAAACTCCCTTTAAATAGCTGTTTTATTTTACAGTATTAGTTATATAGCGTCAGTTGTTTTACTGTATTCTAACTTATTGTTGGTCCTGTAGGGGACAACGAAGTTATAGACATTGTAAGCCAGGTTAAAATTGTATGGCAAATCTTGAAACCTTATAAGTTACCCAATAGCATTATGCGGGCGGATTTCCAACAAACGACCGACTTGACCTTATCCTGGGTGGAAGTTATCTTCACGAGCAGTCTAGAACACTGTCTAGTAAATTTATCTATTTATTTATATTTACTACAATTTAGCAAATTACACAAACCGTTTTGAGCGTTGAATAAATGAGCTTCGGAAAATTCGAAATGGACTGCGCAATTAAAACTTTTCATATTTGACTTGGTGCCTTCTTTTCGATTTTTGTTACTTTCCACTATTTGTAATTTTAATTTGTGTTGCATAATCCTCAACCTTTGGATATGTTTAGTGGCTCGGGATAATTTTAATGGCTCCCATTAGCACCTTAATGCATAATCGATTGTACCTCTGACTTTAAATGTATCAGTGGTATTTAAAAGTTTAAAGGAGCTCTTTCAGAGTGTAAATTCATCACAAAGATATACTCTAAGAGACATTTTCATGTTACATACATTAAACAAAAATTAATTTAAACATTTGTGAAAGCTAAATAAAACAAACCAATCCATACGACAAGAAAGTCAAAGGCCAACAACTGAAGTTAATGTAATATTTATACCAAAGGCAGGAAAACGTTTTCAATGCTTTAAATTTAATCTTTTCCATACTAAAATTTTTGAAAAACAGATCTCACATATTGCGAGAGGAAATCGGTGGAAACTGCTTCCCACTCCATGATAACTTTTCTGAAAAAAGAGGTGGCCTTTAACAACGTCAGATCAGAGGCGATCATGCAAGCACTATCCTCTCCGTTCGTAAGCGAATTACTATAGGCACAGAGTAGATCAACCTGTAGGAGTAGGTCCTACAATATAAAATTTGTGAGTAGAGGCACACATTACGAGGTGGGGTATTTTGCCCTCTTCTTTGGAACTATCACATAAATTAATTGTTATTAAGCCTGGAAGGGTGCAGGTCAATAAGGTTTTATTAACTTCGGAAAATATCATTCACACATTATTGCCATTTTGTACGAGAAAATCAATTGTCTACACTATTTTCGACAGCAACATGAAGATAATTCCGAAATACGCGTATACGCACAAAACTGCAGACCATGTCTTGCCCTAAGAACTCTGAAACAGATTTTGTTATTTACAATTGCCAATTTTTTCTGTTTGTTGGTAAGATCCTCGGACTACTTTTTTAAACATTACCAATTTGTATTTACATCAAGTACACAATAATTTAACATATATAAATTGGTAAGAAAAGTGTATCTTTGGTTCAACAGAACATGCATCAGGTACACTGATAGCTTTTTAACGTCAATATGTATGTAATTTATAAAATATTAAGAATAAATGTGAACCAAGCCAACCAAGAAACATCCACTGGGAAAACAGATTCTATTGCAACCATACTCATGGTAATTAATGGCTGATGGTGATGACAATCCTTGTCAAAAATATAATTGTTCAGTCATGAACAGGTTTTCTCCCACCAAGACACACAATTGTGAAGCGTGTGACCAGATGATCACTTGATTTGCATAGACAATGCAAAACGTCTACGTGGGAATGATACATCCGATTTCATTCTTATAGTTTTCTGGTTTGGTGGGAAAAAATATTTAATTTTTATTTTATGTTTCGTTTGTATTTTTCTTGATGTATAAAAACTTCGTTTAAAAATAAAATTTGTTAGTTGATTTACATGAAGAAATAAACAGTGGTTAATTTTATTTAAACTAAAATAATTCTAGACAGTTGGCCTAGAATTTACATTGGTTCTTCGCGCCGGATCTAGACATAATGAAATTCAAATTCAACGATAGTTCACATAAACCGATACAACAACAACAATATGCGAACAGCATACAACAACGTTAATCCGGAAATACCACGCTATCTTAACTCACGTCACAGTAAATCATCGACGCGAGGTTTTTGCGCCAACTAACAACGAACGACAGCAAGTCGAATAACATTCAGCCACCCTACAACAGGCCATCCGAGTAAAAATGGAACATCTATTGCTCGCACAACATGAGATCACTGCCAACATAGGTCACTTGCTATCCAATTATAAAAAAGACAGAAATTCCTGAAAAGCTAAAAGCTAAAATTCTAGCGATATCACCACCAATAGGGAACTTGCACCCGTATCGTTCTGCTAGGAAAACAACACAGGATGAATGTACTTGACTTCTAGCAGACATGCGCCAACGCTTGAACGCTGGACATCCGAGCACTCCAACGGGTACATTGGCCGATAACTTAATCTGGACTACAGATTCTCAACCTGATTCCAACGATGACGACTTTCATTCGGAGAGCCATCAAGCAGGGCTGGAAGCAAATTTAAACATGGTTAGTCAACAATCCAACAAGCCTCTGCCTTTTTAGCAACTTGAGTTTTCATCACACGCCAACGGTAATGAGCATCATAAGACCACAGCTAAATCCTTAGATCCGACATTCAAGCAGCAAGTTTTCTATTAATACCTTCAGCTAAACGTCAATCAACTGCGAGGGAAAATAATGATATCTATACCAACTGCACGCAACAATCATGGTAGAAACTGATGAAAAGGATAATACAACAAATTATTTCGTCCAAGATTACTATGGCACAATAAAAAATCGAGTGGAAAATACGATAATTCGATTACAACAATACCATACCAACAATACAACAATACCTTACTTCTGTTCATTGAAGTAATTCATATGACACATTACCCAACATCATGAAAACGACCTACTTAAAATCTAAGCTGCAAAAGGGAGCAGCTCAGCTCGTCGCTCATCCAGCCGAAACAGGTGAAAATTATGATATGGCATGGGAAACAATAAAGGCCAGATACGACAATAGGAGGTTGATGTCAAACAATTACTTCAATTTATTACTGTCGATGTTCACGCGACAACAAGCAAGGGGCCCAGCAATTCGCTCGATGCATGACACGCTTAAGGGAGTGCTGCATAACATTCAGCAATTCGAATTGGAGTCCTCATTCGTCGCATTTGTGGTATTTTTAGTCAATAAAAAGCTTGATCCAGAGTCAATAGGGCTGGTTGAGACAAATCTGCAATAACCCAAGGAAATCCCAATGTAGAACATGTTGTTTGACTTTGAGAACGGCGATTCCAGTCTCTAGAAACTATGGGGAAAAACAAGCCTGTAACAACACTGCGTCAAACCGTTGCACAACTGCTCAAACGAGTAAATATCGCAACACCTTCAGTACGCTGCGTGGCACCCAATTGTAACGGAAAACACAAATTAGAGACCTGGCCACGCTTCAAGAATATGCCGACCTTGGAGAGGGCTAAATTAATCAACCATCTACATTTCTGTGTACGATGCCTAGAAAGTCATGACAGCTTCAAGTGTTTCGCCACGGCTGCGTAGTATGCAACGGTAAACACAATACCCGCTTAAATTGCAACATCTCTGCATCGAAAACCGATCAGGTTTCGAAAACATTCGTGTTGCAGTAAACATTGGCATTGGTATTGTCAACTGCCGTGGACCAGACATCAACCGCAAACGTTCGCTCGTAACACTGTGAGCCCTGATAGATCCTGGATCCCAGGCAACAATAATTTCATCCAGAGCCGTAAATCGTTTCAATTTGAAAAAGAAGAAAATATGGGAAGGTTCACCTTAGCCATTGAGGCACTAGTGTTCGACAATTTGGGTCATCAACTTCATCAAGGTATGGTTGACGACAGCAAATAGACTCACTTGGATAGACGAAAATTGGCCGATCCGCTGTTCAATCATACACAACCGATCGACTTAATAATTGGCGTCGACTATTACACGTCCATAGCCATCGACAACATAATTAAGTCGGGTACCAACGATCCGATGGTACAAGAAACTGAGTTGGACTGAATTTTGATGATGAGTAACTAATGCCATCGAGAACCAACTAAAACTCTTAGTGGAAAACGACAATATTCAAGACGAACGAGTCCGTACCGAAGAAGAGCAGAGAGCAGAGGAACACTTTTCGCTAACAGTATAACGAAACGGTGACGGCAGGTACACGGTAAGAGTTCCGTTCAAGGAGGATCCCCACTGCTGAGAGAATCAAAGAAAACAGCTACAGCTCGTTTATTATAACTAGAGAGAAGTTTTAAAAAAGACTCTCTAGTATGTCTAACTAGACGAAGACGAACAGCGATCGTTTCCTATCGCCTCCGAAATCATATTGTCTGATTTTTACGTAGATCATTTGCTGACAAGAAGCGACAGCATAGACCATGGCTCGGCCATGATACAACAGCTAATGGGGCTCTCCGAGAAAGGTGGACATAAACTAAGGAAGTGGTCTTCCAATAGTATGAGTTATTAACGCAACACCAACAGAGTGACAAGCTACCGGCAACATACTGTTAAAGCTAAGCGATTATATCAAAACCTTGGGTATTCATTATAATCCGAAGAAAGACACATTTGAATTCCACGTAGACAATTTGGAAATGTCTGAAGGCACGGCCACTAAACGTTCACTCTTGGCCGACTCATCAAAATTGTTTTACCCGGTCGGTTGGTTAGCACCTATCATCATTGCTGCTGTGATTCTAATGCAGGACACCTGGATCTCCGGGATCGAATATGCGCATTCGATTTCTTGTTTTCAAACCCACACCATTTCAAACTGTACTGTTTTAATCTAATATTATTAGGATGCTTCTTGAACAGTTGGCACATCGGGCTCCTATTACGTATTTGTTTCAAGAGATAATCGGGCACCGATGGCTTTAACTTAGCTAATTGCTTGCTCACTGAAGTAGAAGTAGAACATTTATCAACGTGACCTCTAAATATGTTTAAAAACTGTTCGAAAGCCAAAGACGGATCCATGCAGCTATATTCATCTGCCCATTCCATATATCAGAAGATTGGTTAATTGACTGTGATCAACATTCCATACCTCAGTGTTCCTATTTGTATGTTGAACAAGGCCTGATAATTTGATGTTAATTAAACAATCATCTGATATTTCAAGATCTAAAACAGAGCACAACACCTCATTAAAGTATCTTTGATCAACTCGATACAAAAACATTGTCTATACAAGTTGACGAAAAATTTGTAATTCTCGTTTTTACAGAAACCAAAACATCAAGACCATTATTGGAAACTAACATTAGAAAACTATCAACGAATAGATTTTTTTGTAAAAAAATATATGTTGAAATCATCCATATTAAATAAATTAGTATGAGATAAGTCATTAATTAGCTTGGCAAACTCATCAACGAAAGTAGGAACACTACTATAATTAACAAACTACGAATATCAATTTGCAGTTCAGGCTAAATGTTACACCGACAACATCAAATGTTTGAAAGTTAAAACTAACTTGTTTACCATTCAAGTTATTATTGATATAAATAGCTACACCACCCGCACGGCTGTCATTGTTGTACTTAGCAAACAAATTATACCCATCTGTATAATAATTTGTAATTTTCTCCACAGTCTGGAATAATCACAAAATACCTAGTAACCATATCACAATAATAACAGGTTATTCAAAGTTTATGTAAAGATTCCTTATCATGGGACCAATCTTCGTTATTTAACTCTTTGAAGCTCGTACTGTTTTTTCTAACCATTTCTAACAGAAAGAAATGAAGATGTTCCCTAAGTTTCCAGAAGAATAGGTTAGGGAATCGTTTTTAACTTCGGAAAATAGATTTTGAATAATTTTGAATTTTGTGTGCGAATAATTTCTATAAAACTTGGGCAATAGGTGCCTGATAGCAATTACGATTATTCCTATTTTCGGGAAATTTTTTCGGTAGTGTTACAAGGCTCAAATTTTAAATTTTAATTTCTTTAAGCTAAACCACTTTTAAGAAACATTTGGCAGATTAGATTGAACGATACAAAAGGAAACCCATTATGTATTCCTGAGGGTTGTGGTTGGATTGTGGTTTGGGAAATTGGTTCACGACACGAATTCCGGTTGTGTTTTAGGAAATACCCAAATTAGATGAGCTATTGCTGTTCTCAATCGATTATTATGGAACTCAGGTTTTACAATGAACTTTGAATTCAAATACGAGTTATGTAGAAGAAAACAGGTAGAACAAAAACCGGGAGTCAAAACGGTACCACAAGTAAGATGCGAGTGATAAGGCTAACTGAAAATAGAAAATTGTTTTTAGATATTTACATTGTTCCAACTATGACCGGGAAAATATTTGGTCCACCCGAGACTTTAATATTAAACAACATTTTAAATTGATCGGTGATGCGGTACGGGTGGATGGATCATGATAATCATTACCAATGATGTAAAATAAAGGAGATAGTATTTTGTAATTTTCAAAGGAAATAGAATTTTGTTTTGTTGTAGCCATACGTCCAAATAGTTTATATGCATTTGTACATAATGGATATATAAAATATATTAGGATAGGGTACATACAAGAACATTTTATGGATACAGCACACAAAAAAATCCTAAACTCATTCCTTATGATAATTGAAAGTGGGATACGTTTCATTCTATTTCCAAAAAAAAAGTAAAAGACACAACCTGGAAAAATAATCTAAAGACAACAACACCAACAAAAATTTGGGACATTTCAAAGATACAGATAAAGATGTACAGGATAAGGAGAAGGAACAAAAAATAAAATAGTTTTGTAAGAAGATGGTAAATCAAGAATTAAAGATTAAATTCTATTTTATCCTTGTAGATACGAAAATACATCTTGACGATTTAAACATAAAAGTGAAGAACGTTAAAAGGAATACTAGTGTAGGTTGGCTTCATTTCTCGTTTTTCTAATTTGTATTTTGGATTTTTACCTATTTGTTACATATTAATCGAAATAAATTTCTAATTAGATCATTATTCTTATTTTTGTTGATGAAACACCCACTATGTAATTATAGTTCTTCTTAAGTGACAAATTGTCCAGAAAGTTGTTTGTTAGTAGGTACGTACGGCTGAAATCGTTGTTTGAGTTTAAATGCCTAATTTTAAATTCTCAACCTTTATGATAATTGTTTATTATTTGAATACTCGTACCTAAATATTTGAGTAATTCGTTCCGATAGATCCGATTTACGTAGAACCATCTGCGAATAGCATTGCCCCAAGATGGGTCATCCCATGAACTGGATTCATTTACATCACTGATTGTAATCTGTTGATGAAAAATTTATTTTGCTTCCTGCCCTATCGGGATTCAAACCTACTACTTTCCGAATCCAAATGCCAAAGCTTTAACCACTATGCCGGTTGGTCAGTTGAAATTAAATAAAGTTTGGTCAGTATGTCAATTGTAATTTTTTTGCTGTTTCAACTTTTCGGAGAGCACGAACTCAGAACTTGTATTATCACAAACTATCATCACTTTGACTGCTGAGAACGTACACGATGCAGTAACAAAAATACTTTCATCGGTAGTAGTGGATGTTGGTTTTTCCGCCGCTAACCAACATTTTATAAAATTACAACAAAAGCGCCGACAAACTTTATAATCAACAGTGTGTAAAATCGTTAAGCACAAATTGATCAACTATGATTGTTTTTATTTAAATATAAACAAATTTCAAGGTATTTGCAATGGCTTGTTCTGAAGTAAGAAAAAAGTGAAAATTAATAGTAAAAAAAATTAATTAATTAATTTCGAGTCAGAATTCCAATATATTCTCGTCATTGGCTCTAGCTCACACAAAAAAGACATTAGACATGGAAGCGAGTGGGTTATATTATCTACACTTCGTAGTTAACTAATATTCTACAGGGTGGCTGATACGAAGTGTTACCAAAACAAAACGCCACAGAATTATTATTTGTTGATGAATTTTATTGAATGAAAGTAAAAAATGTTCACACATACTAAAATTTTCTAACTGCATTAGCAGTTTTCGATTTCGCCACGCTTAGCCGCGATTATGGCCGACAAAGCTATTGCATGTAGCACGAAAGTGGCTCTGCGGTATTTAGGCCCAATCCAGGTTAAGCGCTTGCTTGAGGTTATCGACACTTTGGTATTTTTTTGTTACAACCTTGCTCTTCAAAATACCCCAAACCGAGAAATCTAGCGGATTTGCATCCGGTGAATTTGGTGGCCATTGGGCAGTTGAAATGAACCGCGGTACGTTGTTTCTCAGCCAATCTTGATTGACGCGCGCTTTATGACTCGGCGCCGACTCCTGTTGAAATGTCCAGGCTCTGCGGCCGAAATATTTTTTGTGCCCAAGGCTTCAACGCTCCCTCCAATATATGATCAAAATAATTTCGAGCATTTATCTTGAAGCCACGGTCCAAAAAAACGAGCGGTGAACGGCTTTCGGCCGTTACGGCGGCCCAAACCATCACCATCGGCGGCGCTTGGTTTCGAGTGGCAATTCGTTGGACCAAATTTTTAGTAGAACGGCCTGGCAAGTAAATCCGGTCGTTTTGCTTGTTCACATATTGCTCAATAATGAACGGTGACTCATCGGAGAAAACCAAATTCGGCAAACCGACACTTTCGTGCAAGCGTAACAACTCCTTTGCTCTTTCCACTCTAACTTTTTTTGAGCATCGGTGAGACCATGCGTTATATGGAATTTCAAGGCCTTTAGTCCAAGATGATCTTTTAATATGTCCTGCATTCGTTTGAGAGAAATGTTCGCCTCACGAGCATTTTTCTGCCGCTACGGCGCGGCTATGTATCTGGCGATGTTGCAATGCGTTTTGGTCCACCACCATGGCGTTTTGCAATGCTGCCAGTATCGTTATAACGATTTATGGTGCGACACACAAACATTTTATTCACGTGCAGATGTTTTAACTGGTTAACAATCTGCAGCTGTGGTTTTCCAGCCAACTATACAGCAATCACACTAGTACGCTTGAATTCCATTGCGGATAACTCGTTTTATGAATATTTCCCACTAAAATGCTTTCGTACTCTTGAAAACAATGGAATGAACTATCATTAATCTAAATTTGAGCGCTCGGGCATCACTGGTTTGACAACAATGCCAGTCTGAAGTTGGTAACACTTCTTGTCAGTCACCCGTTAAATTCTGTTAGGCGAAGACCTATAAAAATGTTGTATACACAGCTGCCATAAGGGCATTCCGGCATTCGTATTGTCTTTCATTTGAATAAATTAGCCTCGATAACCATCTCCAATGGTTTTCAATAATATTTAAATCCGGAGACAATTTAAAAAATTTAAAACTGCCACGTTATTTACTTCAAACCACTGTTTCACTCGTGCAGCTTTGGGGATTGCTCAAACATTTGAATAGAAATTGCTGCCCACACCACGATGGACCCAACTTTGGAGTGGCGGCGGGACAAGAATAGCTCCGATTTCCTCAAGTCATAAAAGTAATGTCCAGAACCTTTTTCTGGTCCATCTAACTTAACCTTTTTCTCGTTCGAAAAAATTACCTGGAACTATTCTTATGGAAGGAAGATGTCCACGGCAATACTCCAAACGAGCACTTCTAAGTATTTTCGCCGGAGATGTGTACACTTTGTATTCTCTTCTGAACAGTACCGGCACTGGCTCAGACTCCCATTTTCTACTTTATTTTTTTTTGCAGATAGCATCGAATTCGAAGCTTCGCGCAAAATAGCTCTATGTTTCCGTTCTGCTGTTGCCCTTGCTGAGCGGCCACTTCGATTTTTTCCGTAATTTTCTGGATCTTTGAAATAGTTGTTGATGGTCCAAGATTGCGACCAATTTTTTGGAAATCGCACGGTTGGAATAATTTTCTTGTTTAAGCGCAAGAAACTTTTCAATTTCTACCTTTGTTAGGATTTTTTCTCGACCCATTTTCATAAATAAACTTAATAAATTGATGATAAACTATTAAATTGAACGCAACTAAATTTATGTACGGGCACTTCACGCCTTTGACGTCAAGAACAAAATGATGAGGGTAATCAAGTGTCGCAGTTTAAATAAGCAGAAGAATCGAAATGGGGCATTTTCACTTCGCATTGCATGCGGGTGTGTCCATTAATAATTGGAAAGTTAGTTAAGATAGAAACTAAGGTGACGAACAATTTTTAAATAATTAGTCGCATTATCTTAGGTGAAAATTGTGAAAATGAAATTGTGCGGTAATTGGTTTCGATGGTCTGATTGATATATTGAGATTAAATTTTACTTTTTACATGTTTTATACCTTACTTTGAAAAACATGAGATCCTTTCCCACCACTTGTAAATTAAAAAATCGCATGTTGATTTACGGTAGCATGGTACTTTTTGTCTAAACAAAGCTGTTCCATCCTTTCATAAACATTCTAATCTATCGATATTTCGGAGGTACTGGAGCAGACATCAGTGAGTTTTTGTAACATAACTGGATGACACAACTTCAAGACGCAAGAGAACAGCGATAGCTGACATGGTTGTGTCACTGCACCACGCTCGTCATGGAATCATTGTTCAGGATTGTTTGGTCAATGTATAATTAATATTGATGAATCCAAAACTTGTAAAAGGAAAATAAAAAACACGGTATCATTTCCTGACGACTTTCGAGCTGAGCACACGTCATTTGGCGGGAATTTGGCTTCATGCTTATATTTAATGTATAAAAAAAGCTTATAATAAATAAATAAATTTTGTATTGATATATTAAAATAGTAATTATAAAATAATTAAAAGACTTAAAGTTTTATGAACATTTTTTGGTGCCGAAACCCTGGAATTTTTTTATTCCGTATATAAAAAAAAATAAAAAAACATTAAGAATTTAAATGTGGTATATTTAAGCAAAATCTAAGTGAATCTACATATGTGTAATTTTTAAACTAAATCACGCTACAATAATCATAAAAAATCGAAAGTTGCGCGATATAGTGAAGGGTGTTTGCTTGAAAATTAATTTGTTCTACCAAATTCGAGAATTTTGCGAAGGCTTGTGTCTAGCGGTACATATATAATAGAAAACACATACGCCATACAGCACCGAATTTAGTAGTTGCTACTGTGAATATTGCCCATCGCCTACAAACAAAGTGGTTATTTAGATAATTTCTACGCAGAACTCAAAGCGAAAATATTTGTTATACATAGTGGATAATTAACTTACCGTATACAGTGGTCGAGAAAGAAGTCGATTTGGTTTGATAACTAAGCTAAGGTGAATAAAATTGATCGTCAAATTAGAATTAGAAATCGTACGGCTGCACAAATATAGGCCATTTTAACGTTTACAAGGAAAATCGACGATAACATTACCGAATCTGCTACTCGACCTGGCTTTGATGATTTAATGAAACACCATGCTGATTTCCATGAGTTAAAAATAGAATTGCACGCGTTCCCCGATTATCAACCAGTGACAGCAAAGGTTGATGCTGAATACTATGCAGCATGAACACTTCTGGAAAAAGCTTTGGTCCACCGTACGACTAAAAATATGAAATTAGGAAAAAATAGCGACGATTTGAACGACACATTAGAATCATTTGTAGCTCAGCAGAAAATGTTTTACGTCTATATATACAACATCGAGTGTTTAATTACCAAAAACTAATGTAGAACCATTCAGCGGTGATTACAAAATGTGGCTGTCTTTCCGTGATCTATACGTAAATACAGTTCACAACCACCCACACTTAAAGAGTTCGCAGTTACAACAGTTAAATAGTGTACTAAGGGGAGAGGCTGCTAGAATAATTCGACACATTTCCACAACGGACAATCGCTATGAAGAAGCGTGGAAAAAATTGGAAGCTCGGCACAATAAGCCAAAGCCAATAGTATCAACTCTAGTTCAATCGTTTATCAATCAAAGGCCTTGTAAGAGCACTAACTACAAGGACTTACGTCGATTATATGATATTTCACACGAAGTAATACGAGTCTTACGAAGTCCTGATGAAAGGGAAGATTCTCGTGACACCTAGCTAATCTTCTTGTTATTAGAAAAAGTGGACAATGATACAAAACAATTATTGGCAAGAGATTCGGTGAGCAATTTACACCCTACCACTGCAGAATTTTTGGGATTTTTAAATATTCAATGTGACACGTTGGAATCATGTAGTATTGAAGATGAAAGGATTACTCGTATCTCAACACAACCTAGTAAATCATTTTTAGTGGAACCATCAACACCAAAGGTTTAGAATTTTATTTGCTATGCTTGTAAAGGTGTGAACACATATGATGTTTAAATGCCCAATTTATCGCAACAACAATTTAGAAGCTCGACTCACTTTAGTAAACGATCAACGCCTATGTCACAATTGCTTAAGAAAAGGACATTTTTCATCGAACTGCCTGTCTAAAACTTCATGCTTAATTTGCCGTAAGAAACACCATTCGCAGAGTCAAAGTTCGGACCTTCAAAGTTCGCTTGAGAGAGATGAAGTTTGTGAAAAATATTACATATGTGCCACTGAAGTAATGAAAGACGGTAGACATCAAGTGCGTCTACCATTAAAAATCCCACGAGTAAAACTAGGAGACTCATTTAATAATGCAAAACGACGTTTACTTGCAGTGGAAAGAAGATTCGTGACTAATCCAGAATTTAAAGATAATTATAGATAATTCATTCAAGAATATAAGGAATTGGGTCACATGCATGAGGTGAAATGGAATGATCTACCAGAAGATGACGAAAACAAGTATTTTTTGCCGCACCATGCAGTCTTTAAGGAGATCTCAACGACCAGACTGCGTGTTGTTTTTGATGCATCGTGTAGAATATCCAACTTAGTATCATTAAATGACACATTGCAAGTCGGACCAAAAATTCAACTTGATCTTAACACAATTTTGTTAAAATTTCGATTACATCAAACAAATTGCATTTGTCGCCGACATTGAAAAGATGTATCGACAAATTCAGCTAAATCCACAAAACAAACCGTATCAACTAATTCTTTGGCGTGAAGAGCGTTTTAAAGGTTTATATGTTAGATACAATTACTTCTGGACTAGTATGTGCTCTATATATGCAGTGCGAACATTGAAAGCAATTGCCGATTAAAATACGAATAATTACCCAGAAGAATCATCAATTATATCTATTGATTTCAACGTTGACGATTTGCTCTTGGGCGCAAATACGATTGAAAATGCGGAAAAGTTAAAATTGAATATATTTAAAATACTTGAGAGTCGTGGGTTCCATTTGCGAAAGTGGCGATCTAATTTAAAGGAATTTTTGCAATCGTTTTCAAAATCGGAAGTGGAAAATATCCTAAAATTGATTGAGAATGAAGATACGAGTAGGTTGAAAACTCTTGGCATGTTTTGGAACTCGCAAGCTGATGCATTTACTTTTGAAGTCAATTTAAAGTCATTAAACATTTGGAAAAACCGTAAAATATTATCAGAGGTGTCTCGAATTTATGATCCGTTAGGATGGTTATCCCCAAACATAATGATGTTTAAATTAATTATTCAAAAATTGTGGATTGAGCGTTGTGATTGGGATTCAACAATGCAGCATGAAATAAAAGAAGTATTTGAAAATATATATTGTACGCTAACACAAGTTAACAACATCAAATTCCCTATTTGTTATTTTACAACTAATCAACTAAAGTCAATAGATACTTCTGAAAAAGCCTATGGTGGTGTGGTCTACGTTCGATGCACTTATGCAGGTAGTAGCGTAGATACGTCGCTTGTGTGTGCAAAAAGTAAGATTGATCCAATAAATCAAATAACTTTACCCCGATTGGAGTTATGTGCTGCATTTTTGATGTGCAAATCAGTGTAATATGTAAAAACCGAAATCTTCAATTCGATGGTGGTATTGCATTGGTTATCCGATGTTCCACGCATATGAAAAAATTTCGTTGCCTATCGTACATCTAAAATGTCAGAAATCATTCCAGTCATGTCTTGGCATCATGTACCTTCAGAACAAAATCCGGCTGATTTGATATCAAGAGATGTTCAACCAGATAAATTAAATGACTCAGAATCAATCAATTGACCAGAATGTGCGAATATGCGGTCCAATTTTAGTGAAGGAATTAATACATGCTGAAATCGTAATTATTCGAAGTGAACAAAAAATTTCATTTAAACATGAAATAAAGAACATTCTCAGTAAAGGGCGTTTGGATTCTAAATCGAAATTATTAGGACTCGATTAATTTATTGACCGCGAGGGTATCATTCGAGTAGGAGGTTGACTTAAACATACTAATTTGAAGTTTTCCACTAAACATCCCGTTATACTACCGCAGCATAAAATAAGCGAGTTAATAATTCGCGAAATACGCATTACTCACCAACATGCTGGATTGAATATACTGCTAAATACTGAGGTTGACTTAAACATACTAATTTGAAGTTTTCCACTAAACATCCCGTTATACTACCGCAGCATAAAATAAGCGAGTTAATAATTCGCGAAATACGCATTACTCACCAACATGCTGGATTGAATATACTGCTAAATACTATTCGCCAGTCAAAAAATTTATAAATCGGTGCATTGTTTGTATTAAATATCGAGGTAACACATCACAACAAAAATGGGAGACCTTCCTGCTTCAAGAGTAACAGAAAAACGACCATTCCTGGATGTAGGAATTGATAATGCTGGTCCAGTGTATGTGAAATCGAGCTTAACTCGAAATGACCGTATGGAGAAGGCCTATCTTACCTTGTTTGTGTGCTTATCAATAAAAGCAGTTCATATAGAAGTCGTAAGTTCCATGACCGCAGAAAAATTTTTAGCAGCCATTAAGCGATTTGTTGGACATCGTGGTATCCCAGAAAATGTATATTGTGATAATGGGTCGAATTTCGTTGCGTGGAACAATGAATTAAAAAATTTGCGTCGAGAGGTCCTACAGCAGTTCAAAGGTGATGAAATGACAACGTATGGTCTACAAAAACATATTACATTCCATTTTAATCCGCCGGCGGGTGCACATTTTGCAGGCCTTTGGGACGCTTCAGTCAAATCCACAAAGTACCACATGAAGAGAGTTATGAACAACGTTGAAGAAATAACCACATTTACTAATAAAATTGAGTCAATTTTAAACTCACGACCTTTATGTTGTATTACAGATGACGTTTCAGAAGTTCAAGTATTAACTCCCAGCTATTTTCTTATCGGTACGAAGCATTACCTGCAGTTTCTTGACGATGTAAAGGAATCAAAATTAAATCGCTGGCAGAACATTCAGAAACGCATGCAAGGGTTTTGGAAGAGTTGGCGTGGCGAATATTTGCATACCCAGGTTAGCGACTTTCAAATAAACGATGTGGTACTACACTGAAGGATACGAATCTACCTTCGAATCAATGGCCTTATGGTATAATCACAGAAACCTATCCAGGCAAGGATAATATCGTCAGAGTGGTCAAATTTAAGATGTAATAACCAACAGATTAGTCAAACTACCTGTTGATGTAAACGCAAATTATTTATTTCGGTAAAA
Source organism: Nephrotoma guestfalica (assembly GCA_963691935.1). NCBI lineage: Eukaryota > Metazoa > Arthropoda > Insecta > Diptera > Tipulidae > Nephrotoma > Nephrotoma guestfalica. The sequence goes on along the minus strand of OY829913.1, from coordinate 249,479,056 downwards.
CATTTGTTATTTCTAATATTCGAACGCCTTCCATCGCCAATACTTCTTTCATAGGTTTATCTCTAGTACTGGTTCATAAATGTAGCTCAGCTGGTCGTGGCATATGACTGGTCGTATCTTACTTTTAACACTGTCATGACTCAATAGTTTCTTTCTGTTGCAGATACTGACCCAAAATGAGTGCTTTGCAACAATTGTGCTGCACTGCCACTTGAAACTGCACTTTAAAATTCTCAAATAGAATCTTGACATCGTAATGTCAGATGTTTTAAAATTCTTCTTGAACTTCCAGCAATTGGTAGTGTAGAGATCCTTTTTTTTAGCTGTTGTTTCCAGTAGTTTGCAAGGTATGTGTTACAAAGCAGGCTTCCACTTGTTTAATTTTCACTTCAAACTCCTGCTTGATTTGTCCTTTAAATTCCACGAGCTGCCCGTCGACTTTTCCGTCCCTCAAGGGACTTTATTTCTTCTCCAACCTCTTTAATATGAAGATCTTGGATATGTTAGATTTCAACGAGTTTTTCATTCTGAACGATCTGCTGTTTATGCAGATGTGCAAGTCGATCACCTTGCTCGCTCGTAGTTCTACCAGTTGTGCACTTTGTTCTTTGTTTAGCGTAGCAAATTGCTCGTATTGCTGGTGCTAATCTAAAACATTTTTCGGTGCCGAGTTAGTCGAATTTTGCACTTTGCTGTTCTAATTTCGCGTCCATTCCCGTGATTTGGAGCAAAAGTGCCTGCATCGTATCTCCCATGTTAAAGAATCTTTTCTGTTATTTTTGGTGGCTGTTTACGGCCATGGTTTTTCCTTTATGTTCATTGGTCCGGTTGCCTCATTTTTAACTTCCTCTGTGCAAGGCTGAATTTTCCGCTCATCGTTTGGGGTCACCAAATATGATAAAACTTTTTGTTGACATTTGTTTTTATAGCCATACCGATCAATATAGCTCACAAAAGCTTTTCGATTTACATTTTCCAATAAAGATACTACAAATAATAAGTACCTTTTGAATAAAACTGTCTCCATCTCGTAAAAACGATCATCACCAAAATCAAAATTTATAACCCTAATTTAAAAACTAAAAAAAAAATTCAAGCAAAAAGTAGAATTTAGTGTGTAACTCTTATAGCGAAAATTCTATTAAGAAAAATGTCAACAGTGAATTTTCCGTTTTCTCCTCATACAGTAGTGTGTTGATGCACCAACAGTTTTCATTGTTATGAATTGCAATTTTTATGTTGGATTAAATTGAATTTAATTTATTTTTTGCTGCATGTTTTCTATAAATTTCCATGATCCATTTTACCATTGCCATAATTTTTAATATTATAAAGCACAAACAGGATACAAAAAAAAATGTTCTGTGTAAGAAACCAAAGTAAGATTTTTCATCTCATTTTGAGTTTCTGGTGCTGTTTGCTACCCTAAACTTCTTTAGAAATTTAATTTAGCAACACAAATAAGTCAAAAAAATAATAATAAAGAATACTAATAATTCTTAAATTGTTTTTATAGTTTTTGGTGTGGAATTTTCTCTATTTTAGATGTAAGTTATATTAATTTGAAAAACACACGACGACCAAAAGAATATAATATCTCAGAAAATAAATAAAGAACCAAATAGTAGTAATAGTAGTAATAAAGAACAACAAAACCACCAAACTTAACAAAATCCTTGATATAATGAAGAAAATCCGAACGAGATACAGAGAAACACAAAAAAAAATATTTTTTTTAATAAATTTCGAAAATTTTCTTAAATGTTTATTCTCACCACATGCATTTTGGGATTTGAATTTTATGCAATGACGAAAAATAAAAATAGAGCTTAAAAACTGTAATGAAAATGGGGAAAGAATATAACGTACACAACTAAAAAGGAACAAAAAAAAAATCTAATAGATGGTAAAAAAAAAACAATTTTCTGAAAGACAACTACCACTTTGCCAGCAACAACAGCGTACAAACGTACCGCTACAAAAATTATGTATTAGAAAATTTCACACAAGAAGATTTCTTAAGAGACAAATAAAATATTTTATTTTATGAGGAATTTTTTTTGGTGGTGGGTTGTTTTGTAATTTGGATTCATTTTGCTTTCCTCTAAGTTCGTTGATTTTTTGGAAGTACATACGTTAAGCTTTTTATGCTGTTTTTTATTATATGTTTTATTTTATTTTAAAATCAATACAAACAAAATGTTTGTTATGTATAAAACAAAACCAAACTGTATGCTGATTTATGATTTTTATGTGCATGCTGGAAATATTGGTATTTATTATTTGAACATGAAACACTTTAAGCAAACAGTCACATACTTACCATGCCATAGTGCTAGTATATTTTTTTTGATTTTTTGTTTTTACACAATTTATAATATTATAAAATACAACAATGGCTCTCGCTCTAAACAATAATACTAAAAATAAGTTTAATCTGACCTAAATATTAATCGTATTTCATATTGTTTTAAATTCTATGAAGTTTTCCATATTATATAATCCCGAATACAAAATATAATAATTTCTGCTGCTCTCATATCCATATACATAAAACCCTTGTGGAATATGAAACTAGTATACCACCAGTAGTATCGTTTTATGATTATCATAAAGTAGTTTTCAGCTTATGAACTAACTTATGCATGAGGCGCTGAATAGTTCTTGTCTGCGAGCATCTACTCTACATAACTTTCCTGTATATACACCTGAATTATTTACAAACTAATTTTATGACGAGAGAATGGCTATTTATTATTAGTTTGTTTATAAACTGTTTTGGGGTACAATGGATGTGTAATGTATATTGTATGGTGTATACTATTTGACTTTTACACTATAAAATAAATTATTTTTTTTACGGTGGAATTGTGCTATAAAAACGAGGAGAATTTTATCTATGGAACGATAAACTTAAATTCATTACTTTTCTATATTATAACGATAAACACATTTTTCACACTATAATAGTTTATGATTAATTATTTGACCCTTTTTTGAGGGTGTCCATGAATATTCTTTCACTTGAAAATATTACAGTGCTTTTTATGTATTTCTTTCGAATCCTTTTTCAAGAATATATGAGCTAATTAGCTATAATTTTTATTAATGTCATAAAAACGGTTTATGGCGATACAATTTTTTGTTTTCTGTAAGTATAAGAGGACAATGCAAACAAAATATTTTCGTTTGTATAAAACAAAGGATAACATTAACCAGTTCGATAAACAGTGGTATATAAAACAGGTCGCACATGGTTTGTGTGAATTTGGGTGGAAATGTCCAACACTTCAATTTTGTATAACGAAATGTTTAACAGATTAAAAAAATGTAAGTTGACTCAAGTCCACTGTTACGTTTATACACTGAGAAAACACTTTAGTTGTGGCAACCGAATTTTATGCCCACCGAATTAAGCGGTTGTGAGAACCGCAATGATATAGTTGTTGTTACATATAGTTTCAGTTAACCGTACCCGTTTGAAGTTACTGTAAATAAAGGTTTTGTTGTAATCGCAAATGTGTAATTTAACCTTTGAACTAAAACAACATCGTAATAAATAAATCTAATTTATAGTAACCATAACGATTACTGGGTTTTAGATTACTTTATTGGTAATAAAAGATTTTCTATTGGCCGATATGAAAGTTATTTGATCAAAATGATCACTTTGCTGCCCAAGAAATTCGATTGTTGTTATTTATATTCGTTTATGTAAATAACAACAATCGAATTATTTTGGGACTTAACCATTTATTTTTTGATTCAAATTATTAAATCGTTATTGCAAGCGACCACTTCAATTAGCGAGTTATATTCTATTCTTTTATTGCAAACGAACCTGTAATTTTACTTGTAATTTAATAAAAACTATATACACAAAATAAAACATATTTTAAATAATTTAAATAAAAATTTATTTCAAAATTTTATTATAACATTGAGATCTACAATAATTATGTTATAATATTTTGAACTTATAAACTAATAATCCCGTATTACATAATTTGCATCATTAGCGCATTTACTAATGTAGGATATATGGTCACATTTTGAAGATTTCATACCGCGTATAATACAGGGTGGCGCACGAATCGTGCTACAAAAACAAAACGTAATAACTTTTTTTCTGTGTGACTAATCGGCTTTATTTTTTTTTATTGTATAGATAATTCAATTTTATTTTTATTTAACTAATTAGTTTTGAAAATGATAGACCGTAAATGACCTCCATGCTCATTCACGCATGTGCGACACCTGATCAGAAAATTATTCATTGCGCACTGAAGGGTTGAAGTCGGGATCGCCTCAATTATTGTTGTAATGGACTGCTTCAATTCAGTCAAATTCCTTGGTTTCGTTTTAAACACCTCTTGTTTGACATAACCCCATAAAAAAAAATCTGGTGCAGTGAGGTCAGGTGACCTTGGGGGCCAGCGGAAAGTGGAGTTTCTGGATATTAATTTATTTGGAAATTTTCGTTGGAGCTCCTCCATAACCGGTCTGGCTATATGTGCAGTTGCTCCATCTTGCTGGAACCAAATGCTGTTAAAAGGGATACGTCTTCGCCGCAGTTCTGGGTAAAAAAAATCTTTCAACATGTTTAAATAACGGTCCCCATTTACAGTTACTGTTTCACCGTTTACTTCAAAGAAGTATGGCCCGACAATGCATCTTGATGAAACTGCGCACCACACTGTCACTCGTTCTGGGTGCAGTTCCGTCTCATGGAGTATTTCTGGATTAGTCTTCTTCGGCCATTTCAATAATTTTCCGGCAAAATTCCAGGCGAATAGGCAAATCCAGAGGTTTTAATTTGCTTGTAATTTGGATTTTGTACGGAAACAAGTTTAAGTCATCATGAATTATCCGTTGTAATGACCGTCTGCTAACTCCAATTTGCGCCGATAACTCTCGAGTCGAAACACTTGGATTTGCCTGAATTGATGATGCTACAGCTGCGATTGTGGCTTCGACCCGAACATAGGGATCTCGATTGTACGGTCTACGTGCGATGCTTCCAGATTCAGCAAACATGCGTACCAACCTCATAATGGTCCATCTACTCGGGGGAGTGCCGCCAAACTCCCGCCTAAATTCCCTCTGGACGGAAATGATGGACTGCAAAGCATGGTAGCGCTGCACTATCCAAATCCTCGTTTCGGTATTCCAAGCATCCATTTTAGTAAATTTAAATAATAATCTGCAAAATAAAAAAAATAAAAAACAGATTAGTCACACAGAAAAATAGTTATTACGTTTTGTTTTTGTAGCACGATTCGTGCGCCACCCTGTATTAGTACCAAGTACTTTTATCTTATAAGCGAAGTAATAAATATCGGAAAATAATCTCTCAATAGATTTTAAACACACTTAATATTTTTCAGCGCCCTTTACAACAAGTTTTATAAGCCCAAAAACTGGCTCACTATTATTATCAATTTTTATACAAACAATCATGCCCTTCTTTAGGAGAATATTATTAAATTGAATCCAAGACATTTGTATTGTATTTGAATTTAAACCGAATTTCAATATATGTAGAGTACTAACAGGTTTCACCGGTCGATGCGAAATACAGGTACGTATGTGAAGTTATCCCAGAATTTTATCCCAGAAAATACAAATATTTAATCAGGCAACACTAACGTATCAATAACCAATTTGCTCTTGTGTGAAGTTATCCCAGCCCAGCTTTTAATTCATTTCATTCAAATATACTATATTTGCGAAGTTAGCCCAGCCCAGAATTTTTATCAATTTTAATGAAAAAACTAAAAATTATCAAAAAACTGTAAACTTCTGGATTGCATATAGTAAAGGAAAATTATTTATTTATTTATTTATTTATTTATTTTACCAACAGAATTAATTTACATCTGGCATTTTTAAAATTTGGTTTATTTATATAAATCAAATTTGAATAAAAAAAGTTTTTAGAATTCTTTTAAATTCATCTCTGGACAAATTAAAATCGAACACGGTAGATACATTATTAAATACACGGCTAGAATTACAAACCGGGTCCGACATACCAAAATTAGACCCATGGAAGTGCAGATTAATCACTAAGCCTCGGTGTCTGAGTGATCTCACTGGGGCACGTATTGAAAACAAGGAAAGTAGTTGTGAACAATCAATTCGGCCCATTATAACGTCGCGCACAAACATTGCGGAAGAAATTTGTCTTCGAACGAACAATGGTTCAATATTCAATATCAAACAACGGCCTAGATACGGCGGAAGCACATACTTAGGAGCGTTTACCTCTCGAGGAAGTCGCCTTAAGGCAAACAGCATAAATCGCTTCTGGATTGATTCTATACGGTTAGAGGAATTGATATAGTACGGATTCCAGATAATTGACGCATACTCCAAGTTCGATCGAACAAATGAAGCAAAGAGGACTTTTAGAGTATATGGATCATGAAAGTCTTTGGAGAAACGGATTAAAAACCCTACCATTGAATTAGCCTTATTAATACATCTGTCAATATGGTCCTTAAACGATAAATCCCGTGAAAACAAAACCCCTAAATCTAGAAAAGAATGAACTCGCTCTATCATAACGCCATTTAAGAATAAACTATTATCATGTCCATTACGTCCATAACGTCTTCTAGAAAAGTTCATAACTTTACATTTCGAAACGTTCAGGCAAAGCTTATTCAAGCTACACCAGTCGCAGAAAACGTTTAATTCCTGTTGTAGATTTAGCAGATCGCGATCATTTCTAATCTTACAAAATATTTTTACATCATCAGCGTAAATCAGAAACTTACAATGTTTGAAGCACCGCTTCACATCATCTATGAATGCAATAAATAATAGAGATCCAATGTGGCTACCTTGTGGGACGCCAGACAAAACATTGATGTCTCTAGATAAAATATTATTTAAAAAAACTTTTTGAGTTCTGTTCGTCAAATATGAAAAAATCCACTTTAAAGGAAGGGCATCACACTTGTTGAGCTGTCCCAGTTTCTTTACCAATAAAACATGATCAATTTTATCAAAAGCTTTGCTAAAATCAGTAAACACTACCTCAACACCATCACCACCTTCTAATGCTAGCGTCAAAAAATTTGTAAACAAAGCAAGATTTGTCACAGTTGACCGTCCGGGGTAAAACCCATGCTGGTTTACTGAGATGGAATTTTTAATTAAGAAAAAGATGCGGTCCTTGACCATCGATTCAAATAATTTAAGAATAGCCGATAAGATAGAAATACCGCGGTAATTTTCGATATCCGTTCTCCGTCCACTCTTGAAAATTGGTTTAATGAAACTGGATTTCCAAATTGAAGGGAAAACCCCACTTTTCAAACTCAAATTGAAGATGTTCGTCAGCGGCTGAACTAAGACCGAAGCACACTTTTTCAACACAAGTGGGTGAATTTTGTCCGGGCCACAACTCATATTCACATTTACATTCAAAAGAGCGTGCAGAACGTCATCGGTAGTAAATTGAAATTGAATGTTTGGATTATTATTAAAAACAAGATCGTCATTCCCTCTCGAAGACGGGACATACACATTTTCAAAAAATGCTGCAAACATGTCAGTGATAATTTGTGGATCACTAGCCGTCAAAGAATTGAAAGACATTTGCGAGGGTATACCTCTACAATTCCGTTTCGAATCAACATAACTCCAGAAACATTTAGGGTTGTTTCTAATATTCGATTCGATCTCGACAATATATAAATTATACAAGAAACGATTTAAAATTTTAAATTGAGATCTGAGAGCGCTAAATATTTCATAATTTACGGCGGATGGGTTTAATTTATATTTTTTATGAGCTTTAGATTTCCGATTTTTTAATCCTGAGAGGCGACTATTAAACCATGGCTCGCGCATCGACGAAACTACAGGTGAACGGGGAATAAATTGTTCAATTGCCAAGTTCATTATTTTATAAAACTGATCAATATAAGCGTCTAAACTACCCGTTATATATTGATCCCAATTAATATTGTCCAGAAACTTATTTAAAGCATTATAATTTCCCTTATTAAAATTGAAAGACTCACTAGAATTAAAACTTACGTTAACATTAACACAATTTTCAAATATTAATTGGATATGTAGTGGTATGTGAAAAATACTTGAAGAACCGCCGAGATCATTACAAGCAATGATTGTGCCATGTACTTCTACTGGAACGAACACCAGATCGAGGATATTGCTGCACTGGTTCTCGATGTTATTAATCTGTCTTAGCCCGAGTGAACAGATTGAGTCCATCACCAGATCTGAAGTTAGATCACCATTGAATGGCAGAAGTTCATCATCTACTGTAAGCCATTTTATTTTCGGTAAGTTAAGATCTCCCAAAATCATCACACAATCAAAATCAGGAGATGCAGCTGCTAGTTGGTTTGAGAAAAATAAAGATAGCTCACCATATATATTAACTGAGGATCCGTATGGTATGTAAACAGCAACTATCAACACCAGCTTTCCATTGAAAGCAAGTTTAACAGCCAACATTTCCAACTCGTTACTCCCAAGGTCAATAATATCCGCACGTATATCTTTCGTGACCGCTAGCAGAACTCCGCCACCTCTCGCTGTCGATTCAAGATCCGTATAACGATCGCGTCTGAAAACATAGCAGTCTGGAGGGAAGTACTCTGCAGAATTGTGCGAGCTTGTCAGCCATGTTTCCGTGATGCAGATGACATCATATTCATTTTCCAACACTGATAGGTACGTTTCACGCGTTTTTGATCGTATTCCGCTAGCGTTGTGATAATAAATAGACAATGTGTTGGTTTCATCTGAGAGTGGCAGTGTCAGTTGAGCGATAGGTGCAGACAGCGGAATCGGATTTGAAGAAGGTATAAAATCAGTTGAGGTCGCAGTAGATATTGCTACAACGTCGTTAGAGCTGAGCGTGGGACTAAAAAATTATTATTCATTGATTTCCGACGTGAATTTAAAATTACAGCCAATGTTAAAAAAGTTCGATCCGTGGCAAGTTCCCGAAAATTAACTCTGGACTGTGAATTTCATTGATTTTTAAGTAATTTTTCGTCCCACTCGATAAATTTAAAACTATTTCGCCAAAACTAAAAATGTCTCGGGTCAGGGCTACATGATTCTGAAATGTATACACTAGTAACTAAGTTATACTAGTGTAAACATTTCAAAATCATGTAGCCCTGAACCAAAACATTTTTAGTTTTGGCGAAATAATTGTAGATTTATCGAGTGGGAAGGAATCTTACATAAAAATCAATGAAATTCCCAGCCCAGAGTTCATTTTCGGGATCTTGTCACGGAACGATTTTCTTCTAACTCAGCTAAAACTTAGCTACTAGTGAATTCATTTCAAAATCATGTAGCCCTGATCCGAGACATTTTTAGTTTTGGCGAAATAATTTTAGATTTATCGAGTGGGACATTTTCGGGAGTTCATTTTCGGGAACTTGCCACGGAACGATTTTCTTCTAACTCAGCTTAAATTTAGCTACTAGTGAATACATTTCAAAATCATATAGCCTTGATCCGAGACATTTTTAGTTTTGGCGAAATAATTTCAGATTTATCGAGTGGGACGAAAAATTATATAAAAATCAATGAAATTCCCAGCCCAGAGTTCATTTTCGGGAACTTGCCACGAAACGATTTTCTTCTAACTCAGCTTAAATTTAGCTACTAGTGTATTCATTTCAAAATCATGTAGCCCGGATCCGAGACATTTTTAGTTTTGGCGAAATAATTTCAGATTTATCGAGTGGGACGAAAAATTATATAAAATCAATGAAATTCCCAGCCCAGAGTTCATTTTCGGGATCTTGTCACGGAACGATTTTCTTCTAACTCTGCTAAAACTTAGCTACTAGTGTATACATTTCAAAATCATATAGCCTTGATCCGAGACATTTTTAGTTTTGGCGAAATAATTTCAGATTTATCGAGTGGGACGAAATCTTACATAAAAATCAATGAATTTCCCAGTCCAGAGTTCATTTTCGGGAACTTGCCACGGAGCGATTTTCTTCTTACTCAGCTTAAACTTAGCTACTAGTGTATACATTTCAAAATCATATAGCCCTGAACCAAAACATTTTTAGTTTTGGCGAAATACTTTTAGATTTATCGAGTGGGACGAAAAATTATATAAAATCAATGAAATTCCCAGCCCAGAGTTCATTTTCGGGATCTTATCACCGAACGATTTTCTTCTAACTCAGCTTAAACTTAGCTACTAGTGTATACATTTCAAAATCATATAGCCTTGATCCGAGACATTTTTAGTTTTGGCGAAATACTTTTAGATTTATCGTGTGGAAAGGAATCTTACATAAAAATCAATGAAATTCCCAGTCCAGAGTTCATTTTCGGGATTTTGTCACGGATCGAACTTTTTTAACATTGCCTGTAATTTTCCTTTACTATATGCAATCCAGAAGTTTACAGTTTTTTGATAATTTTTAATTTTTTTATTATATATAAACAAATCAAATTTAATAAATTTGATAATTTTTCGTTTTTTCATTAAAATTGATAAAAATTCTGGGCTGGGCTAACTTCACACAAGAGCAAATTGGTTATTGATACGTTAATGTTGCCTGATTAAATATTTGTATTTTGTGGGATAGAATTCTGGGCTAACTTCACATACGTAATACAAGTTTCAAAGCAGCACTAGATTTTAAATTTTTAGTTGATTTTTAATATTATTCGAAATATAGGAAGTATTTTAATAAATTTGATATTTTGCTTCGAATCTCATTGCGCTTATTGCAATTAGCGGACCAATTTTTTCCATAATACTTGCATAATGCTATAAAAAGTGAAATTTCGGTTTTAAATGACTTTTTGAAATTTCTATTTATAAGCTATTATGACGAGTTATTATAAATCTTAAATAATTAAATGAATTTGAATAGAATTTTTTCCTAAATACTATAAAGATAATTTCTCTTAAAAGCTGAAATAATTCCCATTCTTGTGAATATTTAGGTACAAGGTCCCCGATAAGTAATGAGAAGTAGGTTACTATGACTTTCATTTCGGATGCCGATAATTTAAATTTATTTTTAGTAAGACAGTCATTATTAAACAGAGGCGGCTGTTGTGTTGTTGGTCCAAAGTTGAACATTTCTATTCGCTGGTTTAATTGTTCTATTGAGAAATATTTTTTTTCCAAAACAAAAACTTTGAGAATCAAAATTAAATCATAATGGCATACTCCTTCAAGAAGGTCATGCAAACAATCCACGCTAAAGTTTTCAACCACGTGAAAATTTAGTAAAGTATTCCATATATAATTTTCTTTTATTCCAGTTACCTGCATGTCTTGGCGACATTTCGCAAACTCGTCAATTCTTCTTTACACATGTGCTTCATTTCCTCTATATTACATTTGCATAATCTACAGTAATAAAACGAGTTAAATGATTCCGTAAAACCCAGCACGGAGTTGACGCCTAAATTGTCATCCACAACAACACAAGGAATCAATTAGATTAAGTAATCATTAAACTTAATGCCTTCAATTTGTAAGTAGTTAATTTGTTCGATTACTAGTTTAAATATTAGATCATTGCCAAACCTTTCTCTGTCGTCCGTAAAAAAAGCATTGCCAGAAGTATTGTCTGTAACTTGGAAGATATGTAATCCGGAAGAGATAATATTTTTATGTAAACTGAGATCGGTGAGAAACCGATGGATTTCCAATTGAAATTGGAATACAAATCGTATTAATTTAATTTTTATGATTCATTTCTCGGTCTTTTGCCTTCCAAAATACGGTTTGCAATTGCAAATTGTCGAATCTAACTTTTCAGTATAGTTGTAATATTCTCTGATTAAATTAAGTATTGACGTTTTGTTAAATAAAATCCAGAAAAGTTGTTTTAAATTAACCACAAGAGAATAATAATTATACTCGACATTTGTGATATTATTCGTGTTTGTATAACCTAGTTTTACATTTTCAAATTCCACTAGAATATTCATTTTGTTTAACTGACTTAGAATTAAGAATTCGGAATTATGTTAATCAGAACTAATAAGCGAATGCAGAATTAAAGATATTTCTTCTAAATCACTAAAATTTTTATTGTTTTGACAAATTAATTTCAAAGCCATTTGAATATATGTGTTATAAAATGAGAAAATATCTTTAAAGCCGTGGTTCTAGGGACTCGATCGTCACTTATGGTTTCCAATATAAGTTTCAATAAGTTGGAACCTCCACAAGAAATGGAGCCCGGTATAAAATTTGCAACCGGTGAATCGTTAAGTATCGGAATCTGAATTTCAATTCAACGATATTAAGGAAACCGTCCAGTAAAGCATTATTCCTCACATCTTCAGAGTTTTCACTGGTATCTGTACAATGTTTATGATCTCTTCTAATATGACACAAGTGTTTGGTTACGTTTCAATGTACTCTTTGGCAATTTGAATCGTCGCAACAAAACCTATTCAAATTTGAGTGAACAATTTTTAAATGATCCCCGTATCCATTTCAAAGAAACGAAATCATTTTTGCAAAATCATATTTTGTTGAAGCAGCAGCAATATATATTGCTGAACATAGTTCCAGACAACTAAACTTTCCGAACGATACGCTATATTTAGTGGCAAGTATATAGCCATACAACTACTAACTGCTTCTTTTGGATTTTCAAAATAGTATTGTTCAAACAAAAACTACTCTGGGTTGGTCGCCTTTGTTGGATGCTAAAATATTCCTTTCATACTCGTCAGCTTGCTCAATTGTCTGCATAAAGAAAAAGAATTTGATAGAAATTATTTAAGAAGGTGTTATTATGCACATTTATGCACTGAGGCACATTTCAAAACAGAATGTAACAAAACAGGACATCACAAAACAGTACATGGTGCGGAACAGGACCAATTTAAATAGTACGTCACAAAATAAAACATAGTACACTAACGAACATAGTACTGTTTTTGAATTAATATTGACTTTTGTGTGAATCACAGTAAATTTGTTGTATTTGTCCAAAATAGTTGTTGTTGTCAAACTAAACATGGTCGATAATAACACGAAATTTGCTTAACAATGACTAGAAACTTATATTTAATTTATGTTATAATTAAATAAATTTAATGTTGAGACTAATATTGTCTTTTATGCGAACCACTTTAAATTTGTTGTATTTGTCAAAAATAGTTGTTGTTGTCAAACTAAACATGGTCGATTATATCACGAAATTTGCTTAACAATGACTAGAAACTTATATTTAATTTATGTTATGATTAAATAAATTTGATGTTGAGACTAATTTTGTCTTTTATGCGAATCACAGTAAATTTGTTGTATTTGTCAATAATAGTTGTTGTTGTCAAACTAAACATGGCCCATAATAATACGAAATTTGCTCAACATTGACTAGAAACTTATATTTAATTTATGTTATGATTAAATAAATTTTAACTGTTGGAATTAATATTGTCTTTTACGTGAATCATAATAAATTTGTTGTATTTGTCAAAAATAGTTGTTGTTGTCAAACTAAACATGGCCGATAATAATACGAGACTTGCCTAACAATGACTAGAAACTTATATTTAATTTATGTTATGATTAAATAAATTTGATGTTGAGACTAATTTTGTCTTTTATGCGAATCACAGTAAATTTGTTGTATTTGTCAAAAATAGTTGTTGTTGTCAAACTAAACATGGCCCATAATAATACGAAATTTGCTCAACATTGACTAGAAACTTATATTTAATTTATGTTATGATTAAATAAATTTTAACTGTTGGAATTAATATTAACTTTTACGTGAATCATAATAAATTTGTTGTATTTGTCAAAAATAGTTGTTGTTGTCAAACTAAACATGGCCGATAATAATACGAGACTTGCCTAACAATGACTAGAAACTTATATTTAATTTATGTTATGATTAAATAAATTTAATGTTGAGACTAATATATTGTCTTTTATGCGAATCACAGTTAATTTGTTGTATTTGTCAAAAATAGTTGTTGTTGTCAAACTAAACATGGCCGATAATAATACGAAATTTGCTTAACAATGACTAGAAACTTATATTTAATTTATGTTTTGATTAAATTAAATTTAATGTTGAGACTAATATTGTCTTTTATGCGAATCACAGTAAATTTGTTGTATTTGTCAAAAATAGTTGTTGTTGTCAAACTAAACATGGCCGATAATAATACGAGACTTGCCTAACAATGATTAGAAACTTATATTTAATTTATGTTATGATTAAATAAATTTGATGTTGAGACTAATTTTGTCTTTTATGCGAATCACAGAAAATTTGTTGTATTTGTCAAAAATAGTTGTTGTTGTCAAAATAAACATGGTCGATAATAATACGAAATTTGCTTAACAATGACTAGAAACTTATATTTAATTTATGTTTTGATTAAATTAAATTTAATGTTGAGACTAATATTGTCTTTTATGCGAATCACAGTAAATTTGTTGTATTTGTCAAAAATAGTTGTTGTTGTCAAACTAAACATGGCCGATACTAATACGAAATTTGCTTAACAATGACTAGAATTTTATATTTAATTTATGTTATGATTAAATAAATTTAATGTTGAGACTAATATTGTCTTTTATGCAAATCACAGTTAATTTGTTGTATTTGTCAAAAATAGTTGTTGTTGTCAAACTAAACATGGCCGATAATAATACGAGACTTGCCTAACAATGACTAGAAACTTATATTTAATTTATGTTATGATTAAATTAAATTTAATGTTGAGACTAATATTGTCTTTTATGCGAATCACAGTAAATTTGTTGTATTTGTCAAAAATAGTTGTTGTTGTCAAACTAAACATGGCCCATAATAATACGAAATTTGCTCAACAATGACTAGAAACTTATATTTAATTTATGTTATGATTAAATAAATTTAATGTTGAGACTAATATTGTCTTTATGCGAATCACAATTAATTTATTGTATTCGTCAAAAGTAGTTGTTGTTGTCAAAGTAAACATGGCCGATAATAATACGAAATTTGCTTAACAATGACTAGAAACTTATATTTAATTTATGTTATGATTAAATAAATTTTAACTGTTGGAATTAATATTAACTTTTACGTGAATCATAATAAATTTGTTGTATTCGTCAAAAATAGTTGTTGTTGTCAAACTAAACATGGCCGATAATAATACGAAATTTGCTTAACAATGACTAGAATTTTATATTTAATTTATGTTATGATTAAATAAATTTAATGTTGAGACTAATATTGTCTTTTATGCGAATCACAGTTAATTTGTTGTATTTGTCAAAAATAATTGTTGTTGTCAAACTAAACATGGCCGATAATAACACGAAATTTGCTTAACAATGACTAGAAACATATATTTAATTTATGCTATGATTAAATAAATTTGATGTTGAGACTAATTTTGTCTTTAATGCGAATCACAGAAAATTTGTTGTATTTGTCAAAAATAGTTGTTGTTGTCAAAATAAACATGGTCGATAATAATACGAAATTTGCTTAACAATGACTAGAAACTTATATTTAATTTATGTTATGATTAAATAAATTTTAACTGTTGGAATTAATATTGAATTTTACGTGAATCATAATAAATTTGTTGTATTTGTCAAAAATAGTTGTTGTTGTCAAACTAAACATGGCCGATAATAATACGAAATTTGCTTAACAATGACTAGAAACTGATATTTAATTTATGTTATGATTAAATAAATTTGATGTTGAGACTTAAATTGTCTTTTATGCAAATCACAGTTAATTTGTTGTATTTGTCAAAAATAGTTGTTGTTGTCAAACTAAACATGGCCGATAATAATACGAAATTTGCTTAACAATGACTAGAAACTTATATTTAATTTATGTTATGATTAAATAAATTTTAACTGTTGGAATTAATATTAACTTTTACGTGAATCATAATAAATTTGTTGTATTTGTCAAAAATAGTTGTTGTTGTCAAACTAAACATGGCCCATAATAATACGAAATTTGCTCAACAATGACTAGAAACTTATATTTAATTTATGTTATGATTAAATAAATTTTAACTGTTGGAATTAATATTAACTTTTACGTGAATCATAATAAATTTGTTGTATTCGTCAAAAATAGTTGTTGTTGTCAAACTAAACATGGCCGATAATAATACGAGACTTGCCTAACAATGACTAGAAACTTATATTTAATTTATGTTATGATTAAATAAATTTAATGTTGAGACTAATATATTGTCTTTTATGCGAATCACAGTTAATTTGTTGTATTTGTCAAAAATAGTTGTTGTTGTCAAACTAAACATGGCCGATAATAATACGAAATTTGCTTAACAATGACTAGAAACTGATATTTAATTTATGTTATGATTAAATAAATTTGATGTTGAGACTAATTTTGTCTTTTATGCGAATCACAGAAAATTTGTTGTATTTGTCAAAAATAGTTGTTGTTGTCAAAATAAACATGGTCGATAATAATACGAAATTTGCTTAACAATGACTAGAAACTTATATTTAATTCATGTTTTGATTATATTAAATTTAATGTTGAGACTAATATTGTCTTTTATGCGAATCACAGTAAATTTGTTGTATTTGTCAAAAATAGTTGTTGTTGTCAAACTAAACATGGCCGATACTAATACGAAATTTGCTTAACAATGACTAGAAACTTATATTTAATTTATGTTATGATTAAATAAATTTTAACTGTTGGAATTAATATTGAATTTTACGTGAATCATAATAAATTTGTTGTATTTGTCAAAAATAGTTGTTGTTGTCAAACTAAACATGGCCGATAATAATACGAAATTTGCTTAACAATGACTAGAAACTTATATTTAATTTATGTTATGATTAAATAAATTTTAACTGTTGGAATTAATATTAACTTTTACGTGAATCATAATAAATTTGTTGTATTCGTCAAAAATAGTTGTTGTTGTCAAACTAAACATGGCCGATAATAATACGAAATTTGCTTAACAATGACTAGAATTTTATATTTAATTTATGTTATGATTAAATAAATTTAATGTTGAGACTAATATTGTCTTTTATGCGAATCACAGTTAATTTGTTGTATTTGTCAAAAATAATTGTTGTTGTCAAACTAAACATGGCCGATAATAACACGAAATTTGTTTAACAATGACTAGAAACATATATTTAATTTATGCTATGATTAAATAAATTTGATGTTGAGACTAATTTTGTCTTTTATGCGAATCACAGAAAATTTGTTGTATTTGTCAAAAATAGTTGTTGTTGTCAAAATAAACATGGTCGATAATAATACGAAATTTGCTTAACAATGACTAGAAACTTATATTTAATTTATGTTATGATTAAATAAATTTTAACTGTTGGAATTAATATTAACTTTTACGTGAATCATAATAAATTTGTTGTATTCGTCAAAAATAGTTGATGTTGTCAAACTAAACATGGCCGATAATAATACGAAATTTGCTTAACAATGACTAGAATTTTATATTTAATTTATGTTATGATTAAATAAATTTAATGTTGAGACTAATATTGTCTTTTATGCGAATCACAGTTAATTTGTTGTATTTGTCAAAAATAATTGTTGTTGTCAAACTAAACATGGCCGATAATAACACGAAATTTGCTTAACAATGACTAGAAACATATATTTAATTTATGCTATGATTAAATAAATTTGATGTTGAGACAAATTTTGTCTTTTATGCGAATCACAGAAAATTTGTTGTATTTGTCAAAAATAGTTGTTGTTGTCAAAATAAACATGGTCGATAATAATACGAAATTTGCTTAACAATGACTAGAAACTTATATTTAATTTATGTTATGATTAAATAAATTTAATGTTGAGACTAATATTGTCTTTTATGCGAATCACAGTAAATTTGTTGTATTTGTCAAAAATAGTTGTTGTTGTCAAACTAAACATGGCCGATACTAATACGAAATTTTCTTAACAATGACTAGAAACTTATATTTAATTTATGTTATGATTAAATAAATTTTAACTGTTGGAATTAATATTGAATTTTACGTGAATCACAGTAAAGTTGTTGTATTTGTCAAAAATAGTTGTTGTTGTCAAACTAAACATGGCCGATAATAATACGAAATTTGCTTAACAATGACTAGAATTTTATATTTAATTTATGTTATGATTAAATAAATTTGATGTTGAGACTTATATTGTCTTTTATGCGAATCACAGTTAATTTGTTGTATTTGTCAAAAATAGTTGTTGTTGTCAAACTAAACATGGCCGATAATAATACGAGACTTGCCTAACAATGACTAGAAACTTATATTTAATTTATGTTATGATTAAATAAATTTGATGTTGAGACTAATTTTGTCTTTTATGCGAATCACAGTAAATTTGTTGTATTTGTCAAAAATAGTTGTTGTTGTCAAACTAAACATGGCCCATAATAATACGAAATTTGCTCAACATTGACTAGAAACTTATATTTAATTTATGTTATGATTAAATAAATTTTAACTGTTGGAATTAATATTAACTTTTACGTGAATCATAATAAATTTGTTGTATTTGTCAAAAATAGTTGTTGTTGTCAAACTAAACATGGCCGATAATAATACGAGACTTGCCTAACAATGACTAGAAACTTATATTTAATTTATGTTATGATTAAATAAATTTAATGTTGAGACTAATATATTGTCTTTTATGCGAATCACAGTTAATTTGTTGTATTTGTCAAAAATAGTTGTTGTTGTCAAACTAAACATGGCCGATAATAATACGAGACTTGCCTAACAATGACTAGAAACTTATATTTAATTTATGTTATGATTAAATAAATTTGATGTTGAGACTAATTTTGTCTTTTATGCGAATCACAGAAAATTTGTTGTATTTGTCAAAAATAATTGTTGTTGTCAAAATAAACATGGTCGATAATAATACGAAATTTGCTTAACAATGACTAGAAACTTATATTTAATTTATGTTATGATTAAATAAATTTAATGTTGAGACTAATATTGTCTTTTATGCGAATCACAGTAAATTTGTTGTATTTGTCAAAAATAGTTGTTGTTGTCAAACTAAACATGGCCGATACTAATACGAAATTTGCTTAACAATGACTAGAAACTTATATTTAATTTATGTTATGATTAAATAAATTTTAACTGTTGGAATTAATATTGAATTTTACGTGAATCATAATAAATTTGTTGTATTTGTCAAAAATAGTTGTTGTTGTCAAACTAAACATGGCCGATAATAATACGAAATTTGCTTAACAATGACTAGAAACTGATATTTAATTTATGTTATGATTAAATAAATTTGATGTTGAGACTTAAATTGTCTTTTATGCAAATCACAGTTAATTTGTTGTATTTGTCAAAAATAGTTGTTGTTGTCAAACTAAACATGGCCGATAATAATACGAGACTTGCCTAACAATGACTAGAAACTTATATTTAATTTATGTTATGATTAAATTAAATTTAATGTTGAGACTAATATTGTCTTTTATGCGAATCACAGTAAATTTGTTGTATTTGTCAAAAATAGTTGTTGTTGTCAAACTAAACATGGCCCATAATAATACGAAATTTGCTCAACAATGACTAGAAACTTATATTTAATTTATGTTATGATTAAATAAATTTAATGTTGAGACTAATATTGTCTTTTATGCGAATCACAGTAAATTTGTTGTATTTGTCAAAAATAGTTGTTGTTGTCAAACTAAACATGGCCCATAATAATACGAAATTTGCTTAACAATGACTAGAAACTTATATTTAATTTATGTTATGATTAAATAAATTTTAACTGTTGGAATTAATATTAACTTTTACGTGAATCATAATAAATTTGTTGTATTTGTCAAAAATAGTTGTTGTTGTCAAACTAAACATGGCCCATAATAATACGAAATTTGCTCAACAATGACTAGAAACTTATATTTAATTTATGTTATGATTAAATAAATTTAATGTTGAGACTAATATTGTCTTTTATGCGAATCACAGTAAATTTGTTGTATTTGTCAAAAATAGTTGTTGTTGTCAAACTAAACATGGCCCATAATAATACGAAATTTGCTTAACAATGACTAGAAACTTATATTTAATTTATGTTATGATTAAATAAATTTTAACTGTTGGAATTAATATTGAATTTTACGTGAATCATAATAAATTTGTTGTATTTGTCAAAAATAGTTGTTGTTGTCAAACTAAACATGGCCGATAATAATACGAAATTTGCTTAACAATGACTAGAAACTGATATTTAATTTATGTTATGATTAAATAAATTTGATGTTGAGACTTAAATTGTCTTTTATGCAAATCACAGTAAATTTGTTGTGTTTGTCAAAAATAGTTGTTGTTGTCAAACTAAACATGGCCCATAATAATACGAAATTTGCTTAACAATGACTAGAAACTTATATTTAATTTATGTTATGATTAAATAAATTTTAACTGTTGGAATTAATATTGAATTTTACGTGAATCATAATAAATTTGTTGTATTTGTCAAAAATAGTTGTTGTTGTCAAACTAAACATGGCCCATAATAATACGAAATTTGCTCAACAATGACTAGAAACTTATATTTAATTTATGTTATGATTAAATAAATTTAATGTTGAGACTAATATTGTCTTTTATGCGAATCACAGTAAATTTGTTGTATTTGTCAAAAATAGTTGTTGTTGTCAAACTAAACATGGCCGATACTAATACGAAATTTTCTTAACAATGACTAGAAACTTATATTTAATTTATGTTATGATTAAATAAATTTTAACTGTTCGAATTAATATTGAATTTTACGTGAATCACAGTAAATTTGTTGTATTTGTCAAAAATAGTTGTTGTTGTCAAACTAAACATGGCCGATAATAATACGAAATTTGCTTAACAATGACTAGAATTTTATATTTAATTTATGTTATGATTAAATAAATTTGATGTTGAGACTTATATTGTCTTTTATGCGAATCACAGTTAATTTGTTGTATTTGTCAAAAATAGTTGTTGTTGTCAAACTAAACATGGCCGATAATAATACGAGACTTGCCTAACAATGACTAGAAACTTATATTTAATTTATGTTATGATTAAATAAATTTAATGTTGAGACTAATATTGTCTTTTATGCGAATCACAGAAAATTTGTTGTATTTGTCAAAAATAGTTGTTGTTGTCAAACTAAACATGGCCGATAATAATACGAAATTTGCTTAACAATGACCAGAAACTTATATTTAATTTATGTTATGATTAAATAAATTTGATGTTGAGACTTAAATTGTCTTTTATGCAAATCACAGTAAATTTGTTGTGTTTGTCAAAAATAGTTGTTGTTGTCAAACTAAACATGGCCCATAATAATACGAAATTTGCTTAACAATGACTAGAATTTTATATTTAATTTATGTTATGATTAAATAAATTTAATGTTGAGACTAATATTGTCTTTTATGCGAATCACAGTTAATTTGTTGTATTTGTCAAAAATAATTGTTGTTGTCAAACTAAACATGGCCGATAATAACACGAAATTTGTTTAACAATGACTAGAAACATATATTTAATTTATGCTATGATTAAATAAATTTGATGTTGAGACTAATTTTGTCTTTTATGCGAATCACAGAAAATTTGTTGTATTTGTCAAAAATAGTTGTTGTTGTCAAAATAAACATGGTCGATAATAATACGAAATTTGCTTAACAATGACTAGAAACTTATATTTAATTTATGTTATGATTAAATAAATTTTAACTGTTGGAATTAATATTAACTTTTACGTGAATCATAATAAATTTGTTGTATTCGTCAAAAATAGTTGATGTTGTCAAACTAAACATGGCCGATAATAATACGAAATTTGCTTAACAATGACTAGAATTTTATATTTAATTTATGTTATGATTAAATAAATTTAATGTTGAGACTAATATTGTCTTTTATGCGAATCACAGTTAATTTGTTGTATTTGTCAAAAATAATTGTTGTTGTCAAACTAAACATGGCCGATAATAACACGAAATTTGCTTAACAATGACTAGAAACATATATTTAATTTATGCTATGATTAAATAAATTTGATGTTGAGACTAATTTTGTCTTTTATGCGAATCACAGAAAATTTGTTGTATTTGTCAAAAATAGTTGTTGTTGTCAAAATAAACATGGTCGATAATAATACGAAATTTGCTTAACAATGACTAGAAACTTATATTTAATTTATGTTATGATTAAATAAATTTAATGTTGAGACTAATATTGTCTTTTATGCGAATCACAGTAAATTTGTTGTATTTGTCAAAAATAGTTGTTGTTGTCAAACTAAACATGGCCGATACTAATACGAAATTTTCTTAACAATGACTAGAAACTTATATTTAATTTATGTTATGATTAAATAAATTTTAACTGTTGGAATTAATATTGAATTTTACGTGAATCACAGTAAAGTTGTTGTATTTGTCAAAAATAGTTGTTGTTGTCAAACTAAACATGGCCGATAATAATACGAAATTTGCTTAACAATGACTAGAATTTTATATTTAATTTATGTTATGATTAAATAAATTTGATGTTGAGACTTATATTGTCTTTTATGCGAATCACAGTTAATTTGTTGTATTTGTCAAAAATAGTTGTTGTTGTCAAACTAAACATGGCCGATAATAATACGAGACTTGCCTAACAATGACTAGAAACTTATATTTAATTTATGTTATGATTAAATAAATTTGATGTTGAGACTAATTTTGTCTTTTATGCGAATCACAGTAAATTTGTTGTATTTGTCAAAAATAGTTGTTGTTGTCAAACTAAACATGGCCCATAATAATACGAAATTTGCTCAACATTGACTAGAAACTTATATTTAATTTATGTTATGATTAAATAAATTTTAACTGTTGGAATTAATATTAACTTTTACGTGAATCATAATAAATTTGTTGTATTTGTCAAAAATAGTTGTTGTTGTCAAACTAAACATGGCCGATAATAATACGAGACTTGCCTAACAATGACTAGAAACTTATATTTAATTTATGTTATGATTAAATAAATTTAATGTTGAGACTAATATATTGTCTTTTATGCGAATCACAGTTAATTTGTTGTATTTGTCAAAAATAGTTGTTGTTGTCAAACTAAACATGGCCGATAATAATACGAGACTTGCCTAACAATGACTAGAAACTTATATTTAATTTATGTTATGATTAAATAAATTTGATGTTGAGACTAATTTTGTCTTTTATGCGAATCACAGAAAATTTGTTGTATTTGTCAAAAATAATTGTTGTTGTCAAAATAAACATGGTCGATAATAATACGAAATTTGCTTAACAATGACTAGAAACTTATATTTAATTTATGTTATGATTAAATAAATTTAATGTTGAGACTAATATTGTCTTTTATGCGAATCACAGTAAATTTGTTGTATTTGTCAAAAATAGTTGTTGTTGTCAAACTAAACATGGCCGATACTAATACGAAATTTGCTTAACAATGACTAGAAACTTATATTTAATTTATGTTATGATTAAATAAATTTTAACTGTTGGAATTAATATTGAATTTTACGTGAATCATAATAAATTTGTTGTATTTGTCAAAAATAGTTGTTGTTGTCAAACTAAACATTGCCGATAATAATACGAAATTTGCTTAACAATGACTAGAAACTGATATTTAATTTATGTTATGATTAAATAAATTTGATGTTGAGACTTAAATTGTCTTTTATGCAAATCACAGTTAATTTGTTGTATTTGTCAAAAATAGTTGTTGTTGTCAAACTAAACATGGCCGATAATAATACGAGACTTGCCTAACAATGACTAGAAACTTATATTTAATTTATGTTATGATTAAATTAAATTTAATGTTGAGACTAATATTGTCTTTTATGCGAATCACAGTAAATTTGTTGTATTTGTCAAAAATAGTTGTTGTTGTCAAACTAAACATGGCCCATAATAATACGAAATTTGCTCAACAATGACTAGAAACTTATATTTAATTTATGTTATGATTAAATAAATTTAATGTTGAGACTAATATTGTCTTTTATGCGAATCACAGTAAATTTGTTGTATTTGTCAAAAATAGTTGTTGTTGTCAAACTAAACATGGCCCATAATAATACGAAATTTGCTTAACAATGACTAGAAACTTATATTTAATTTATGTTATGATTAAATAAATTTTAACTGTTGGAATTAATATTAACTTTTACGTGAATCATAATAAATTTGTTGTATTTGTCAAAAATAGTTGTTGTTGTCAAACTAAACATGGCCCATAATAATACGAAATTTGCTCAACAATGACTAGAAACTTATATTTAATTTATGTTATGATTAAATAAATTTAATGTTGAGACTAATATTGTCTTTTATGCGAATCACAGTAAATTTGTTGTATTTGTCAAAAATAGTTGTTGTTGTCAAACTAAACATGGCCCATAATAATACGAAATTTGCTTAACAATGACTAGAAACTTATATTTAATTTATGTTATGATTAAATAAATTTTAACTGTTGGAATTAATATTGAATTTTACGTGAATCATAATAAATTTGTTGTATTTGTCAAAAATAGTTGTTGTTGTCAAACTAAACATGGCCGATAATAATACGAAATTTGCTTAACAATGACTAGAAACTGATATTTAATTTATGTTATGATTAAATAAATTTGATGTTGAGACTTAAATTGTCTTTTATGCAAATCACAGTAAATTTGTTGTGTTTGTCAAAAATAGTTGTTGTTGTCAAACTAAACATGGCCCATAATAATACGAAATTTGCTTAACAATGACTAGAAACTTATATTTAATTTATGTTATGATTAAATAAATTTTAACTGTTGGAATTAATATTGAATTTTACGTGAATCATAATAAATTTGTTGTATTTGTCAAAAATAGTTGTTGTTGTCAAACTAAACATGGCCCATAATAATACGAAATTTGCTCAACAATGACTAGAAACTTATATTTAATTTATGTTATGATTAAATAAATTTAATGTTGAGACTAATATTGTCTTTTATGCGAATCACAGTAAATTTGTTGTATTTGTCAAAAATAGTTGTTGTTGTCAAACTAAACATGGCCGATACTAATACGAAATTTTCTTAACAATGACTAGAAACTTATATTTAATTTATGTTATGATTAAATAAATTTTAACTGTTCGAATTAATATTGAATTTTACGTGAATCACAGTAAATTTGTTGTATTTGTCAAAAATAGTTGTTGTTGTCAAACTAAACATGGCCGATAATAATACGAAATTTGCTTAACAATGACTAGAATTTTATATTTAATTTATGTTATGATTAAATAAATTTGATGTTGAGACTTATATTGTCTTTTATGCGAATCACAGTTAATTTGTTGTATTTGTCAAAAATAGTTGTTGTTGTCAAACTAAACATGGCCGATAATAATACGAGACTTGCCTAACAATGACTAGAAACTTATATTTAATTTATGTTATGATTAAATAAATTTAATGTTGAGACTAATATTGTCTTTTATGCGAATCACAGAAAATTTGTTGTATTTGTCAAAAATAGTTGTTGTTGTCAAACTAAACATGGCCGATAATAATACGAAATTTGCTTAACAATGACTAGAAACTTATATTTATGTTATGATTAAATAAATTTAATGTTGAGACTAATATTGTCTTTATGCGAATCACAATTAATTTATTGTATTCGTCAAAAGTAGTTGTTGTTGTCAAACTAAACATGGCCGATAACAACACGAAATTTGCTTAACAATGACTAGAAGCTTATATTTAATTTATGTTATGATTAAATAAATTTAATGTTGAGACTAATATTGTCTTTTATGCGAACCACTGTAAATTTGTTGTATTTGTCAAAAATAGTTGTTGTTGTCAAACTAAACATGGTCGATTACAGCACGAAATTTGCTTAACAATGACTAGAAACTTATATTTAATTTATGTTATGATTAAATAAATTTAATGTTGAAACTAATATTGTCTTTTATGCGAACCACTGTAAATTTGTTGTATTTGTCAAAAATAGTTGTTGTTGTCAAACTAAACATGGTCGATAACAACACGAAATTTGCTTAACAATGACTAGAAGCTTATATTTAATTTATGTTATGATTAAATAAATTTAATGTTGAGACTAATATTGTCTTTTATGCGAACCACTGTAAATTTGTTGTATTTGTCAAAAATAGTTGTTGTTGTCAAACTAAACATGGTCGATTACAGCACGAAATTTGCTTAACAATGACTAGAAACTTATATTTAATTTATGTTATGATTAAATAAATTTAATGTTGAGACTAATATTGTCTTTTATGCGAACCACTGTAAATTTGTTGTATTTGTCAAAAATAGTTGTTGTTGTCAAACTAAACATGGTCGATTACAGCACGAAATTTGCTTAACAATGACTAGAAACTTATATTTAATTTATGTTATGATTAAATAAATTTAATGTTGAGACTAATATTGTCTTTTATGCGAACCACTGTAAATTTGTTGTATTTGTCAAAAATAGTTGTTGTTGTCAAACTAAACATGGTCGATTACAGCACGAAATTTGCTTAACAATGACTAGAAACTTATATTTAATTTATGTTATGATTAAATAAATTTGATGTTGAGACTAATTTTGTCTTTTATGCGAATCACAAAAAATTTGTTGTATTTGTCAAAAATAGTTGTTGTTGTCAAAATAAACATGGTCGATAATAATACGAAATTTGCTTAACAAAGACTAGAAACTGATATTTAATTTATGTTTTGATTAAATAAATTTAATGTTGAGACTAATATTGTCTTTTATGCGAATTTCAGTAAATTTGTTGTATTTGTCAAAAATAGTTGTTGTTGTCAAACTAAACATGGCCGATAATAATACGAAATTTGCTTAACAATGACTAGAAACTTATATTTAATTTATGTTATGATTAAATAAATTTAATGTTGAGACTAATATTGTCTTTTATGCGAACCACTGTAAATTTGTTGTATTTGTCAAAAATAGTTGTTGTTGTCAAACTAAACATGGTCGATTACAGCACGAAATTGGCTTAACAATGACTAGAAACTTATATTTAATTTATGTTATGATTAAATAAATTTTAACTGTTGTAATTAATATTGAATTTTACGTGAATCATAATAAATTTGTTGTATTTGTCAAAAATAGTTGTTGTTGTCAAACTAAACATGGCCGATAATAATACGAAATTTGCTTAACAAAGACTAGAAACTGATATTTAATTTATGTTATGATTAAATAAATTTTATCTGTTGGGATTGATATTGACTTTTATGTGAATCACAGTAAATTTGTTGTATTTGTCAAAAATAGTTGTTGTTGTCAAACTAAACATGGCCGATAATAACACGAAATTTGCTTAACAAAGACTAGAAACTGATATTTAATTTATGTTATGATTAAATAAATTTTAAATGTTGGGATTAATATTGATTTTTATGTGTATCAAAGTAAATTTGTTGTATTTGTCAAAAATAGTTGTTGTTTTCAAATTAAACATGGCCGATAATAACTCGAAATTTGCTTAACAATGACTAAATCTTATATTTAATTTATGTTATGATTAAATAAATTTTACCTGTTGGGATTGATATTGACTTTTATGTGAATCACAGTAAATTTGTTGTATTTGTCAAAAATAGTTGTTGTTGTCAAACTAAACATGGCCGATAATAACACGAAATTTGCTTAACAAAGACTAGAAACTGATATTTAATTTATGTTATGATTAAATAAATTTTAAATGTTGGGATTAATATTGATTTTTATGTGTATCAAAGTAAATTTGTTGTATTTGTCAAAAATAGTTGTTGTTTTCAAATTAAACATGGCCGATAATAACTCGAAATTTGCTTAACAATGACTAGAAACTTATATTTAATTTATGTTATGATTAAATAAATTTAATGTTGAGACTAATATTGTCTTTTATGCGAACCACTGTAAATTTGTTGTATTTGTCAAAAATAGTTGTTGTTGTCAAACTAAACATGGTCGATTACAGCACGAAATTTGCTTAACAATGACTAGAAACTTATATTTAATTTATGTTATGATTAAATAAATTTAATGTTGAGACTAATATTGTCTTTTATGCGAACCACTGTAAATTTGTTGTATTTGTCAAAAATAGTTGTTGTTGTCAAACTAAACATGGTCGATTACAGCACGAAATTTGCTTAACAATGACTAGAAACTTATATTTAATTTATGTTATGATTAAATAAATTTAATGTTGAGACTAATATTGTCTTTTATGCGAACCACTGTAAATTTGTTGTATTTGTCAAAAATAGTTGTTGTTGTCAAACTAAACATGGTCGATTACAGCACGAAATTTGCTTAACAATGACTAGAAACTTATATTTAATTTATGTTATGATTAAATAAATTTAATGTTGAGACTTATATTGTCTTTTATGCGAACCACTGTAAATTTGTTGTATTTGTCAAAAATAGTTGTTGTTGTCAAACTAAACATGGTCGATTACAGCACGAAATTTGCTTAACAATGACTAGAAACTTATATTTAATTTATGTTATGATTAAATAAATTTAATGTTGAGACTAATATTGTCTTTTATGCGAACCACTGTAAATTTGTTGTATTTGTCAAAAATAGTTGTTGTTGTCAAACTAAACATGGTCGATTACAGCACGAAATTTGCTTAACAATGACTAGAAACTTATATTTAATTTATGTTATGATTAAATAAATTTAATGTTGAGACTAATATTGTCTTTTATGCGAACCACTGTAAATTTGTTGTATTTGTCAAAAATAGTTGTTGTTGTCAAACTAAACATGGTCGATAACAACACGAAATTTGCTTAACAATGACTAGAAGCTTATATTTAATTTATGTTATGATTAAATAAATTTAATGTTGAGACTAATATTGTCTTTTATGCGAACCACTGTAAATTTGTTGTATTTGTCAAAAATAGTTGTTGTTGTCAAACTAAACATGGTCGATAACAACACGAAATTTGCTTAACAATGACTAGAAACTTATATTTAATTTATGTTATGATTAAATAAATTTAATGTTGAGACTAATATTGTCTTTTATGCGAACCACTGTAAATTTGTTGTATTTGTCAAAAATAGTTGTTGTTGTCAAACTAAACATGGTCGATTACAGCACGAAATTGGCTTAACAATGACTAGAAACTTATATTTAATTTATGTTATGATTAAATAAATTTTAACTGTTGGAATTAATATTGAATTTTACGTGAATCATAATAAATTTGTTGTATTTGTCAAAAATAGTTGTTGTTGTCAAACTAAACATGGCCGATAATAATACGAAATTTGCTTAACAAAGACTAGAAACTGATATTTAATTTATGTTATGATTAAATAAATTTTATCTGTTGGGATTGATATTGACTTTTATGTGAATCACAGTAAATTTGTTGTATTTGTCAAAAATAGTTGTTGTTGTCAAACTAAACATGGCCGATAATAACACGAAATTTGCTTAACAAAGACTAGAAACTGATATTTAATTTATGTTATGATTAAATAAATTTTAAATGTTGGGATTAATATTGATTTTTATGTGTATCAAAGTAAATTTGTTGTATTTGTCAAAAATAGTTGTTGTTTTCAAATTAAACATGGCCGATAATAACTCGAAATTTGCTTAACAATGACTAAATCTTATATTTAATTTATGTTATGATTAAATAAATTTTACCTGTTGGGATTGATATTGACTTTTATGTGAATCACAGTAAATTTGTTGTATTTGTCAAAAATAGTTGTTGTTGTCAAACTAAACATGGCCGATAATAATACGAAATTTGCTTAACAAAGACTAGAAACTGATATTTAATTTATGTTATGATTAAATAAATTTTATCTGTTGGGATTGATATTGACTTTTATGTGAATCACAGTAAATTTGTTGTATTTGTCAAAAATAGTTGTTGTTGTCAAACTAAACATGGCCGATAATAACACGAAATTTGCTTAACAAAGACTAGAAACTGATATTTAATTTATGTTATGATTAAATAAATTTTAAATGTTGGGATTAATATTGATTTTTATGTGTATCAAAGTAAATTTGTTGTATTTGTCAAAAATAGTTGTTGTTTTCAAATTAAACATGGCCGATAATAACTCGAAATTTGCTTAACAATGACTAAATCTTATATTTAATTTATGTTATGATTAAATAAATTTAATGTTGAGACTAATATTGTCTTTTATGCGAACCACTGTAAATTTGTTGTATTTGTCAAAAATAGTTGTTGTTGTCAAACTAAACATGGTCGATTACAGCACGAAATTTGCTTAACAATGACTAGAAACTTATATTTAATTTATGTTATGATTAAATAAATTTAATGTTGAGACTAATATTGTCTTTTATGCGAACCACTGTAAATTTGTTGTATTTGTCAAAAATAGTTGTTGTTGTCAAACTAAACATGGTCGATTACAGCACGAAATTTGCTTAACAATGACTAGAAACTTATATTTAATTTATGTTATGATTAAATAAATTTAATGTTGAGACTAATATTGTCTTTTATGCGAACCACTGTAAATTTGTTGTATTTGTCAAAAATAGTTGTTGTTGTCAAACTAAACATGGTCGATTACAGCACGAAATTTGCTTAACAATGACTAGAAACTTATATTTAATTTATGTTATGATTAAATAAATTTTAAATGTTGGGATTAATATTGATTTTTATGTGTATCAAAGTAAATTTGTTGTATTTGTCAAAAATAGTTGTTGTTTTCAAATTAAACATGGCCCATAATAACTCGAAATTTGCTTAACAATGACTAGAAACTTATATTTAATTTATGTTATGATTAAATAAATTTAATGTTGAGACTAATATTGTCTTTTATGCGAACCACTGTAAATTTGTTGTATTTGTCAAAAATAGTTGTTGTTGTCAAACTAAACATGGCCGATAATAACACGAAATTTGCTTAACAAAGACTAGAAACTGATATTTAATTTATGTTATGATTAAATAAATTTTAAATGTTGGGATTAATATTGATTTTTATGTGTATCAAAGTAAATTTGTTGTATTTGTCAAAAATAGTTGTTGTTTTCAAATTAAACATGGCCCATAATAACTCGAAATTTGCTTAACAATGACTAGAAACTTATATTTAATTTATGTTATGATTAAATAAATTTAATGTTGAGACTAATATTGTCTTTTATGCGAACCACTGTAAATTTGTTGTATTTGTCAAAAATAGTTGTTGTTGTCAAACTAAACATGGTCGATTACAGCACGAAATTTGCTTAACAATGACTAGAAACTTATATTTAATTTATGTTATGATTAAATAAATTTAATGTTGAGACTAATATTGTCTTTTATGCGAACCACTGTAAATTTGTTGTATTTGTCAAAAATAGTTGTTGTTGTCAAACTAAACATGGTCGATTACAGCACGAAATTTGCTTAACAATGACTAGAAACTTATATTTAATTTATGTTATGATTAAATAAATTTAATGTTGAGACTAATATTGTCTTTTATGCGAACCACTGTAAATTTGTTGTATTTGTCAAAAATAGTTGTTGTTGTCAAACTAAACATGGTCGATTACAGCACGAAATTTGCTTAACAATGACTAGAAACTTATATTTAATTTATGTTATGATTAAATAAATTTAATGTTGAGACTTATATTGTCTTTTATGCGAACCACTGTAAATTTGTTGTATTTGTCAAAAATAGTTGTTGTTGTCAAACTAAACATGGTCGATTACAGCACGAAATTTGCTTAACAATGACTAGAAACTTATATTTAATTTATGTTATGATTAAATAAATTTAATGTTGAGACTAATATTGTCTTTTATGCGAACCACTGTAAATTTGTTGTATTTGTCAAAAATAGTTGTTGTTGTCAAACTAAACATGGTCGATTACAGCACGAAATTTGCTTAACAATGACTAGAAACTTATATTTAATTTATGTTATGATTAAATAAATTTAATGTTGAAACTAATATTGTCTTTTATGCGAACCACTGTAAATTTGTTGTATTTGTCAAAAATAGTTGTTGTTGTCAAACTAAACATGGTCGATAACAACACGAAATTTGCTTAACAATGACTAGAAGCTTATATTTAATTTATGTTATGATTAAATAAATTTAATGTTGAGACTAATATTGTCTTTTATGCGAACCACTGTAAATTTGTTGTATTTGTCAAAAATAGTTGTTGTTGTCAAACTAAACATGGCCGATAACAACACGAAATTTGCTTAACAATGACTAGAAACTTATATTTAATTTTGTTGTATTTGTCAAAAATAGTTGTTGTTGTCAAACTAAACATGGTCGATTACAGCACGAAATTTGCTTAACAATGACTAGAAACTTATATTTAATTTATGTTATGATTAAATAAATTTTACCTGTTGGGATTGATATTGACTTTTATGTGAATCACAGTAAATTTGTTGTATTTGTCAAAAATAGTTGTTGTTGTCAAACTAAACATGGCCGATAATAACACGAAATTTGCTTAACAAAGACTAGAAACTGATATTTAATTTATGTTATGATTAAATAAATTTAATGTTGAGACTAATATTGTCTTTTATGCGAACCACTGTAAATTTGTTGTATTTGTCAAAAATAGTTGTTGTTGTCAAACTAAACATGGTCGATTACAGCACGAAATTTGCTTAACAATGACTAGAAACTTATATTTAATTTATGTTATGATTAAATAAATTTGATGTTGAGACTAATTTTGACTTTTATGTGAATCACAGTAAATTTGTTGTATTTGTCAAAAATAGTTGTTGTTGTCAAACTAAACATGGCCGATAATAACACGAAATTTGCTTAACAAAGACTAGAAACTGATATTTAATTTATGTTATGATTAAATAAATTTAATGTTGAGACTAATATTGTCTTTTATGCGAACCACTGTAAATTTGTTGTATTTGTCAAAAATAGTTGTTGTTGTCAAACTAAACATGGTCGATTACAGCACGAAATTTGCTTAACAATGACTAGAAACTTATATTTAATTTATGTTATGATTAAATAAATTTAATGTTGAAACTAATATTGTCTTTTATGCGAACCACTGTAAATTTGTTGTATTTGTCAAAAATAGTTGTTGTTGTCAAACTAAACATGGTCGATAACAACACGAAATTTGCTTAACAATGACTAGAAGCTTATATTTAATTTATGTTATGATTAAATAAATTTAATGTTGAGACTAATATTGTCTTTTATGCGAACCACTGTAAATTTGTTGTATTTGTCAAAAATAGTTGTTGTTGTCAAACTAAACATGGTCGATTACAGCACGAAATTTGCTTAACAATGACTAGAAACTTATATTTAATTTATGTTATGATTAAATAAATTTAATGTTGAGACTAATATTGTCTTTTATGCGAACCACTGTAAATTTGTTGTATTTGTCAAAAATAGTTGTTGTTGTCAAACTAAACATGGTCGATTACAGCACGAAATTTGCTTAACAATGACTAGAAACTTATATTTAATTTATGTTATGATTAAATAAATTTAATGTTGAGACTAATATTGTCTTTTATGCGAACCACTGTAAATTTGTTGTATTTGTCAAAAATAGTTGTTGTTGTCAAACTAAACATGGTCGATTACAGCACGAAATTTGCTTAACAATGACTAGAAACTTATATTTAATTTATGTTATGATTAAATAAATTTGATGTTGAGACTAATTTTGTCTTTTATGCGAATCACAAAAAATTTGTTGTATTTGTCAAAAATAGTTGTTGTTGTCAAAATAAACATGGTCGATAATAATACGAAATTTGCTTAACAAAGACTAGAAACTGATATTTAATTTATGTTTTGATTAAATAAATTTAATGTTGAGACTAATATTGTCTTTTATGCGAATTTCAGTAAATTTGTTGTATTTGTCAAAAATAGTTGTTGTTGTCAAACTAAACATGGCCGATAATAATACGAAATTTGCTTAACAATGACTAGAAACTTATATTTAATTTATGTTATGATTAAATAAATTTAATGTTGAGACTAATATTGTCTTTTATGCGAACCACTGTAAATTTGTTGTATTTGTCAAAAATAGTTGTTGTTGTCAAACTAAACATGGTCGATTACAGCACGAAATTGGCTTAACAATGACTAGAAACTTATATTTAATTTATGTTATGATTAAATAAATTTTAACTGTTGTAATTAATATTGAATTTTACGTGAATCATAATAAATTTGTTGTATTTGTCAAAAATAGTTGTTGTTGTCAAACTAAACATGGCCGATAATAATACGAAATTTGCTTAACAAAGACTAGAAACTGATATTTAATTTATGTTATGATTAAATAAATTTTATCTGTTGGGATTGATATTGACTTTTATGTGAATCACAGTAAATTTGTTGTATTTGTCAAAAATAGTTGTTGTTGTCAAACTAAACATGGCCGATAATAACACGAAATTTGCTTAACAAAGACTAGAAACTGATATTTAATTTATGTTATGATTAAATAAATTTTAAATGTTGGGATTAATATTGATTTTTATGTGTATCAAAGTAAATTTGTTGTATTTGTCAAAAATAGTTGTTGTTTTCAAATTAAACATGGCCGATAATAACTCGAAATTTGCTTAACAATGACTAAATCTTATATTTAATTTATGTTATGATTAAATAAATTTTACCTGTTGGGATTGATATTGACTTTTATGTGAATCACAGTAAATTTGTTGTATTTGTCAAAAATAGTTGTTGTTGTCAAACTAAACATGGCCGATAATAACACGAAATTTGCTTAACAAAGACTAGAAACTGATATTTAATTTATGTTATGATTAAATAAATTTTAAATGTTGGGATTAATATTGATTTTTATGTGTATCAAAGTAAATTTGTTGTATTTGTCAAAAATAGTTGTTGTTTTCAAATTAAACATGGCCGATAATAACTCGAAATTTGCTTAACAATGACTAGAAACTTATATTTAATTTATGTTATGATTAAATAAATTTAATGTTGAGACTAATATTGTCTTTTATGCGAACCACTGTAAATTTGTTGTATTTGTCAAAAATAGTTGTTGTTGTCAAACTAAACATGGTCGATTACAGCACGAAATTTGCTTAACAATGACTAGAAACTTATATTTAATTTATGTTATGATTAAATAAATTTAATGTTGAGACTAATATTGTCTTTTATGCGAACCACTGTAAATTTGTTGTATTTGTCAAAAATAGTTGTTGTTGTCAAACTAAACATGGTCGATTACAGCACGAAATTTGCTTAACAATGACTAGAAACTTATATTTAATTTATGTTATGATTAAATAAATTTAATGTTGAGACTAATATTGTCTTTTATGCGAACCACTGTAAATTTGTTGTATTTGTCAAAAATAGTTGTTGTTGTCAAACTAAACATGGTCGATTACAGCACGAAATTTGCTTAACAATGACTAGAAACTTATATTTAATTTATGTTATGATTAAATAAATTTAATGTTGAGACTTATATTGTCTTTTATGCGAACCACTGTAAATTTGTTGTATTTGTCAAAAATAGTTGTTGTTGTCAAACTAAACATGGTCGATTACAGCACGAAATTTGCTTAACAATGACTAGAAACTTATATTTAATTTATGTTATGATTAAATAAATTTAATGTTGAGACTAATATTGTCTTTTATGCGAACCACTGTAAATTTGTTGTATTTGTCAAAAATAGTTGTTGTTGTCAAACTAAACATGGTCGATTACAGCACGAAATTTGCTTAACAATGACTAGAAACTTATATTTAATTTATGTTATGATTAAATAAATTTAATGTTGAGACTAATATTGTCTTTTATGCGAACCACTGTAAATTTGTTGTATTTGTCAAAAATAGTTGTTGTTGTCAAACTAAACATGGTCGATAACAACACGAAATTTGCTTAACAATGACTAGAAGCTTATATTTAATTTATGTTATGATTAAATAAATTTAATGTTGAGACTAATATTGTCTTTTATGCGAACCACTGTAAATTTGTTGTATTTGTCAAAAATAGTTGTTGTTGTCAAACTAAACATGGTCGATAACAACACGAAATTTGCTTAACAATGACTAGAAACTTATATTTAATTTATGTTATGATTAAATAAATTTAATGTTGAGACTAATATTGTCTTTTATGCGAACCACTGTAAATTTGTTGTATTTGTCAAAAATAGTTGTTGTTGTCAAACTAAACATGGTCGATTACAGCACGAAATTGGCTTAACAATGACTAGAAACTTATATTTAATTTATGTTATGATTAAATAAATTTTAACTGTTGGAATTAATATTGAATTTTACGTGAATCATAATAAATTTGTTGTATTTGTCAAAAATAGTTGTTGTTGTCAAACTAAACATGGCCGATAATAATACGAAATTTGCTTAACAAAGACTAGAAACTGATATTTAATTTATGTTATGATTAAATAAATTTTATCTGTTGGGATTGATATTGACTTTTATGTGAATCACAGTAAATTTGTTGTATTTGTCAAAAATAGTTGTTGTTGTCAAACTAAACATGGCCGATAATAACACGAAATTTGCTTAACAAAGACTAGAAACTGATATTTAATTTATGTTATGATTAAATAAATTTTAAATGTTGGGATTAATATTGATTTTTATGTGTATCAAAGTAAATTTGTTGTATTTGTCAAAAATAGTTGTTGTTTTCAAATTAAACATGGCCGATAATAACTCGAAATTTGCTTAACAATGACTAAATCTTATATTTAATTTATGTTATGATTAAATAAATTTTACCTGTTGGGATTGATATTGACTTTTATGTGAATCACAGTAAATTTGTTGTATTTGTCAAAAATAGTTGTTGTTGTCAAACTAAACATGGCCGATAATAATACGAAATTTGCTTAACAAAGACTAGAAACTGATATTTAATTTATGTTATGATTAAATAAATTTTAAATGTTGGGATTAATATTGATTTTTATGTGTATCAAAGTAAATTTGTTGTATTTGTCAAAAATAGTTGTTGTTTTCAAATTAAACATGGCCCATAATAACTCGAAATTTGCTTAACAATGACTAGAAACTTATATTTAATTTATGTTATGATTAAATAAATTTAATGTTGAGACTAATATTGTCTTTTATGCGAACCACTGTAAATTTGTTGTATTTGTCAAAAATAGTTGTTGTTGTCAAACTAAACATGGTCGATTACAGCACGAAATTTGCTTAACAATGACTAGAAACTTATATTTAATTTATGTTATGATTAAATAAATTTAATGTTGAGACTAATATTGTCTTTTATGCGAACCACTGTAAATTTGTTGTATTTGTCAAAAATAGTTGTTGTTGTCAAACTAAACATGGTCGATTACAGCACGAAATTTGCTTAACAATGACTAGAAACTTATATTTAATTTATGTTATGATTAAATAAATTTAATGTTGAGACTAATATTGTCTTTTATGCGAACCACTGTAAATTTGTTGTATTTGTCAAAAATAGTTGTTGTTGTCAAACTAAACATGGTCGATTACAGCACGAAATTTGCTTAACAATGACTAGAAACTTATATTTAATTTATGTTATGATTAAATAAATTTAATGTTGAGACTTATATTGTCTTTTATGCGAACCACTGTAAATTTGTTGTATTTGTCAAAAATAGTTGTTGTTGTCAAACTAAACATGGTCGATTACAGCACGAAATTTGCTTAACAATGACTAGAAACTTATATTTAATTTATGTTATGATTAAATAAATTTAATGTTGAGACTAATATTGTCTTTTATGCGAACCACTGTAAATTTGTTGTATTTGTCAAAAATAGTTGTTGTTGTCAAACTAAACATGGTCGATTACAGCACGAAATTTGCTTAACAATGACTAGAAACTTATATTTAATTTATGTTATGATTAAATAAATTTAATGTTGAAACTAATATTGTCTTTTATGCGAACCACTGTAAATTTGTTGTATTTGTCAAAAATAGTTGTTGTTGTCAAACTAAACATGGTCGATAACAACACGAAATTTGCTTAACAATGACTAGAAGCTTATATTTAATTTATGTTATGATTAAATAAATTTAATGTTGAGACTAATATTGTCTTTTATGCGAACCACTGTAAATTTGTTGTATTTGTCAAAAATAGTTGTTGTTGTCAAACTAAACATGGCCGATAACAACACGAAATTTGCTTAACAATGACTAGAAACTTATATTTAATTTTGTTGTATTTGTCAAAAATAGTTGTTGTTGTCAAACTAAACATGGTCGATTACAGCACGAAATTTGCTTAACAATGACTAGAAACTTATATTTAATTTATGTTATGATTAAATAAATTTTACCTGTTGGGATTGATATTGACTTTTATGTGAATCACAGTAAATTTGTTGTATTTGTCAAAAATAGTTGTTGTTGTCAAACTAAACATGGCCGATAATAACACGAAATTTGCTTAACAAAGACTAGAAACTGATATTTAATTTATGTTATGATTAAATAAATTTAATGTTGAGACTAATATTGTCTTTTATGCGAACCACTGTAAATTTGTTGTATTTGTCAAAAATAGTTGTTGTTGTCAAACTAAACATGGTCGATTACAGCACGAAATTTGCTTAACAATGACTAGAAACTTATATTTAATTTATGTTATGATTAAATAAATTTGATGTTGAGACTAATTTTGTCTTTTATGCGAATCACAAAAAATTTGTTGTATTTGTCAAAAATAGTTGTTGTTGTCAAAATAAACATGGTCGATAATAATACGAAATTTGCTTAACAAAGACTAAATCTTATATTTAATTTATGTTATGATTAAATAAATTTTACCTGTTGGGATTGATATTGACTTTTATGTGAATCACAGTAAATTTGTTGTATTTGTCAAAAATAGTTGTTGTTGTCAAACTAAACATGGCTGATAACAACACGAAATTTGCTTAACAATGACTAGAAACTGATATTTAATTTATGTTTTGATTAAATAAATTTAATGTTGAGACTAATATTGTCTTTTATGCGAATCACAGTAAATTAGTTGTATTTGTCAAAAATAGTTGTTGTTGTCAAACTAAACATGGCCGATAATAATACGAAATTTGCTTAACAATGACTAGAAACTTATATTTAATTTATGTTATGATTAAATAAATTTAATGTTGAGACTAATATTGTCTTTTATGCGAACCACTGTAAATTTGTTGTATTTGTCAAAAATAGTTGTTGTTGTCAAACTAAACATGGTCGATTACAGCACGAAATTGGCTTAACAATGACTAGAAACTTATATTTAATTTATGTTATGATTAAATAAATTTTAACTGTTGGAATTAATATTGAATTTTACGTGAATCATAATAAATTTGTTGTATTTGTCAAAAATAGTTGTTGTTGTCAAACTAAACATGGCCGATAATAATACGAAATTTGCTTAACAAAGACTAGAAACTGATATTTAATTTATGTTATGATTAAATAAATTTTATCTGTTGGGATTGATATTGACTTTTATGTGAATCACAGTAAATTTGTTGTATTTGTCAAAAATAGTTGTTGTTGTCAAACTAAACATGGCCGATAATAACACGAAATTTGCTTAACAAAGACTAGAAACTGATATTTAATTTATGTTATGATTAAATAAATTTTAAATGTTGGGATTAATATTGATTTTTATGTGTATCAAAGTAAATTTGTTGTATTTGTCAAAAATAGTTGTTGTTTTCAAATTAAACATGGCCGATAATAACTCGAAATTTGCTTAACAATGACTAAATCTTATATTTAATTTATGTTATGATTAAATAAATTTTACCTGTTAGGATTGATATTGACTTTTATGTGAATCACAGTAAATTTGTTGTATTTGTCAAAAATAGTTGTTGTTGTCAAACTAAACATGGCCGATAATAATACGAAATTTGCTTAACAAAGACTAGAAACTGATATTTAATTTATGTTATGATTAAATAAATTTTAAATGTTGGGATTAATATTGATTTTTATGTGTATCAAAGTAAATTTGTTGTATTTGTCAAAAATAGTTGTTGTTTTCAAATTAAACATGGCCGATAATAACTCGAAATTTGCTTAACAATGACTAAATCTTATATTTAATTTATGTTATGATTAAATAAATTTTACCTGTTGGGATTGATATTGACTTTTATGTGAATCACAGTAAATTTGTTGTATTTGTCAAAAATAGTTGTTGTTGTCAAACTAATCATGGCCGATAATAACACGAAATTTGCTTAACAAAGACTAGAAACTGATATTTAATTTATGTTATGATTAAATAAATTTTAAATGTTGGGATTAATATTGATTTTTATGTGTATCAAAGTAAATTTGTTGTATTTGTCAAAAATAGTTGTTGTTTTCAAATTAAACATGGCCGATAATAACTCGAAATTTGCTTAACAATGACTAAATCTTATATTTAATTTATGTTATGATTAAATAAATTTTATCTGTTGGGATTGATATTGACTTTTATGTGAATCACTGTAAATTTGTTGTATTTGTCAAAAATAGTTGTTGTTGTCAAACTAAACATGGCCGATAATAATACGAAATTTGCTTAACAAAGACTAGAAACTTATATTTAATTTATGTTATTATTAAATAAATTTAATTTGTTGGGATTGATATTGAATTTTAGAATGTTCTAGTTGTAATTTATATTGTTTGCTAGAAATCAAGTGTGTTGTATTCGATATCTATTTATTCATTCGTAGTCTGGAAAGTGTCGTGTGTTGGCACAACATAATAACGCCTTCATTTTAAACTATTCTTACAATACTAATTAAAATTAAAACCTAACAGGACTTCACTGGCGATATAGTATCGCGCTATCAAATAGTTTGTATATAACACCACATGATTCAGTTGATAACACTGAATGAATATACAAGACTGAGAAAAGCAAACTATACAAACAGGTTTTTACCAACTTAACATTTTTTAAATTTAATATAAGAACAAAATTGTTTTATTAATTTGTAAAAACTAATAAGGCTCTAGCAAGATTATTTTATTTAAGCCGCCAAACGTTGTTAAGCCTTGTTATTTGTAGGAATATCAACGACAGTGTAGCTCGCTTACTTACTTGGTTATAATACTTCTGAGACATACTCAAAAAAACTAATTGATACCTTCCTAGGTAAATCAAACATAGTTTACGAGTGATTATTCGTTGGAAACTTTTGCATTTTGGCGCTAATTGATAGTAAGTTGTAAATTGTGACTATATCGCCATGAGTTTTAAATTCGATATTAATTAGTTCGCGATACCAAAGGCCACTATCGAACATAATCCTCCTCATATAAATTTGTCGTAATAATGTCAGTGTTCGTAAAATTGAAGTCATCCGTTCGTTTAACCGTTTATGACATTTTTTATGATGCATCATTCAATTACGCCATTAATAATATTAGTTAATTTGAGAGAAAGATGAACCCAGAACATTAACCGATGATATGAAATAAAATTTCAAGTACCAATAAAAGCAAAAAGGAGCAAATTTAAGATGTAGGTGTACCTAATAAATACATATACATAATTTCTATTTTCTGATGTATATTTTGTATAGAAAAATTGTTGTTTGAACAAATAAAAAATAAAGTAAAAAAAAAATTATAAAAACAATTTTTTAAGCGTAGGCAGTCGAGTTATCTAATTTGTTATGTACATTTTAAATTTCATAAATATTAATCGTTTCAAAATTGAAAATTTTAAGTACATAACATTTACATAGGGTTAATTGTTGACTGAAGCAGTTGGTAATAAATAATAATAATAAAAATATTTTCCAAATAATATTATTAATATGTAAATAATTTAAAATTTTAATTGAAATTGAAAAACAATTTTTGGTGCGCTCATGGGTACTCGTTTTAGCAAACGATTAGAAAAAGTTAAAATAATAAATTATAGGTTAAGTTTAATTTGTAAAGTTGTATACAATAAATAATACAAAACTATAATAAGTTAAAGTTTTGTCAATACAATTTATTTGTAAAGTTTAATTATATATTCTAAATAAAAGGCAGATATAAATTGTATTGTGTTATAGTGCAAAGTATATCGTGCTATAACTGCAACAATTTTTGAAAAATGTTTCGTGTGTTACAATTTATTGCACGAGTATTTTGGATATTTAAAGTTTTGTCTGCAATAAATCTGCCACCTGAAAATGTTTTTTTTCCTGCTATCTTTAAAAAAATAACAAAAAAAAAATTACCAAAATTGAGCAACTGAGTAAAAGAATTAATTAAAACTTTGCTGTTATGTGTGTATTGTTGAAACTTTCTTTACCTTAATATTATGGATAAAATTAAATGAATCTATAAACAATATGAGCTTTTCTTTTGTTTTATACTTCCACTGAATCCATATCCATTCCATTCTTACACAAAATTCGTTTCTCTTCGTTTGTTCATTAATTTTTTATTTAAATTCCCTAGAATACGGAAAAAATTGCGTACATTTTCCTTCTCAGCATCTATCTTTGAAATAAATCTACCTACCATCAATCTAAACTCAACAAAATTAAACAACATTTTTTTTATATATCTAAATAAAATAATATATCCATTTCATCAATAATTCAACAAAATTTTCATTTCTTTAAAGTAAAAAGTTAATAATATTTTCTTACAAATTTTTTGTTTTTTGATAAGAGATAAAAAAATATAAAAAACAAAATTATTTATTTATTAAATTTAGATTTTTATAAAAGTAACTGATAAAACAAGAACACGAAAATGTTGTGTACATTGTGTATAGGTTTCTACTTTATTTCGTCAGATAAAATAATAAAAAGATTTTTTTATTATAAAGGTTGTAATAAAATTATTTTATTTTATTTTAATATCCTGTCATGTTAAATTCAAAAAAAAATACAAAATTAAGAAGAAACGAATTTTTTTATTTTGAGGATCTGTGTGTGTGTTATTCATTCATTTTAAAAGACGAAAACAAATTAAAAATCTTTTGGCTTAAATAAAAAACATGAAATTTAACGTTTAATTGAAGGTTAGATAAAGATCAACATTTTATGATACCGAAAGAGTCCAGTGTAAATATTGGAGATAAAAAACATTAATATTAAACATAAAATTAATGTCTTGCTATTTTCGTATTTCGCAATGTAAAATAATAATTTTAATATTAATATAAATTTACTTTTTTTTATTACAGGAAGCAAAAGGTTCATGGCTGGCTTCTAATCCGGTAGCGCCACCACCCACACCTTCTAGTGTTACAACCGCACAACCAAAGATCGACACAAGTAGTAAGTTTATTTTAGAGCTATTCAAATATCAACATTGAGATAATAAGAGGTTTGGTTGGCATCCAACCTAACAAAATTTTTATTTTTAACTCTTTACAATTCGATACATATGAAGCGAGTAATAAATTAGTATTCAAAGTACAAAAACACGAGACGTTTTGAGGAAAATATGTATAAGCAATGGTATATTCGGGTCGTCTCCATTTTGATGGTTTCTTTGGTTTAAAACTATTATTTTCCATTTGCGTCTATTAACGTTTTAATCAGACTACTCGTTTTTGAGGAAATTGGTTTTGTGTTTTCCGCTTTCCTCCATTTAGCAACCAGATTTCGCTAAATCCTATTAATTGTTTCCTGAATTGATGAATATTCATTAGATTGAACGATTGGAAAATCGGATTGATCTGCGACCAAATTCGTTGGATATAAATCCGCATGATATATTATTAGCAAATCCGGTTCCATATTTATGGTAACAATTACTAAATTCTAAATTAGATACGGTAGAAGAAACATTTAACGTCCTGTACATATATAATGAAACTTGATAATCGTACAACGCACCCAATGGAAAAATTCCTTTAGATTCAGTTACATATAAATCCAATGATGAATATCGTAAAGGGAGCTTCAAGATAGCTTTCACACTTTTGTTTTGATGATTTGGAGAGGTTTTAATTTGCTCCATTTTGCCGTTCCGTAAACAATAATTCCATAAAGAATTCTGGGATGAATAAAAGCAAAGTACATCAATCTCAATACATCACTACCGGTGTGAAGTTTTCAACATTTATCAAAAGTGTAGCTACACTTTAGGTGTTTTAGGCCATCAATACTTAATTCTAGAGATGACACCACGAATCTGAGTAAACTGGCATTTTGGGGACACTCCCTTCAATGTTTAGGGATATGCGGCATATCTCCGCGACCTTCGGGGATTATTTTTTGTTTAGTGTAAGTGGAAATAATAAGATAAAAAGTGTAAACCGGGTCTTGTGGGTGTTTAAGAGCCAACGACACTTAATTTTAGAGATGACACCACAAATCTGAGTATACTGGCACTTCGGGGACACTCCCTTCAATCTTTAGTGATATGCAGCATATCTCTGCGACCTTCGGGGAATTTTTTTTTTTGTTTGGTGTAAATGGAAATAATAAGATAAAAAGTGTAAACCGGGTCTTGTGGGTGTTTAAGGGCCATTAACACTTAATTCAAGAGATGACACCACGAGTGCTGCCACCGTCGTTTACCATTACAAAAAATCGTGCGATTAAATCTACAATTCTTGGTTACTAGAAGAAAGCCACTATATTGTCTTACGTGCCAAAATAAACAAATGTGTAATCTTACTATCTACGAGGTACAGAACAGGCGGTATTTACAACTTTGCAAGAACTGCAAACCGATGGTCAATGGTAGTTTTCTTCA
The DNA here is from genome assembly GCA_963691935.1 of Nephrotoma guestfalica. Taxonomy (NCBI): domain Eukaryota; kingdom Metazoa; phylum Arthropoda; class Insecta; order Diptera; family Tipulidae; genus Nephrotoma; species Nephrotoma guestfalica. The sequence goes on along the minus strand of OY829913.1, from coordinate 249,434,172 downwards.
GATTATTAAATTTGGCAAGTATACATAGCCGAATAGTTCTATTATCCACCGATAATCCTCCATTACAATATGAAAAACGGAAATTATTTTTAAAAACCTTGGCTTTAGCTCTTATGCAACCACATATAGATAGACAGAGTAAAATCTAACAATTGAGAACAAACCTCAAATTTAGTTGTAACAAATTTGCGCAAGATCCATCGTTCGAGCCTTTGCCAAAAAAACCCAAACTAAATAAGCGCGGTAGATGCCAACTCTGTCAACCGACTCAAGATCGTAAGAAAAACACAAATTGCTCCAGATGCAATAGGCTTATCTGTAGAAGGCATTTGATTGGTATCTGCACTCTTTGTAAAAATCTCAATTAGGTAATTCAGAAGTTTAGATTTAGCCATATTTCAAAGGTAATTATTGGAAAAAATACTTTATACACAAAAAAATTGATAATTAATATTTTTTCGCTCACAGTTCCAACTTTTCAACGATTCCAACCTTTTGAAATTCTGACTAATAGAACGCGAAGGAGAGCTATAAGCAAGCCTTTATATTTTGTAATGAAATTTGTTACATTCTGTGATATATATTTTATTTTCTAAAGACTGAAGTAATTATACTGAGCGTTTAATTTAAAAAAAAAAAAATTGGTGGAATATATTAACCGTTTCAGAACATTGGGCTTTTTAAATATGGGCCAATTTGACCCATCGTTAGTAACGTTGTAAGTTAAATTAACTTTGGTAACGGAGGGTTAAGAAAAACAGCAACAAAATCAAATTCAATTTTACACACAGACAAAGTCAATTTTAAAAAGTGCCTTAAGGCGTATTTAAATTTGACGAACCGCCTAAAAGCACTTTATAAACTTAAGATGTTTGTGCGCACATTTGGTATATCATTTTTTGTCACTTTATTTTTAAAATGTAACAAAACTCAAAATCACTTAAGCAACTTTTAAATGTACTGCATAATTTGTTTAACCAAAATTCTCATGGTGATAGATAATTTACCGGACAAATTTTTTCATACAATAATCAGAAAAATCACCTAAACGCATTTAAGCGATTTTCAATTTTTGGTAGAGAGTTATCGATTATCTACAAAGGCAAAGCGGCACAGCACTGCAAGTATGATCCTAAACATATTCTGTCAGAAGTTTTCAAATTGCATACCTATTTAACGTACTGTGTTATAGTATTCAATAAGAACTACCAACTACCGATAGAAAATATGAATAGAAACCCTAAAACCTTTATTCGCATTGAGTTAATGAAAGAGTTGCTGATAATGCAAAACAACCATGGGAACTGGTCCAGGCTTCCAGTCTATATAATTTTCCACTAACAAGAAGGTAAAATTATAGATTATGTTAACGTTAAAAGTTCATGCGTGTGACAAATTATTACGGACTTTTCACATCCTGTCAAATAATATTTATTAGGATTAGCCCTATTATTTTTTTCATATCCTGTACACACAAGCATAAAACTCGTTAATCATTCATCTAAAATTGTCTGGTGTCTAGCCGAAATAAATTCTATTGAAATCAACTCTTATAAACTTTTATCACCACAAAATCAATTCTGGGTGACTACAAACATCTAATATTAATCTATATAAAAACAAAAAAAAAGGAAAAACAATAACAAGACTTAAGTAAATATTTGAAATTTATATACTTATAAACCGAAACAGTACTACGAGAATACAACATAGTGTAGTGTATAAAGGAATCGTATCCATCCATACACAAGAAAAAAACATAAAAAATAGCAAATTACCACCTGTAGAAAATAACTTTTTTTTTTGTTTTCAGTTTTCCCTTCGATCTTCCTTTTTTCTGTTCTAATAACATTTTGTATTAATATTTTTGCCTCACAAAAAAAAAACGAAGAAATTGAAATAAAATAAAACGCGAAAGATAAACAAAAGTACCAAAGACAATGGGAAAAAATAATATTTAAGTGATTCTGATGCCAAGTGGAAATACGAAACCGAAATAAGATAATGTTATATAAACAAGTTATTCGTACGAAATAAAATAAGCAACAACAACAAGAACAAAAATGTAACAGGCGAATACACAGCATACACACACACAAACATATACACACACACAAAAAAAAAGTTTCAATTAAAACTTTTCGGTTGTTAAAAAGTTATTGTTTTTAAAGGATTGGTAAATTCAATAGAAAATAGAAAGTACCATGAAATTCGGCGAAAATGTTAAACTTTGGTTGATTGATTTTGTTGTTGCTATTTGGTTTGCGTCTGTTTGTTGATTTAATCGATATTCCTTGGGTTTTATATCAAATTTATGTAGATCTGCTGAGAGCATATGAATGTTAAGAAGCAGACAAAATTAGCATAAGTTAATCGATTCATTTTCAATTTATCATTTTTTTTTTATATTTTGTTTGTTTAATACCACGGAATGTTTAATTCGATTTGAAAATTGGGGATTGAGATGGGATAAACGAGATAGTTATCTTTAACTAAGTACATTATCAAGCGACAACTTGCGTCGCGAGACGGAAAATAAATATTAAAATTAATTTAAAAATTCGTTTCTATTAATACTCAGACTAAAGAATTTGAATATTGAATTTTTAAATATTGAGAAATAATATTATTTATTGTAGATGGTACTACATTTACATATTTAGTTAGATTATTTACAATTAGAATGGGTGAATATATTTGGCCAACATCCGTCTTTCTTTTACCAATAATGTTTACATGTGTCTTGAATACACCACACTTGATTCCTAAACCATATTTGAAATTTGTCAGATTTTTTCTCACATAAAACACAACAAAATTATTACGAATGCATTTAAAAACGCTTTTATTGTCACACTCAAAACAGTGGAGCCAAAAAACACTATCCTGTACAATTTTCGAAAGAAAATCCTTTTTCTTCATGAAATTGATGCCGCCCATAGTAGAAGCCGAGTTGTTTTGTTGCACCAGTTTGCATACTCGTACCTTAATAATTTTATATCCCAAAAATTAGTATTATTTTTGCGAAGAAACAAAAATATGCTGTTTGATTAATTTAGATAATTTACGAAACTATTTAATAATTGTTTTGCTATAAATTATGACAAGTTCATAATTAACCTAAAAAAATTATTCAGCAGGCGAAAAAAATTGAAGTCCAGTCAAATATTTGTATCAAAATATTTGTATAAAACTGTGTATCGATCATTGAAACCAGACAATTCAGAACAAAAGGATTATACGATTAATCATTTGAATGCTATCGACGGACAACTCTAATTGAAATTTTGATAATGTTGAATGACGCCGATCGTATGTAAGAAGTCATTCCGAATATATGAAAATTTACCAAATGGGTATTTCAGTGCGAGAACAATTAAAACATTTAACGAAACAGTTCGATTAATCAGAAAATGATTTAAAAGCGTTGCAAAGTGTTGGGGAAATAGTCGGGGAGGTACTCAAACAATGATGATATGTTGTTAGATGTCGACGTCAACTAGACAAGACAAAATTGAAGGCTGAAACAAGAGTAGCTCTTAATATGAAGTGCTCGTTTAATACGTGAAATGTTTAACTACGCTCGTGATCATCAACCGTGCATTATATTAAAGGATGAAATAAATGCAATTAGAGGTCGTCGTTTTTCCGAAGATACATCAGCCGATCGTAAAATTCAACGTACTCTAATGGAATTGCTTAATGAAATGGATGGTTTCGATTCGTTGGGCAAGGTTAAAAGGATTGTGGCTACACACCGTCCGGATACGCAAGATCCGGCATTGTTACGTCCTCGACGTTTAGATTTTACAATCGAAATTCTGCTTCCTAATAAACAGGTTGGGCCACAAACATCAAACAAATTCGATCGATTACGATATTTGGATGAATATTGGGTTGTACGAAAAATTTCTCGTTGAACTTTCATTTACCTTCCATTCCATTCGGATGTCGATTTACACCAACTGGCATCACTGGATCCCGTATTGCATAGAAATTTACTATCTCCCGAAGTATATGAGGGCGATGTGTCGGAATTAGGTTTATATTTTACTGTTGTCTGTGATGATTTAGGAATAATGCGAGTTGAAGAGATGCGACAAAACGGTTCTAATATAATGGTCAACTCATTCAATCGCAAATTTTAATAAATAAATTTTAATTTTAGTGATAAATTTGTATACAGTGCAATATGATACCTAGGTGGGGTGTTTTTGTAGTCGAAGAAACTATTTTGGGCCAGTTACCTAGTTCAAAGCAGACATCGTTGAATACGAGATGAAAGCGAGCAATGTGAGCAGTCGTTATTATTTTTAAATTTTGAATTGACAATTTTTTAACGAAAAAAAAAATATAAAAAAAATAAATGCAAAGTGAAATTTCATTTGTATTTACTACCTTATTCCTTTTCTTTCTTTTATTTAAAATATTTTTTAAAATGAAATGTGAAATGTGTGTGAATTCATCCAATATTTTTTTCAATTTTTTCCAAAAAAAATTAATTTTTTATCGTGTCGACACACCAAGCATCAAAAAAAAATAAAAGTTTGCATTGAGTGGGGGAAATTTTTTCAGTTGGGTTGCCATAAAATATACTTTGTTTGATATTTTTTATTTATAATTAGGGCAACCTACTCAACGACAACAAACATTTTCAGGAAAAAATAATACTGATGTACCGGTCACACACAGAGAGAACCCATATTTTTTTCGTAGTGAGATAGGACCATAAATGCCATTTTGGTAAGTCATTTACTGTCAGTTATTACCTCAAATTATTGGTTTGTGTGAAATTTGGATCTACAACAATGAAGTCGCGAATTATGGTTTAAGATGGATGATCTATTAACTTCTTGCTTACATGATAAGCGTTGGGGAGGTGTAGCTTTTTATGCCCGTAGTAGTTTGAATTGCAAATAATTTCATCTAGTTTTCCAAACATTTAACGCTGTTGGTTTTACCTTCTCATGCTCTAAATTCGTCTGTTTTATACTGATATCTCCAGTTTATTGACGAATTCAACATGCTTTTGGAAGACCTATCCCATTCTAACTTAATTATCATGGGCGATTTTAATATAGACTTTCTCAAGCAGAATGCTAGATAGGCTGCTGCTTTAATTATCGGAACATAAATTGGATAATATCTTTGAACCAACACGAGTTACAAATACCACAGCTTTTTATAATGATAATGTACTGCATAGATTTGATCAAAGTTATTTTCCGATAGTTCCTTACAGTGTATTTAACCTAAAAATTTCACATCAAATTTATTCGAAATTAAAATATCACGAACTCCTTTTAACACAAAATCTAGATCTACAACAGGACTTGCTATTGTATGAGGAATGGACTGGTTTGTATGTTTGTCGTTATGCTTCTAAGGGATACGATAAAATATAAAAATATCAGTAGATTGAAACAATATAGCTTGACGCTGTGTGATTCTGTTAACCAACAAATTGACATAGCCAAAAAAATATTTCATTCTCAAAAGTTCAACAAAAATCGTAGTGATACTCGAAAAAATTGGAAAATAGTCAACGAAATGATAATTGGACAACTTGATCCCGTTTAAATAAAATAAAATAAGGATTAAAGAGCGCAACGGGTTCTTTACGAGTGTTGGTGTGGCACTTGCATTGTATTTTTTCGGAAATTTCATCTGGTGAACTGTATTTTACCATTCTTTTGCTAAAAAGTAATTCAACTTCTGGTTTGGATGGTATCAGTACAGTATTGGAACTATTGTTAAAAAATGTCCTGATTTTTAGTACGTATATGAAGCTGGCCCGAAAACCATCCCGAAAAACGCCTTTAAAATTTAAGTGTGTTTCTCCGCTAAATTCATTAAAAGACTTTTCAGCCCGAAAAAATAAAAAAAAATATGGAGAAAATCAAATTCCATCCCGAGAAAATAAAAACAATCTCACGTGCACACAGTAAATTTTAAGTATAAAATTACCTTACATTGGGGATAAGGGACCTCTCCAGCTGATTTAGTATTCGCTTATGTTAGATTAGGTATCGGAATTATGCTCATATGTCACCATAAATTTCTCCGTTCACTGAGTTTGGCAGATGTAACGGTAATGCCTAATTAATGCAATCACCATCATCATTAAGCACACAAATGCTCATTACATTAGCATTTGTGTGCTTAATGCTGATGGTCAGTGCATTAGTTAGGCATATACCATTACATCTGCCAAACTCTGTAAACGGAGAATTTTTCAGCGACATATGAGCATAATTCCGATAACCATTCTAACAGAAGCGAGTAGTAGGTCAGCTGGCAGGTCCCTTATCCTCATTGTAAGGTAATTTTATACTTAAAATTTCTTGTGTGTGCGTGACCTTGTTTTATTTTCTCGGGGTATAATTTGATTTTCCCCATTTTTTTTTAAATTTTTCGGGCTGAAAAGCCTTTTAATGGATTTATCGGAGAAACTTTCGTGATGGTTTTCCGGTCAGCTGCACATACGTATTTTTAGTCGAAATTTTATCTTTTATTTTTAATATAAGCTTACTAACTAGGATTTTTGAAGAAAGAATATTAAAACAAGTATCAACAACTATCGACCAATCTCACTACTTTCTGTATTCTCAGAAGTATTTGAAAAAACTATAAAAAGTAGAATTGTTTCTTTCATAGACAAAAGAGTTTTTCTCTCTCCCGACCAATAAAAGCATTTTAGAAAAAATAAAAATACTGAACATGCTATTGTGTCCTTCCTAGAAAAAGTAACTAAACATATTGTTGAAGGGTTCAAAGTGTCAATACTATTTATACATTTAACTAAAAGCCTTGGTTAAATGACAAATTTCGTTACTGATTTTACTCGTACTTGAATGGGCGAACGCAATTGGTAAGAGTAAATCGTCAAATCAGTGATGAGTTACCGATTAATGAGGAAGTACAGAGGGGTTTGTGTTAGGGCCTTTACTGTTTTTGCTAAATGTAAAGGGAGCCTTTAGGCAACAATTTCAAGGGTCTAGTCTAAGTTTTCAAGATAATATCACGTTCATAGTTCATGACTTTCGGTATTCATTTGGTTAGAAGTGCATAATTTTGTTTTGAGTCACAAAACGAAATTACTACATTTTAGTTATACCCTATCGTCGTATCATCAAACAACATGTCATACTTTTGAATGCAATGGAAACAGTAACACACAGTGCTCTTCTAATGATTGCCTCTTAGTTGACACAGTTGATGAATTTCGTTAGGGTATTCTAATAGATCGAGGATTAGAAAGGAAATAATTAGTGTCCAATGCAAACTCGCATAATAGACTTCGGTTTGTCATGCAAAATATTCACTGCAACGACAATAAATAATCCACCCGAACGACAAAAGTTTAAAATTTCGGCCGCATTTGGGTATCGTAAACAAACTGTTTATCGAAATGGCACCAAAAGTAGAAAACCGGAGATACAAATTATGAATAGCAACAATAATATTAGGATACATAGAGTGGTTTGAGGCATATCCAAGATCTACTACCATATTACCCAACAATGTAAAGATATGGACTTAGGTGCAAGCGTTGTTTTGCATTATGCTGGCGTGTTACTAAAACAATATCCAGATTTAACATACCATTTACACTTTGATAATTGTTTCACTTCATTGAAGTTGTTAGAAAAACTGCGTCAAAACGAAAAACAACAACAATGCCGTCACAATTGCATCAAATAGTTGCCAAATTCTACCAACACACGAAGTGACAAGATACTCACAGAAACAAAAAAAAATCGAAAACGTTGAACAAGCAAAACTATTTAAAATGTATTGCATAATGACAATATGTGTGGAGTACACTCAAAAAAAAGAGTAAGTAAATTTGATAGAAATTATTTAATGAAATCCCAACAACTGAGTTTATCAATTTTAAATCATTTTTATAAAAAAGACAAAATAATTTATTAAATTGAATAAAGATTTGTTAAATTTAATAAAATAATACAATTTTGTGAATTCGGAAAAAACCTCGGTAGTTTACCGATTCCAAAACTTCGTAGAAGAAAATATACAAAATTTATGAAGTAAACCTTCAAATTCAATTATTAAAATTAATAACATTTTTATTAATATAATAAAATTTTTGTCAAAATGAATAAATATTTTATCAAATTTTCTCGTTAAAATGTGCTCACATTTTCGATAATTTTTGTCAAATTGATAAAAATTAATAGTCGCTTTCATTCAATTTAAAAATATTTCTCAAATATACTACGTTTGGTAAAGAAATTAATTAATTTGATGATATTGCGTTTATTTTTAATAAAATTTAGTTAATAAAATTTATTCCATTTGTATTTAACACTTTAATAGTATGACGCTAGCTGATTTAAAATCATACAGCTAAGCCGAAAAGTTCATAATTCTATTCGCGTGCAAATTTTAATTTTTGTTGTGAGAAATAGCAAGTGACTGTCGGTAACTTTAATCATCTGTGCAAATAAATGTATTCAAATGTAAGTATTCCTTGAGTTAGCCATTGTAAGTTTAATTTAATAATAATTTATAGTTTGTAAAATTAGATTTTAGTTGTTTAATGCACTTGTATATTGTAATTACATCGAAAGTATAACTTATGTAATGAAATGTTTTGCATCTGCAAAAGGGATAATTTTTCGTCACGCGCATTAATTGTGCATTTAAAAATCTACCACTCCTTAACACAATATAGTGATTATCAATGTTATGAAAACTCGTGCTACAGTATTTTGGGTGCTTAAAATTTTTTAGAAAACATATTAAAAAGCACGAAAAGAAGATAGAGCAAATTTGAAATTAAATTTATCCAACCAACCTTGTAGTTCCACTTTTCACCTAAATGATCGAAATTCTTCTATTTCATGTGCAAATTAAATTGTTGCGTGCACTAACGAAACCGATTACTCTAATCAAATTTGTGCACATGATCAATCAAATCATTTAAATTTAAGTCTGCCTATCGTAGACCTTACAGAAGTTAATAGAAATTTAGATGAATGTTATGTTAAATTTTGTCTTCAATTACATAACAACAACAATTTTAATAAAAAAAATTTTGAACAAATTCAGCAATTAGTAGCACAATTTATAACTGAGCCTATTGCTAATCATTTAGGGACTATACCCTCAAGGCTCATTATGTTAGTTCTGCACTAAGCTGTATTTTATCGAGTACCATTAATATGCTGAAAAACGTATTTCTACTTTGTAAGGCAGATTATAAGTTAAATAAGTGGTTGCAAGAGAAACATTTATTAATTCCGCTCAATCAAGTTTCTATTAACAATGAAATTAGCATTATCAACAGAAACGGTGAATCTGTTTATGATGAAACGTCAACCAAAGCAGTATTCTTTTCATTAGATTTCCAAATGAAATTAATTTTAGAAAATATTGACGACTTGGGATCTATTATTACCGCAAATTTTACGTCCGAAAACAATCCCTTTGTTTCAAGTTTTATCGACGGAAATTTATGGAAGACTAAAATGAAACAACTACCCGGTGCTCTATATGTACCATATTTTCTGTACATTGACGGGTTTGAAATCAATAACCCACTAGGTTCACGTTCAGAATCCATTATACTGGAATTTATTTTTCATTCCCATTTTATAACAATATTTCAAGAACAGAGAATATTTTTTTCACCGGTTTTATAAAATCTCAACATTTAAAATCATTTGGTAACGATTCGTGTTTAAAATATTTAGTGAACCAAAATAAAAATTAAATTAAATCTAAATTAAGTAAATTTATCTGGAACTGAGAATCGTATTCATTTTATTGTAGGCCTAATTGTCGGGGACAACTTAGGTGTAAATGACATTTGCGATTTTAATAAATCGTTTTCCAGCAATTTTTTTGCAGGTTTTGCAAATGCCATAAATCCGAAACCCAGCGTCTGTATGAAAATAAGCTAAACAAGCAGCGAAATATTCAAAATTATGACATTGATGTCTCAGAGCAAGTTCCAAAAGAAACTGGCATTCAAAAATAGAATTGAGCAAATTATGAAGGCCAATTCAACAAGTGAAATATTGCAGAAATGGGTGCAATACAAAAAGCTATACGGTTATAAATTAGTTAGTACAATAATTTATTGTAATTGTATATGATTTTAAATGCTAGATTGGGCGTTTGTTTGTGTTGGTCATTAGGTAGTTAGCCCTCGCCTAAGCTTTTCATAAAAAATATTTTTCGTTGAATAAGGTTTTAACACAATTGAGTAGCTGGTAAATTAATTTAAAAAACATAGCTTGCATTCTAACGTTTAGCTGAGTCGACATGTACAATGGGCTTTAACGTCTATACGCATTTTTGAATTGGCTTTAAAACCATGTATCCAGATACAGAGAACATTAAAGCTGGATTTCAGTTGCTCGCACTGAATATTATAGAGATTTTTGATCGTAAAATCCAAGATAAAAATGCCAAAAGTATTGTGGAAAATGTTAAGCAAAACAAAAATATATCTGAAAGTAAGTACTTTTGTTAAACTCAATTTTTATCGTATGAAACTAACATTTGTACGTTTTATAGATGGGTTACATGCATCAATTCTGTATCTGCTGAGAAAAGGTATGCAGCAAAACTTCCATAAAAGACTCCCAACAATCATGCATGTTGGTTGGCGCCACAGCTCAAAATGTAGAAGAACTTTTGAAGCAAAAATTGGACGAGGGTGTATCAATACAACCTCTTATAGTGATCAAAGGTTCCCTCGAAAACCCCGAAGAAAAATTTGTATATTTTGACGGAATAAAATACCAAATATGCCATCGCCATCTATTTTAATCTGGCGTTTCATTAAACAATTTTTTTTCGCATGTGTAGCTAATGATCGCGACAAAAAACTCCCTGCCGTGGGTAATTTAATTGCAAAATTGAAAAAGAAATAAATGTCAATAGCACAAAAATTGTCTTAGAAAGTTTTTTTTCGCACCACTTCACATTCTGTATTTTAATTAGTATAGTTATTATCTATGTTTTTGTAATGAATTATTTGAATAGCAATCTACATTTTTATTATTATTTTAGTAAAACTTAATAATTTAATTTAGAAATGAATTATTTAATAATAAAATAGATATTTTTTAAAGAACTGAATTCATTAATTTTATATTAACTCAATTTATTTTAGAAAGTTTAAAATTTCACATATAACAGGTAATTGAACTAATAAAAAGAAGACTGAATAATCAATACGCCTTTTTCTCTTTACTCATCACCATTGGGAATGTAAAATGTTTGTTTACTTTAAGTAAATAATTACATATTATATAATATGCACAGCAAATTGATGTAAGTTAAAGAGTAAAGGTATGATTATTTTCTGTTAAATTTTTAGATCTTATATCAAAGAAAATTTCAAAATTAACCAAGAAATTTGTGTTTATAAATTTATCATTTTTAAAAAATTGATTTATATATTCGCACGTTTTTAGATTTATGATGGCCGAATAATTGTAGAACCTTAGTTTATTAACGGTATTTTGAGTGGCACCAACTAAAATCATCGATTTTAGTTACCAAACACAAAAAAACAAAATATTTAAATATTATTAGAGTGCCCATTAATTTGAACAATATTTTATTAAATATATTGATTTTTTATCACTATAAAAAAATATTTTATTAAACGGAGAAGATTTCTATAAAATTAAAGAAATGTTTCATTAAGCAAATACATTTTTCTATCAAACTGAAGAACTATTTCATTAAATGAAGACAATTTTCTAGCAATTTGTAGAAATATTTTATTAATTGACTAAACATTTCTATCATTTTGAGAAATTATTTAATTAAATATTTTTGTTTTTATCAAATTGAAGAAATATTTTAATAAATGAAAGTAATTGTCTATCAATTAGAAAAAATATTTTGTCCATGATTAATCGAAAAGTGATCTATCAAATTTAACATCGATCGTAATTATATTAAGGATATATTTTTTAAAATGATCGTTCTGTTTTTGAAGAAATTTTAACAAACTTTTGTTGAATTTTCTTCAAATTGATAAAAAAGTTTGTTGGCGCTATATTGATGGTTGTTTTATCAAACTGATTTCGATTTGCTTCAATTCCACTGCTTTTTTTAGTGTAGACCGGGCCGACGAAATCATAAGCATCTATAGAGTAGGAATATGCGGAAAAAATTTTGTTACCGCAGAACAAAACTCTTGGCATCTTCATAGATTTAGTGGCGGTAAACTAGATCATCTAAATTTCAAGCAGCCATTTACTCTCGGTATCTTAGAGTCATTTTAAAAAAACACAGCTAGAGAATTTAGCACTAATGAAGCTTATATGAATTAAAAATTATTGTGTTTTCAAATAAATATTTGACGTAGTATAAAATGCCATTGTCCTTTTAAAAGATCAAATTTGATCGTAGTCAAATTGTATAGCAGGATCAGAAAAATCAAACAAGCACTTTGAATACATTTCTGAGTATTGAGAATGGTACAATTAATTAGTGATGTAAATATTAAATTTTATTCAAACTAGCGGTCTTTTAGAATGCCTTCAAAATATTTTGAAATAAAATAATACATTTATAATCGATACAACATTTGTATTAAACCAAAAATAAAACATATAATCGAAATTTCGAATTAATCTTTCAAATGTCGAATGTACATAATTCAATAGCTTGTAATTTTGTTGATTAGAATCAAAAAAATGTTATAAATAAAACAAAAACGGGGGAAACGTTATGTTTCTCGCTATATAGCATGGATGAACTCTAGAATTTAATCCAAAAGTCAAAATCAAATTCCACTACCACTCAACAAACTCTTTAAAATATGAAAGTTACTCATTTATAGAAATTGTTACGTTTCATTCCTTGCAGATGAGTGCGTTTCAAACCAAATTTGAGCTGAATTTATTAAAGAGTAGCCTAGCTCCGTTTATTGCATCCAAAATCCGAACCTTTTTCAAACCTTAATGTTAAAATTTCAATTCACCTTGATTTGTACTGCCTTGAAAAGTGGAATTATGAAATTCGTGATTTTGAAAAGAGGGATTTTGAAGAGTGGACAAACGACCCAAACTCAAAATGAATGTCGCTCGATATTTTAATCAACCATTTTAGATTGCCTATAAGATGTACCATCAATGGACGCGTACACAAATTCTAGTGTACTGGTCATATAAGAAAATAGGACTTCGATTTCGAAAGTAAATTACTGAAGACGCACAACAATGATAATATGAGCCTTGGTTTAAATTTTATGATTTACTACAAAATCAAAATAACAATAATAGTAAACCGCAAGCCAAAACAACAAATTAAATTAATTCATCTTTATTCACAACAATCAGAATCTATACCAAAGGATATTTTTTCGATTTCGCCAACAAAACCAAACCAATAGTCATGTAGATGAGTAAAAAATTCTCATAAGTAAATTATTTTATATTACAATGGAATAATATAAAAATAGCTTCAGGGCTATTAAACAAAGTTTAAGAATTTTTTTTTGTATCATTTTGATTGCTATTACTGAGTAGAAGAATATTATACATACAAAAGAATAATAATTATTTTAAGATAAGTTTTAATTAAAAAATAAGAGAAAAAGTATTAACTGTTTTCGTTTAAAAGAAATTTAATTAAACAATAATTTTAATATCATGTTTAAAAACTCTGATTCCAAAATAAAAATGAAAACTATATCGATATTGGTAGTCATATACTTATGCATAAATATTTGATTTTCTCGTACCATAAAATAAAATTATAATATTCATTGGTTTACCACATAGCTCAATAAAATTAATTAAATTTATTATTGAAAACTTTAAAACTAAATAAAATTTTATTAGTTTAAATGCCTTTATCTTTTTTTTTTGTTAATATTAAATTTATTAGTTTTATATTTATGCTTAAAATTAAAGAAATAAGTTTATGTTAGAAGCGGTTATAAAATTGTGCCAGGTATTTAAATCCCAATAATTGGTTGACCTGACCTACTTACTTTAATTAGACTACGAAAATCTAATCAAGAGTAAAATGATGGCCCGGCGACACACTAACAGTATATCGTACCAGTGGTATAGTACACATAATAAAATTAAATTAATTACTGCTGCAAACATTTATAATGAGGTAAAATTTTTACATCATGCTCATACTGACAGAACAATGATACTGAAAGCAACTCGTCTAGCTCTCATAGTGATATATTAAAATTTAACTGTATATCTTGAGTATCTACTACTTATATACTTCAGTATCTCGACTTCGACAAAATGTTTGGTCCGTAATACATTTAAACCCTTATATTTATGGGTGCATGATTAATCATCGAGCTTTAAAATATTTATAAAGTATAAGGATCAAACTCCTTACAAATCCGATAGCGTCTTAAGCTCTAAGAGTAAAATTTTTATGTTAAGAGTAAACCTTTGCAAAAAACTACAATGCTCATGCCATTTGATCTCTCCTAAGATTTAAAAGATCTTTAGATCAGAGCGATGTCCCTAATAATCTCAATATTGATACCGAAATAATTTAAACCGTGAAAATGAACATTAATTAAAGAATTTAATTCATCGACAATAGCCGATCATCATAAGGGTTACACTGAACGGTGAAAATAAAAAATAAAAATTATTTTCCCTAAATGTTATGTAATTGATGAGTGTTTTAATAAAATATAATTTAGCCATACCTATCCTAAACCAAAAAACCATACCATGTGCTTTAAAACTATTGTTTGTATATATTGTGCTCCTTAAAGTATTCTTAAATGGTCACGACCCCATTCATATACAGACACATCGAGCATTTGAACATTTACGATATTTTATTTATAAATATGAAATGAATTACGATGTATGGACCCCTGATTGTGTCTTTACGTTTTACACGATTTACTATTAAAGTAACATACCTTATTCGTTTTATTTTGATCCGGTATTGGTTGATGGCGTGCATCATATAACGTCAATCATATTGTATCGCTGAAAAATTCAGCAATTACGTAGAAAATTATGTCAAAAATTATTGACAGTAGTTGGTTGAAAATTAAATTATAATTAAATAAACAAAAAATGTTTTTCTATAAATGACAAAATCTAATCTTGCTGTTCGGCTCCAAGCATCTTTGTTTAGACAAACTTCTCAAAAGGTTTAGTTCACCGTTTTTTGCAAGCGCCTTTTGTAAAAAAAGTTATCAATTAAATTAAAACTATTTTTCTATACTAGTGAAATGTTCACTAAAGTCAAACTTATGTTTGAGAGGGGACAGTTTACTAATGCACCTTTTCTTCGGTGCTTGCCATTCCTTTAGTATATTAGCTGCGGTATTATTTAACCATCTAACAATTTGGTGTATCGTCTAAAATTCTGAAGCGTGAGTAACGGTGTATATCGAGGACACGAGAAATCATTTTGCATAAGATTTTTTCCAACAATTGATAATTAATTGATAATCCAACTCAAACTAGGACACAAAATAACAACAAAAATAGCGCTGCAATGGCAACTTCTCTTTAAACAATGATCCTCTATCAACTTTTAATTCAAAATATTTCTGGTTCGTTGGTATGTAGAATCGTTACATAGAACGAAGTTATCAGTTTTAATGAACATTTCAACAAATTGGTCCTCGGATCATTGAAGCAATAATCACATATAAAAGCACTGTTAGTATGTCAAAAAAATTAAATATTTGGGAACGGAGCAAAGCACCGTAGATCATGATTAATTGATAAGGCAAGTTGCTAATACTAGCTGCATTCAACGTTATAAAGCAATGTTCACGATGCTTAGAGCAAGTAAAGAGATAGAGATATTATATGTATAAATTTAAAAGCCTGATCAATTACGTTTTGAATGTCACACTTGGGTATTTTTATTTTTTTCAACTTGTTTTACAGTTGCAGGAACAGTCTGTCCCACCCGTCTCGTTTTATTAAAGTTTCAGTCAATCCGGTTTCCGTACAAAATAAAATTTTCAAATAAACGAGTCGGCCAGAACGGATACATTGTGTTATAGTTTAATGATAGCCACCTGGTATTATAATCCATAGGTTTCAACACAATGTATTCGATTCTACAAATTTAAACCTCGAATTAAACGAGATGGGCGGAACGCATATACTGTGTTTGAATTTTAAGTAATTACGATGCTAAAATACGATGCCACTAATCGAATTGTCTGCATTAGTTTTAAAATTTCTTACTTTTCCATGTTACAAATCACAACCAAAAATGTCTGACAATTCTGCATCAACGAATTAATCCCAAAAATTCGGTAAAATAAAGTCCATCATCCACCTGAATAAATGTAACACAATAAAATCAAATACACTCACCAATACGTGTAATGACAAACAGTTCGCAACCCATATGAATTGAGTTTTGCGTACGGTAAATCGTATAACACAAAAAATTGTTCATGAAATCAGTAAAGTTCATGAATGCAGTAACACAAATACTAACACACACGATAATTAAACTTTTCATACAATTTTGAACTACTTCATCACTTAGTTTATATTTTAGTTAATTAAATAAAAATTCACTACACAAAATACTACACAGAACTTTCACTACATTAAACTCGACACTACTATCGTACTTGCATCACACGCGTTGTAATTCGCAACAAAAACTGCTTATTATCGATTTTGTGTTCTCAAGGTTAATAGGGATGTCTCCAGTTTTGAAATCAAAATGTTAAAGAGATGCGACCATAAGTATTTTGGTTTGATAAAAAAATTTATTAAGTGAATTTCGTGACTTTCAATTTTTACTATTAAACATACGCCAAATTTTTTTAAACTATTAAATATTTTATAGAACTGATACATACTAGTTATGATCAAGTTGGTAAGAGCGGCTCCACAGAGGTATATTGAAACTTTTTAAATGTAGGTCCTTTTAGAACAATGGTGATTGGTGCTGTTACTGTTGACAAATAAGAAACAAACTACCTACACGAACCAGCCCACGAATTACGTTAATTATTCAGGATACCGATAATCTTGTCGCGGACGATTCCTAATCCTCAACAGCAATTTAGCTAAACTAATTGCAAGTTTGGACGCCATAAAAATAAGTCATAACAACAAAAATTTTAAGTCCAAAATAGTGTATGCAAAAATTAAAAGCGCAGGGATGATGCGGTATAAGTCTGCGGAAATTTGCTAGAGCAAAATAAGAGATTACACTACTCACTACAACTGGCGTTACTATCACAAAACAGAGTTTCGCCAGTGTAATTTTTGTATTTTTTGAAATTCTGTCGAATAAACATTTTAGCGGAATTAAGAGTGGCCCAACTCAACAGTTCAAAACGAACAAGCGATCAAGAACAAAATTGATGGCGAAACCAAGGATATAATCTGATGAAGAAATAACTTTCTAAAAAAAGCAGCTACTGTCAATAGTTTAGATACAAGATGTAAACTCATTTTACACGTTAAGGAACATAATAGCTACAGATCAAATACTAGGTGCTCTTCTTTTACAGATGCATGATAAACTGGAAAAACTTACAGCATTCGCATGAATAACTCTTAATAACACTGAAATCGGATATGCGACACATGAAAAGGAGACGCTTGCTATAATTTGAATTGTAAAAACATGTCAGCCTATCTTTATGTGTAACAAGTTGGAGATTGGCACCTTGGAGATTTATCACATGCTTACTTTCATTAAAACTACCGAGAAGAACTCGAAAATTCTTACGTGATGTTTGAAACTAGAGAATTTTGATTACGAAGTGGGTTATTAGGAACATTAAAGCCAACTTTGTAGCCGATACCCTTAGTAGACTTCCAGTAGTTGGAACTAAACTAAATTAAGAAGAACGAATCTATTATCACGATTCTAACATGTACATTCAGCTAACTCCGTGAATGATTACTATATTCATTTTGCAGAACAATCTGTTGATTTCTATAACAACCAAAAAAATTTCTGACTATCCATTTCCAGTTATATGGCCTGAAATATCCTGCAAGCCTTTAGTCAAACTTTCGCGGTTATTAGGATAAAATTAAAAATAAATATAGGATTGTTTTCAATTCAAATTGAGCTTTATCAGACTTTTTTTTTATTTATGGTGGATCTCAATGAAGCATGTTTTATTCGGTGAGCTACATAAACTAAGATAAACCACAAAATGGTTGAGTTTCAGAAGTACATTTTGAAAATATAGAATGCCGCTTACCCGACCGATTGCAAAAAATTCACCAATGATTTACTTGATCGTATAGCGGACATCTGAAGTGAGAATATATGCTCTTGGCTGGTTTTGGGGAGGGCGTTTGAGATGCATTAGATGGTCGCCCAAAATTTATCTTCTCCATTATTCCACAGAAACAGAGTGGCCCCACTTCAGTCCGATATATCAACGAAGCCCAATTTTTTCTTGGTTTGGATTTATCCTATAGTACAGAATGTAGGCGTTTACAACTGCTACGTCAATAAGGTGAAAAAAATTCGGTTCGACCATTTTCGGATTTTCATTCGTATATGGTAGCAGCCTAACAACCCATCCATCAAATCGACACACCCCATATGCCGGGTGTATTCCTTAATTATATACAGATAATTGATTTCATATTGATTCTTTTCTTTGTTATCACATCGGGCTGTTTTCTGTGGTTGCAAGGTGCCTTTGCAGGAAATAAATGGTTTCGTACCAACATAAGTTGACAGAACTGGAACGGTTTTTGTTATCGCATACAACAAAACTGACGAAATGTCTAGGCATTTCTCACGTTCTACTCAGAGTATCCTTGCCCGAGTTTCTTCCCATTTAAGACCGCATCACTCGACAGCTTACAGTTAGGCACACAATTTGAATGGACCGTTCCCAAGCAAAATATTCCTCTGCTTTAAATATGCTAATAGGCCGATAGACATGTAAAAATAATAGAAATATAGAATATGGTTGACGAGATTCGGTATATTTTTTAAAAGACGAACAATAAAGTTCGACGATGCTTCAAGATCAGGTGCGCCTCCGGAGATTTTATTATCGCCAGCACCTCAATAAATATACAGTGCGTAAGAAAAACCACTGAAATCACAAAACGAGAATAATTTGAATCCTCAAGAGAGTTTACACCACCCGAACATTTAGATGATGTGGTAACAATAGATTCCTTTGCTTCTTCTACCAATTCCGGTGATCGGATGCGCTAGTTTCGACTATATTTATAATTGATTGAACTAGTATGTTTACTTTGAGCCGGTGTCAATGGCTCATTCACCGAAGACTCTCAGTCGTTTCCTTTGTTACCATATCGGATAATGAATTTTCAAATATCATATCGTCTTCAGCACTATAACCGCAGTATTTGTTGATGAAATTTGATCATCAATGGAATCACAGTCATCCTCATCATCAATGGTTTCTATATCGGATGATATTGACGTCACAAGCACGTGCGGACTTTGATTATTTCCATCATAGTGTCAAGAGCTAAATCAGTGAACGCTTCATGCAACATTATATTATCCAGAATATTTGTGAATGTCTCGAACTGTTGACTGGTTTCTTCATAATTGTGCTTAATCCAATAGTTCGTTGATTCCAATATCGTCATCTATTGTTGTAGTAATTTCTAGTGGTGGTGTTGATTTGCAAGGCGTTATACCGGCACGTTGGTCAAACACGCCGAATAATTCATTAGCCATCGTGCCAATAAAATCGAAGGGAGACCGTTTTTGGCGAGCAATTTTGTTTTCACCTAAAGAGTTTACTATATTATTTTGCTCCTTTAACTCAATGTGGGACGATTTTATGTGGGATACAATAGTTTTGCAGTGTTTTATGATATCCGCGTAGACCGGAGCTATCAGCATAACCCCATGCTTAGTCCCGTTTATGTATAATCTGTCCAGCTAACGAGTACAGTGCTCTAGGTAGTCTAGTTCAACCAAATACTATGTAAGATTAAAGTACATTGCGGTGAATCGTGGCATGGTGTATTCCATTGTTGTTCCTTGGACTACTACTGCTCCCAGCATGCAGATTATTGAAAGTGTATACAGCAATAGCCTTGGGTTGGTGTTTGCTCTTGCCACTCGTCTATGTAAATTCGGTTGCTTATTTTCGGCGCTGGCCACAACTGTATCTTCGCACCTATCTGTGGTTAGTGGTTCTTCTTTTAGCAGAGCTGAGAGTTTTGTGATGGCCCTTTTGTAAATAGAATTTCCTGCGTCGCGTATTATCCATCTGTTCCTGGATGTACTTCAACCACTCATCCATTTAGAAGGAGGTAAGTTTTCTTCTATTAGAAGAACGAGATCCCCTATGTTGATTTGTGGCTTCGTATAGTTATAGCCTTCAAAGATATTCGTTGCTCCATCTCTTCCAAAAGTCTTGCTTTAATTTTTCCAGTAGCTGCCACCTCGACAGTCTATTAATGTTTGAATTCGTTAGATCACCTTCGGGCACTGTTGTTATTGATGAACCTATTTAGAAAGTAACCTGGTGTGAGTAACTCTAGATTATTTATGTAATTTGTTATTGGTCATAAGGGTCTAGAATTTAGCACTGCCTCTATTTGATATAAAACGGTTGTCAATTCTTCGTAAGTCAGTGAGGTATTTCCCGAAATCTTCTTCATATGGGTTTTGAATGACTTCACGCCAGCTTCCCATAATTCACAAAATGAGATGATGCTGGTGGTTTGAAATGCCATGTTATACCTTCTGAAGCTAGCTCTTCTGATACGATTTTGTAAAAGCCCACTAGAGCTTCATTTTTCATTTTTTTTCAGCTGGTTGTTGGCTCCAATGAAATTTGTAGCGTTGTCGCTGTACATGTCACTGCATAATCCTCGTCTAGTGCTGAATGTCTTGAAAGCTGCAATGAATGCCTCAGTAAGATCTGTTACTACCTCTATGTGAATTGATTTGGTAGCAAGACAGATGAAAATCGCTATATAGCCTTTATAAGTTGTATATCCTCTACTTCTGTTCGTTTTAAACTGTGGCGGACCTGCATAATCAACGCCAGTACGAATGAATGGCCTTGGCTGTTGCACCCTTGGAGATGGCAGATTTCCCATTAGTTGGTTACTCCCTTAATGAGCTAAAAATCTGTGACAAGTGCCACATTTTGAAATTAACGTTTTAGTGACATTTTTTACTCGTATGATCCAAAACTTCTTACGTAAGTATGAGAGGGTAAGTTGGATTCCTCCATTTGTTGTTTTCAAGTGCACGAAATTGATTATTGATCTAGTGAGCTGATGATTAGAAGGAAGTATCGCAGGATGTTTTTCTTCATAATTTAGCAGAATTCCATATTGATCCAAAAAATGGTTTAGCTGTAGTAACTTGCTTTTTTTCTTGACTGACTTGTTCTTCAGCAATTCTTCTATTTTCGCTGAGACCACGCTGAGTCTAATTTATGATGATACGTTCTGCTTCATGTAGATCATGCTCGTCTACACTCTTTTTTGCATCTTTTGATAAAGTTGTTTACATTATTTACGATTCGTTTTAGTTTCATAAAGCTTGAAGTTTTTTCCATTTAGTTTATGAACTTGTGGTTGTTCTCGGTGACAGTTGCCATATTTGCATGTGTCAGTTCAGCTTTTGCTTGTTCATCAAATTCTGGGTATCTTTCCACCGAATGATAATTTTTATTATTTTTTAACTATTGTGGTTCAGTCCACCAGATGTTGTAATTTATAAGTTCCTTTGTTGTTAGTCCTCGACTAGCACAATTAGTATCCATGAAAATGCTATGGTGGAATCAGTCCATGTATAAGTTTGTGCTTGTTATATGTTTAGTGATTGCTTGACTTCTTGTAGTAGTCTCGAAGTTAGGAGGGCTCCGTTTAACTATAAACGTGGTAAAGTTACTTTTTGTTTTGTCGGTGCCACTCTTGTTTTTCCTGCTACAAGGCTGATGTCAACTTGCTCTCGACTACTTTCATATAAACACAAGCTGCATATGCCTGTTCTGAGGCGTCACTAAATCCATGGACCTCGACGATTGATTCACTTGTGAGTCCTATCCATCTAGGGATTTTCAATTCGCTGAGCAAAGTTATTTCTTCTAGGTAGATAACTCACTGTTTTGCTATTTCTTGGGAGACCGATGATCCGCTTCGTCACTAATCCTGTGTGCGCAGGGAGGTCTACATAAAATTCAATGTCCGTACAAGGTTTACAATAAAGCCCTAGAGATTTTTTGGTTTCATCTACTTTAATTTTGTATACGTCTGTGCTTCCGGCCTCGGTCACGTTAGCTAATACTTTCTTACGATTGCTTTCCACTTCCTTAAATTGAATCAAACCGCCTCTTCAAAGTAGTTGACTTAATTGATTTTGCACCCTCAGCTCTTCTGAGGTCATCGACATAATCGGTTTTTACCACCTGGTACGCAGATAAGAATGATTTTTTCTCATCCTCTGCCTGTTGTTGCAGTGTTCTGACGGCAAGGTAAACCAAGGTAAGTACCAATTAAAAACAGTCACGTACGGAACTTCATCAGTGGCTGATGAAGTTCCGTACGTGACTGTTTTTAATTGGTACTTCTGCAGTCTCTCAGTCGGTGAGTCACACTAAAGTATGTGTTGAAAATTCCTGTCTTCTGCAGCGATCCATATTTGCCGAAACATTTTTTCAATGCGGTAAATGCAGGACGTTATTTAGCGACCGATTGATGGTTTGAAGGCGGCATGGTGCGGCATATAGTATATGTAGGTGCAGCTGTTGAAGCAATTTTCTGCATATGCCCAAGCTGTTCATATTCTTCCATAAATTTTTTGTATTGAGCCGCTAAGTCGTCGTACTTCAAGAGTAATTTTTCTAGTTGGAGAAATCTATCTGTTGCCATCTTTTTTGAGTCGCCTAATTTTTCATCAATGATGTTAAATGGTATTTTTTCAGTCTATCTGCCATTTGATGACCGTTTCACGCTGCTTGGGAATATGTCTTCACACTTTTCTTCTTCTGGTGATTGCTTTCTTGGCGTATGTAAATCTTCGATTTCGCAAAAATTTTTACGAGTTTTTCAATTTCTTCCAAAGAATTCTTCTCGGTGGTAAACGCAGCTGTTATGTATAATAATCCGCTCCTAAAAGTAAGTCTATCGGCGCTGGTGTTTGGTAGTTTGGATCGGCTAGTGGTAAGTTCTTTAGATTACCCTATGTTTGACTGATTATTGTTTGCTGTGGCTGATCAACTACAAGGGCTTGTATAGTTAATTGAAATTCAGAGTTGAATCACGGCATTATTGCCAGTGTTGCTGATTTGTTTATGGTTTCTTTCAGGTCTCCGCAGATTCCCTTTATGTTCATGTTGGCTTTACTTGTTGTTATTTTCAATCTGTTGGTGGCACTCAAAGTAATGAAGCTTTCTTGTGAGCAAGGACCAATAATTGCTTGTAGATACCGGTATTCTCCATCGTTTGTTGCTGTTTTGCTGTTTTGACTAGTGCTGTTGGTAACAGCACGTACTCTTTGTCTTCTAATTCTTTACCAGCGTGTAATGATATGTTGCGGTTGTCTGGTGTCATAGTTTCATTTGTTGTTCTTTGATTGTTGTCCTTGTTGTTATGTAAAACCTGATGATGTCGTCCGCCACACTGTTTGCATGATTGATTCAGCGTGCATTCGACTGTTGAATGGTTGCTTTTAAGACAGTTCCCGCAGACCTCCAATAATGAGACCAATTGATTTTTTTCGTATATATTCATGTTTTTGAATTTCCCGCAGTCGAAATTGAATTTTTAGCAGATTTTATATGTCGTATTATTTGTTAACAAGGCTACTTCTGTTGGACTAAATTTTACCGCCGAGGTTTAAGGTTTGCGGATATTAGATTAGCTAAAGTTTGAAGTTCCTTTGTATTTGTTAGCGACATCTCGTATAGTCTTAAATTTAAAGCTGTCTAAGCAGTTTACATGCCAAAAATACAAAAGTATGCAAATACTAAAAGTGTTTATATTACAATTAAAATTAAATTATATCCGGTGGTGTGTGGTATCCGGATGTGCAGCAGACTGATGAGGTATTTGCATGTTGTGTTCAAAACAGTAGTCGTGCGTTATATTTTTGGTGCTCAAGTATTATTTTGTTGTACTCTGTTTAAAAAAATCGTGTGCTACATGCAAAAATGGTTCGCCTACAAAAGAATTACCGATGTGATTTTAAAGGTTTAACTTTGTTAGTTTAAGACGATATGGTCGGTATAATTTTCGGATGCGCATGCTATGAAGCTAAAATTTAAATCTTTATATGTTCGGTTTTTTCATCTACGATGGAGATGGAAAACCCTAACATTTTATGATCTAATTTAAAACAAATGGCGGCAAAGGCGGAAAAAGGTACAATAGAATAAGCTAAAACCGGATGTCATAAAACAGGATATCGCATAACAGTACATGGTACCATGTACTGAGTGGATAAAAACGGGTGTCGGTTATTACTGAAAATCACAAGAAATCATCATAACTTCCGTTCTAAATGCAATTAAGACATTCGGTAAAGTGTTTTGAACTTGTTAATGCGTTCTTTACAACTTTCATAGGTGTCGATCCGATCTGAGTTATGTAACTGTTTTGCCTTTATTACTATTCCAGACATGCCCTATGCATTGATTTTATAATAATTTTGTCATTTTAAAATGATTAGTTTGTTACCTGATTATAGCCAGTTTTTGAAATCGCACATTTTCTCAACTATTTTATCTTATCAAATATCATTTGAATAATTCTAATGTATAAAGTTTTCACGAAATTGAAATTAAATCTACACTCATTTTGAATTAAACTTGGATTGGATAGCTGCAAATATTTTTGATTAGGCAATATTTATATTTAAAGATTTTGTAATGAACAAAAAATCAAAGAGTTGTCGACATGGTAAACGTATTGTTTACATGGTGCAACGTATTAATTGCACCATGTAAACAACACGGCACAACGCAGCATCGTAGTGGTTTTCTTGAGTAACATTCATTAATTGAAATACATTCACATACACTTCGTACCTCAAAATCGCATGTTCTCACAAGTTCTGTGTCCTAAGTAATAACAAACTGAGCACAGTACAAAATGAAAATATGGAATCCAGCAGTAGTAACCGCTTAGAAATATTTTCTGGATGTATGTGTGAAAAATAATTGAAATTGATACTGTTAAAGTTAGCCGACTCCCTCCAACCGAAAAATGTCGACAATGCAGATTCGGCTGTAACTGGCCAAAAAATTTCGATAATGCAGGTTGAAAACAATACGGATTACTCGCTAGTAAAAATCGGTAAGAGAGATTCGTATACATAGTCAGCCTAAAAATGTCGTTAAATCAGATAAATACATTTGGTGTTAAACAGTAATTTTTTCTTTAATCCAAAATGTTTAGTTCGTTGCATTAAATGCATTAAAACTATAATACAAAACTATTTTACCACTGAGACAACACGAAGAAATATATGAATCAAAACCTCAAAAGTTTCAGGTCAATGTTGGGAGTCCGGGAAAACTCGATTGAATATATCGCACACACAAAATTTGAAAATTTCTAAGAATTGACCGTTTAAAGTGTCATGGCTGATAATAGATTCAAAAGATAGGTCTATGCGATGCT
The DNA here is from genome assembly GCA_963691935.1 of Nephrotoma guestfalica. NCBI lineage: Eukaryota > Metazoa > Arthropoda > Insecta > Diptera > Tipulidae > Nephrotoma > Nephrotoma guestfalica. The sequence goes on along the minus strand of OY829913.1, from coordinate 249,408,586 downwards.
CATTCGTGGAGCAAATTTCAGTTCAACTTTCTTGTTGGAAGTCCGGAAAAACTCGATTCAATATATCGCAGACACAAAATTTGAAAATTTCTAAAAATTGACCGTTTAAAGTGTCATGGCTGGAAATATATTCATCTGATAGGACTTAATAATGCTCATTCGAGGAAAAAATTCACGTAAATTTTCATGTTGGGAGCCCGGGGAAGCTCGGTTGAATATTTATCACAAACAAAATTTGAAATTTCTAAAATTGACCGTTTACAGTGTCATGGCTGGAAATAGATTTAAATGAAAGATCTTTATGATGCTCATACCTGGAAAAAAATTCAGGTCAATTTTCATGTTTGGAGTCCGAGGAAGCTCGATTGAGTATATCGCACACACAAAATATGAAAATTTCTAAGAATTGACTTTTTAAAGTGTCATGATTGGAAATAGATTCAATTCAAAGGTCTTTACGATGGTCACCGGTGGAAAAAATTTCAAGTCAATTTTCATGTTGGGAGTTCGGGAAAACTCGATTCAATATATCGCACACACAAAATTTGAAAATTTCTAAGAATTGGCCGTTTAAAGTGTCATGGCTGAAAATAGATTCAAAAGATAGGTCAATGCGATGCTCATTCGTGAAGAAAATTTCAGGTCAACTTTCATGTTGGAAGTCCGGGAAAACTCGATTCAATATATCGCACACACAAAATGTGAAAGTTTCTAAGGATTGACCGTTTGAAGTGCCATGGCTGGAAATATATTCAAATGATAGGTCTAGCTAATGCTCAGATGTGCAAGACAATTCAGGTCAATTTTCATGTTGAAAAAAATTGTTTGTATCTGCATTGTCGACATTATTCGGCTGTCATTCATTCTTAATTAAATTTAATCTTCATTATTGGCATTTTTCAGCGATATATTGAATCGAGTTTTCCCGGACTTCCAACATGAAAATTGACTTTACGTTTTTAAAATGATATTCAATAGAAGGCACTTTATTTGAAATATTATCTGGACAATATTATCTGGACATGTAGAAAAATTTGTTTTGGGTAATTTGTTTTAAATGTTTCGAATTAAAAATTCTTATTTTAATTTTTGTAGTTGTTTTTTTAGGAACAGCAAAATAAAAACTTCTAATATAATTAATTGATTTCCGACATAAAACATGTATCCTGCGTATCGGCATTTTTCGGCTGGAGTTTTCGATGAACATGTTACCGACAATTATTGATGCTACTGAAGTTAGCCAAAAATTTCAGCCGAAAAAATCCCTAGATTATCGACATATTTCGTATCAGGTGGTAGTACAAAATTCTGTTGATATTAGCCGAAAATTAATGCTACTGAAGTTAGCCGGAAATTTCAGCCGAGAAACCCTACATTATCGACATATTTCGTATCAGGTTATTAATTAATGCTACTGAAGTTAGCCGAAAATTTCAGCCGTAAAAAACCCTACATTATCGATATATTTCGTATCAGGTGGTAGTACAAAATTCTGTTGATATTAGCCGAAAATTAATGCTACTGAAGTTAGCCGAAAATTTCAGCCGAAAAAACCCTACAATATCGACATATTTCGTATCAGGTTATTAATTAATGCTACTGAAGTTAGCCGAAAATTTCAGCCGTAAAAAACCCTACATTATCGATATATTTCGTATCAGGTGGTAGTACAAAATTCTGTTGATATTAGCCGAAAATTAATGCTACTGAAGTTAGCCGAAAATTTCAGCCGAAAATTTCAGCCGTAAAAACCCTTCATTATCGACATATTTCGTATCAGGTGGTAGTACAAAATTCAGTTGATATTAGCCGAAAATTAATGCTACTGAAGTTAGCCGAAAATTTCAGACGTAAAAAACACTACATTATCGATATATTTCGTATCGGTGGTAGAACAAAATTCTGTTGATATTAGCCGAAAATTAGTCGAAAATTAATGCTACTGAAGTTAGCCGAAAATTTCAGCCGAAAAAACCCTACATTATCGACATATTTCGTATGAGGTGGTAGTACAAAATTCTGTTGATATTAGCCGAAAATTAATGCTAGTGAAGTTAGCCGAAAATTTCAGCCGAAAAACCCCCTACATTATCGACATATTTCGTATCAGGTGGTAGTACAAAATTCTATTGATATTAGCCGAAAATTAATGCTACTGAAGTTAGCCGAAAATTTCAGCCGAAAAAACCCTACAATATCGACATATTTCGTATCAGGCGGTAGTACAAAATTCTATTGATATTAGCCGAAAATTAATGCTACTGAAGTTAGCCGAAAATTTCAGCCGAAAAACCCCTACATTATCGACATATTTCGTATCAGATGGTAGTACAAAATTCTGTTGATATTAGCCAAAAATTAATGCTTCTGAAGTTAGCCGAAAATTTCAGCCGTAAAAAACCCTACATTATCAATATAATTCGTATCGGTGGTAGTACAAAATTCTGTTGATATTAGCCGAAAATTAATGCTACTGAAGTTAGCCGAAAATTTCAGCCGTAAAAAACCCTACATTATCGATATATTTCGCATCGGTGGTAGTACAAAATTCTGATATTAGCCGAAAATTAGCCGAAAATTAATGCTACTGAAGTTAGCCGAAAATTTCAGCCGAAAAAACCCTACATTATCAACATATTTCGTATGAGGTGGTAGTACAAAATTCTGTTGATATTAGCCGAAAATTAGTCGAAAATTAATGCTACTGAAGTTAGCTGAAAATTTCAGCCAAAAAACCCCCTACATTATCGACATATTTCGTATCAGGTGGTAGTACAAAATTCTGTTGATATTAGCCAAAAATTAATGCTACTGAAGTTAGCCGAAAATTTCAGCCGTAAAAAACCCTACATTATCGATATATTTCGCATCGGTGGTAGTACAAAATTCTGATATTAGCCGAAAATTAGCCGAAAATTAATGCTACTGAAGTTAGCCGAAAATTTCAGCCGAAAAAACCCTACATTATCGACATATTTCGTATGAGGTGGTAGTACAAAATTCTGTTGATATTAGCCGAAAATTACATGTTATTGAAGTTAGCAGTAAATTTCTGCCGAAAAAATTTAAATAATCAATATCAATTAATTCGAATGTTTAAAGGCCATATGAACTGGGTGAAGTTAGACAGACTCGTAATTAGCTGGATCCCATATTTATTATTTGTCGTGTTATGGGCTAATGAATTTGAGTTGTGCACTAACACTGAACACCTGTACCAAAAATTGGGCCATATTTTATGTAGCATCATAGTGAAATAAATTAAAAACTGGACGCATATTTAGCGGTAATTTGTGCTGGGTGAAGTTAGTATAAATTACCACTAAACATGCGTCCAGTTTTTAATTTATTTCACTATGATGCTACATAAAATGTAGCCTGATTTTTGGCACAGGTGTTCAGTGTTAGTGCCACAACTCAAATTCGTTGGCCCCTAACACGACAAATTATAAATATAGGATGCAGCTAATTACGAGTCTGTCTAACTTCACCCAGTTCATATGACCTTTAAACATTCGAATTAATTGATATTGATTATTTATTTTTTTTCGGCAGAAATTTACTGTTAACTTCAATAACATGTAATTTTCGGCTAATATCAACAGAATTTTGTACTACCACCTGATACGAAATATGTCGATAATGTATGGTATTTTTCGGCTGAAATTTTCGGATAACTTCGGTAGCATCAATTATTGGCTGTCATTTTCGTTTGATTAGTTTGAATCTACATTATCGACATTTTTCGGCTGAACATTTTCGGCTAACTTTAATAGGGTTTGAAATTGTTCTTTATTTTCATGACTGTACAGAAAATTAACATATACAATTTTTGATATTATTTAGAACTGATTAGCACTGAAAAGATAGAAAATTTAATAGTAATTTACACTGTTACATTACGTTTAAAAATACATTTTGTGTGTGCACCACTCACAGGTATGGCATATTTTTATCAATCAATCAACTCGTGAATCTTGTGTAAAATGAACTAATTTTTGATATTGGGTATGTGAACAACCAATAAAAGAATCTAACGATAGTTTAAGATCATTTATACCTTCAAGTTAAGTAATCATTTTCATCGGAGCGACACCCAACTAAGGCATTTCATATATGTCATATACTGGATGAACTATAAATGCCATTCTTTTTAATACTCTCACAATGTTTTTTAAACCAATCAAAGCGATTAAATAAATCCCAAAGAATTAATGTCAATATAATCATCTCATCATCATTTAGTATTACATATTCAATTATTCCATTATACATCTGTAATCATGTATCCAAACATACAACTGTTTCTGTGATTATCTAATTGACACTTTGACATGCCAAATATTGTTATCGCTGTCATTATTTTAATTTATTGACATTGCCATAGGAGAAACAAAATAAAAAAATAACGAAACATTAATGTTAATTGCGTTTTACCACATTAATCAAAGCGCTACCAATTAAATTTTCCTAAGTATACAGACATAGTAAAAGTTTTGTCTTTTGTGTTATCTCATTCTTAATTTTTCATCATTATGGTAAAACTACTGTAACCAAATAATATAAAATTCAATCTCATCATTTATTCTTGTAACAAAAAAAAAAAATATAAAAAATTATACACAAGAAGACGTATAAAAGACGGCAGGCAGGCACAACAATAAAAAAAAATATCGAAAGGAAATATTTACAGCAACAAAAGTCTAATAGCTATTATACATAAATACATATTCTATGACTTTGGAATTTAAATAATTTATTAGCGTGATTAAAATTAACATAACCAGATAAGCCCTACTCAAAGAGAAAGGAATATAATACGAAATTATGTTTTTCCTCATCATCCTTACATTAGTTTTTCGTTTAGTTTTATCCCTGCTGTTTGTTGGTTTGATTTACATTTTCCTATGTAACGTGTTGTGTGTGTACGAGTATACGTACTCGTATACGTAATACTAATAAGAGATAAGGATATTGCTAGAGCTAAACGTAAAACACAAAGTATATATAGTTTTAAAAATTCAAAAATATGTCAATCTAAATCCTTTTTTTCCTTGGGAATTTTAATGACAGATTTGTTGTTCTTGTTTTTGTTCTTGGTTTTGATTGATTAGAAATTTATCTCCTGATAATTTTTTAAGAGCCTTCTACTATTTACATAGCATACCAGAAAAAAATAAATTCGGGGTGAGAAAATTAGTTTTTATATATTTTTAGATTTCCATTTTTCTTGTTACATGCCAAGATAGTTTTTTATGTTATAATTTTTTTGTTGGAAGTTTAATAAAGAGACGCCAGCCACTATGTCTTTATATATTATGTATTTGTATATGCCAAGCGATGTGTTTATACTTTGTAGATTTTGACGAGCTGAATTTTGAATAGAAATGAAAAATTCCTTAAATTAAAATTTTAATTAAAATTCCTTTATGATTATTTAATTATTTTGGTTTTTCTATTATACAGATTTTATATTTTATACGTATGTAACAAGAAAATAGAAAGTAAACGAAATATGTCGATGAAAGATTTTTCAATAATATGTTAATAGTTTTGAATGATCAAACACACATACGAAATCAAAATTAATTTTCCTTCTGTGAATTATCATGTAGCAAGCCTTTGTTAAAAATTCTTTTGATACAAATTAATTAGAATATTGATTAAAATGAAATCGGTGATGTCAGTGAGTAACGGGACACATACATCGGATGTAATATCGTTTTATACACTTTACTGAATCTAATTTATGACTTTGGATTTCCTTAAGTTAAATTTCAACGTCCCATTGGTTCAAATCACATTCTACCATTAGGATGTATTTTAAACTACTGGTGAGTCATGATATTTAATATTCACGTATTCATAAAGCTATCCTACCCAATCCAAAAAGTTCCATTGAATAAGTTGTGCGATTCTAATAACGTTTGTGTATCATGCTTTTCATCTTTCTAATATTTTTTTTTTCAAATTAAAGTTTCCAAATCATATTTGTCATTCATCATATTTGTATATGCGATCAAAAATGTTTGATCATACAATGAAGTTAGTAACTAAAGCTATTGCTATATTATGGTATTTTACTTGACTTTTCATATGTCATTTTCAACCATTTTAATTTTTATATTGTGTTTGGCTGTTTTGACGAATGACAACTTCAAGTGATTGTTTGTATCTCTGTAAACATTTTGCTTACGGCATATATCGCCGAACATCGGTCGCGTAGTAGTGGTAGGAGACATTTTTTTTTATATATATTTATTTATTACAACTGATTTACAAATCGTCTAGTAATTTAGCTTTCATAATTTACATTCTTGTTTGGAGGGTTGTAGCCCTTTGGCTAGTCCCCTTTACAATTTTATTATATTTTTAGTCGATCCTTCGTTTCTTCCTTCGCAGACGTCTTACTGGGTTTGAATCATCCAACATATGACGTATCTCAGCATTTTGGTGTGGACTAATACATTACATGTGTTTTTTCGCGTGTTTGCTTATTTCTTCACTAACAAAATCCATCTTCAGATCTCTATGGAGGTTGTCATTTCTTATGTACCACGGCGCATTAACTATTCCACGAAGGACTTTGCTTTGGAATGACTGGGTGATATTGACATTGGTTTTCTTTGTACAGCCTCAGAGCTGAATACCGTAAGCCCACACAGGTTTTAGGATTTGCCGGTATAGTAGCAATTTATTATGTAGAGTTTAACTCTTCTTCTTTCTTTTCCACATGCTCTTTACATTTTAGTTTCGCGTCTAGAGTCATGCCTAGATATTTTTCGGTATTTGCATAGGGAATTTGGTGGGAGTTCAGTTCTACTGGTTCTACTCAGTTGACCTTCTTGTTGGTTTACGTGAACAGATTTTGTTTAATTAAGTTTCATTCGCCATCTCTTGGTCCAGGTACTAACAATATTAGTAGCTCTTTGCAATTTGCTTGTAGATCCTTCTTTGCAATTAGCAACTGCTAAGATGGCCGTATCATCCGCAAACGTCGCTATGTTAGTCCCCTCTATCGCTAGCAGATCCGAGGTGTAAAGAACATATAAATTTGGTCCCAGAACGCTACCTAGCAAGACTGATATTTTCTTTATTTCTGAGTATTCGCCATCTAATTTAACTCGAAAGTGTCGGTTAGATATGTAAGATTTTAGAATTTCATAAAACTGCTTTGGTAAGTCTCTTTGTAATTTATATTCCAAACCTTTATGCCATACTCTGTCAAAGGCCAGTGCCACATCCAAGAGGACGCTTGAACATACTTTCATTTTTTCAAGTACGTCTTCAATTTTGTTTGTAATTCGGTGTACTTGTTCTATTGTTGAATGGTATTCTCTGAAGCCAAATTGATGTGGGGGAACAAGATTTCTTTCTGCTATTATTGGTTTTAGTCTCTTTAGGAGTAGTTTCTCGAATAATTTTGAAATTATTGAGAGTAAGAAAATCGGCCTATACGGATTTTTGTCATTAAGTGGTTTGTTTGGTTTAGGTATCATAATTACTTCTGCTACTTTCCATTGACTTGGAACGTGTTTAAGTCGGAACACTGCATTAATTATTTGGAGTAGTTTACTTAGTCCTTGTTCAGGAAGAGCTTTTACTATTTGTCCTGTAATTAAATCATATCCTGGAGATTTCTTTGTATTTAGGTTGAGATTGACTTAGTTATCCATTTTATATACTGGTGGTATGTTTTCTTCTGCAGCTTGTCTAGGTAGAGGCTGGAACGTGTTCTCGAGGTGGGGTGCAAGCAACGAAGCTTTTTGCTTTGCACTTGTAGCCCAGAGTACTCGGTATCTTTTTCCACAGTAAGACCACTCAAGTATTTATTAATGGATTCGTTTTTGATTTGTTTAATTAGCAACTTTAGTTTATTGGATAAACAATTTAGAGTTGTTTTATATTCTGGCGCTCGACTTCTTTGCCAGGCCTTTCCTGCTTTTCATTTTGCTGCAACCAGTTCCCTAACTTCTAGAGGATAAATAGCATTTCGGCGCATTTCTTTTGAACTTGAGGGGGTACTACTCCACGCCGCTTATTGTACACTGTTGTTGAGTTGTTCTAGTTCTTTTTCTAGCTCTATCGGCTTTTTAATTGGCACCTGAAGATCAATATTATCCTTAACAGGTTTCTGGAATTTCTCCTAGCAGGTTTTTTTGTTCGTTCGCGAAGGTGGAATAGCATTTTTTAACAATCGTTGCACTGATTGTCATAATAACAGGCGTGTGATCCGACATAATCCCCTCGCTGCTTTCTAGGTATTTGTAGTTTTCGTCTACACCTTTGGTGATAGGGAAGTCAATGACATCGGGTATTTGGTTCTATCCGTAGGCCAGTTGGTTGATCTCCAGAATGAAAATCACAATTGAATAGTCATCTTAATGTTTTATTTGTTGTTGTTTGCATCATTTTAATAGAGCATGGATTTCATTTCATTTAGAGAGTCTTGCTTATCTAACCTGTTGCTTAGAGCTTGAAGGCATTTCTCTTATTTAGCTAGACGAATTTTGAGAGCTTCCATGCTTTTTAGTATCATTTGGAGCACCGCTGTACAATCGGTAGTGTCCTCCGAAATAACTGGTTTTGTCATGACTACTTGCGAGTACAATTTTGGTTCTCTCGTTTTACTAGCATGTGGTTTAGGTTCCTCTTTAGTGGAAGTTTGATAATTTTTTACTGACATTCCTGGACTTTGTTTTCGTGTTTTATTTTTTATTCTTTGTAGCTCCTTAGCTATTACACATCCGGTAGTTTGCGGGATGTGGCTTGTTGCCAATTGACACATTTTGCAGCCATATTTTTACTAAACGGGCATACTTGGGCATGATGCTTTCCGACACATATCACGCATCTAGTCTCTCTTTGGGAATATTTCTTCGTATGATTAAAACCTTGACATTTTTTGCACTGCGGTTAACTCTCATGCTAAGTATTGTCTTGATATTATACACATCTTCCACTTTTTGTTTGTTATTAAAAGTGAGCATAAATAGTGGAAGTCCTCTTTTGTTAACTTGAACTCCTTGTTCAGTTTCGATTTTTTCTTTCTTAATTATGTTTACGGCATTTTATATTTGGTAACCCTTTTGCTTAAGATCCTTAATAATTTCCTCTTTTGCACAGGTTGGGTGAAGACCTCTAGCCATAACTTTAATTGGGCGATCATTCTTATCCTCATAGGTAAACCACTGGTGCCCCTCGGAATTATTGTAGCCAAAGCTCTATAAGTTTCGGAGTCTACAACATTAATTTTCCAGACGCCTATGTTTAGAGATACGGGTTTGTGCTCGGCTATCCTAATCGATTTCATAATCGATTGTATAGTGGAAAAATTTGATATCCCGACGACATTTATTGGTGGAGGTGATTTTTCTTTTGGTTTAGCTGGTTGTTGTTCTAGAGCTAGTTGTTTCTTGATGAATAACTGGTTTCTAGAATCCTCTTTTGAAGTTGATGGTAAAGCCACTGCCATTTTTGGTGAGTGTTGCACTTTCCTTTTCTTTCTTGGTCTTTTATTCCGGTTCAACATCCAATTTTTTCTCTTTCAAATTCTTCTTCATCCGTATGGAATGAATTAATGTCATCATCGACTATTGGGCTAGTTGTCGTCCCTAGTTCTGCACGTACGCTTTTTGAGCTCTTCATCCTTTTTCTATAAAACTGTAAATTTTTCTTTCAATTTAGTAGTAAATTCTTTTATTTCTCTTAGTTATTCACGGAGTTCGGCATTTCCTTCTCGTACTGGAATATATTTCAAGTTGAAGATCTTTGTGATCTTGATAATTTGCAACTTCGTCCAAATGGGTTAAACAATGATTGGCTCACTCCAGAATCTGTTGGGCTTGCCTCCGAAAAGTATGCATTTGGCAGCATATCTGCTGCTGTACCACCTGGGATATTGCATTCCGTATTTGTTGTACTCATTGTTTGTTTTAGCCAATTTACACCACTGGTATTTGGTCCCCGGTAGCAGTTTGCTACTGTCGAAGCAGTACCCGCCCCCTGCGACGAGGACGCGGCTATCTTGGTGTTAACTAGTTGTACACAGAGACAGCCGAAGCCCTCTAAGTACTCTTAGCTGAGGGGCGGTAGGAGATTTGGTTTAAACCCTATAAATCGTAATAGGCTCCGACAAGCATACGACGTAAATCTTGTCGCTGAGATGAGACCTCGGTTATCATTAACGAGCTGCTAAATATTTTAATAACTAAATTGTAATTGCTATATCGCAATCTAATTATATCGCAATATTTCTTTAGGTATCTTTAGTGGAAACAGTATGTTCTCCATTGGAAGATATGGATATCGTTTGGGGAGCAGCACCACCTCATAAATAATAAGATCTTGTTTGCGTCCTAATTTCGGTTTTGGTCTGATTTTCGATTTTGGTTCAATCTCAGTCTTCAGGAATTGAACAAACTCAATTTCATGAGAGATAACTCAAATTTTGTTTTGAAGTAAGACGGTGAAAAGTTGAAAGGGTGAAACGTGATCCATGAGGTGTTATTAGCAAGATTTGACGATAGTCACCACACAACAGAATTGTCTTACCTCCAAATAATTGTTCTCTACTTTCATTCACAGTCAAATCTCTCAATAATCAATTAATTGTTTTCATGGCATGTAATGAACAGATTGATACTGCATCAATAATTATCAATGAAGCTAATTTAATGTATCGATCTTGAGCACTGTTGGCAATAATGCTTGAAAACATTACGCAAAGTGCGGCCGCCAATCAAAACAGTATAAGCTATACCAATGAAAGCAGTTAGGTATTTGTAATGAATATAATTTGTGAATGCGATTGCCTCTAGGAGATACGTTTTCCCACAACCTGCATGACTTATCGAACAAAATACATTGCTACCGGTATTATGAATTAATAATTCACGCAAAATTAAGTTTATAACATTGCGTTATACCAGTAGCACTTCTATACATCTCATCAAAAATAGTTTCTTCCACAAAAGGATCAATAAAATCGAAATCAATATTTTCATTTACGTACACTGGATTTTGGAGACCAAGAAGATGACAGTAAAGATTGTGTGTTTTCATTATAATCCTTAAGGAAATCTTCAACCACGAATATTTTAAACTCTTCCCATAGAAGTAAGGCATTCACTGGAACATTCATACCACAAATAAGTGGTCGCGAAGATTTTTTTTGCTTTATTCAAACATTCACGCCATTCATTACTAATGGATGCAATACTTCGCGGTTGACATGCTTCAAAAACGGCAAAAAATGCTATTAGCTATTGGCAAAAAATGCCAATAATTTTGTCGTTTATGGATTTGCAACAGCTTCGTTCTCAGAATATTACAGAAAAATAATATTTTGACGATTTGGCAAGTGACAATCAAGGCGAATAATCGTATGCGATTGAAAGTGCAAACGATACTGAAATATACTCCATGAAGCCTCAGTTTAACATTTAAATGACAACTGAATTTGGCTAAAAGATATGGATTGTATGGAACGACGAATCGATTATCAACAGAATGTCAGCGAACATCAGCATTCTTACCATTATTATGTCGTGTATAAACAGGATATTCATTTACGCGTATAATCACAGAAATGTTTTGCAAAATTTTTGTCATACAGACAGAGTTTGGAGTAAGTAAACCGCATGGTCCATGAAACATATGGCGCCTAACAATTTCGTGTAGTTGTGTATGAACTGAATATCAGGTATTTCAGCACACAGAATCTTATCAATATCAGCAGTCCCATTTATTCTATTATCCCTATCCAAAGTGATCAAAATATGCGCTTGAGGTATAGACCACGTTTTTGAAATTCAATAGTATAAGTAATGACTTTTACTGTACCGAAAATTTCTTCTCTACGAACGATAACATCAGGACCCAAATTTGCACTAGAACCTTTAAGAGCTTCAATAATTTCAGGCCATTGTGGATTGCATGTCGCATAGTTATAAATAATAAAAGTTTGCTGAAAAATTGGACGATTGATATTGCTTCTAAATAATTTTGGTACATATTGCGTGGAGAATCTTTTATTGATGATATAATGACTTTACGGCCCACAGTAAGAACTCGATCAACATCATTTGGAAAATTATGCACAAAATTTGTTAAATTATTAACCCTTCTGCAAGTAATGTAGCCCGACTTGGGCGAATAAAATGCAACCTTGTGCCTTCAATCCGCACATGCATAACAACCATCCATTGCAGCAATAATTTTTACGAACGATGCAAAATCCTAAAGCCATCACGAATCGCGAGTCGATAAGAAGCATATTGAAGCATTAGGTAACATTGTTTCGAGCTACTATAAAATAAGAAATAGTAGCTATGTTACGTGGTATATTGCCATGCCAGCCAGTATCACTGTTTTTTCTAAGCCAAACTGTACTATGTGGAAGAATATTACCAGAGACTTCGAACTTTAGTGGAATTTCCCAAATTGTATAGGAGCGATGGACGGGCACATGTGTTGTCATACAGGTAAATCTGTTTAAGATGCTCGACCTATTTTAATTGTAAGCATAGCCATAGTCTCGTGCTGTTTGCAGTATCAGATGCAAACTATAAATTTAGTAGGGTAGAAATAGGCGCCCCCGGCCATGTTGGAGACAGCACTATTTTTAAGAATCGCAGTTTTGGCAAAACTGTTCTCAGTCGCGGTGCTTTATTGGACATTCTCCCGCCTGCGATACTACGGGATGATCAAGAGCATCTGTTTGTTTTTGTTGGTTATGAGGCGTTTACTCTACTGCCAAATTTAATGCGCCCATATATTAGGAGAAACGCTTCGGTGCATCCCGAAGATCAAAATGTGTTCAACTATCGTCTATCTCAAGCTCGAAGAGTCGTTGGCAATGTGTTTGGTATATTGACCAGTAGGTGGCGTATATATCGACGCTCTATCATAGCGAGCAAACCCACTGTGCTAGGCACAATAAAAGCAACGGTGGTTTTGCTTAACTGGCTACGGGAGTAGCCGCTCGAGGAGTATATGAGTGCAGCGACTAGGATCCAATAATCCAAACCAAAGAGCAGTCGACATTACAGACCAGTACAAAGTATACTTCAATGAAGTAAAATTCCAAGGCAGTATGGCGGAATAGTTCGTTATTTTAAAAATAAACTATACAACGTACAAGCCATACATTTATTAAATAATAACAATTATAATAAAACTGGAAAAATTAAATTTAATTTAAAGTTTTTGATTCCTCCTCTCTTCTGTCGAATAAAATATTCAATTCGGGTTCGAATGCCGTTTGTTCGGAGGTTGACCATTTCATAAATCTGTCACTTAAATTATCGACCAAAACCGAAAGCGACGTTACTGGTTCAAGAAGCTCCTTCGTCAAGGCGTCCCTATTGGCTGCTACTTCCGTCATTGCATCCTATAGAATGGACTCTAGCGTGCTTATATTGCTAGATTCGCTACCCTGTTGGGTCCGGTTTCGCCGAGTAGTTGTTGTGCGGCCCGAATTTGATGGGCCTGGCTTCGGCTCGATTGAAATATTCGCGGGTTTGTCAATTATTTCAATGTCCGCAGGTACTATAGTAATCAGTCCGATCATTTCACTTGGTTCTAGTTACATGTCATTGATTTCGTTGCTGAATGTATCAAACAAAGTTTGATACATGCCGAAAAATTGCTTTCCGTTGACCTTCAAATAAATCAACAAATATCGAATTATTAAAATTTCTCTAAATGGGATCGATAAATTATTTTGTTAGGTTGTAGTTAGGGAGGTTGTAATAGGGTAATAGGGAGGTTGCTGAGTCCTCAGAAGCTTAAAAATAAAAAGACAAACGCGAAATTCATAAAAGTCAATAAAATTACAATTCAGAATCAAATTGAAAAAGGGAGACATGTGATCATATTTCCTAATACTAAAAACGAAACGAGTACAAGCATTGAAACATCTTTGGAGAACATTCATATTCTCCTGAAGCATACCTAACAAAAGAACGTCCTCAAATAGAAAATGTGGACGAAAGTGCTAGAGGAACATACGTTTTTTAAAACTACTATTAGTGAACTCAGCAACTTTATACAAGCAACTAAGCATTCCAAAAACAGTTTTGCTAACCTTAATCAAATGATCAGCCCAATCAAGAGTTTTATTGAAGTTTAACCCTAAATTTCTAACTGTATTAGAGAATGGAATTAGAGAATCATCGCGAAAAATTTCAGGTAAAGATCAGAAAGATTGCAAATTTTAAGAATAGAAATAATGTTACTCAACTTCCATTGAGCGGGATATAAAGAGGTCGTTAAAATAAAATTGAAAATATGTAACAAGTATCTTGGTACAATAGAAAAAATACGCTTAACAAAACTAACCATATCTAGCCCAGTGGATTGCGATTTAACTTCCCAAATAGCAGAATGCAAATCAGCAATAGATATATTTGCAAATGAAAAAGAATTTAGGGATTCTACGGATACTAAATCAATATTGGAAATATCATGGGTGGAACTAGAGTTAGTTAGGTAATGGTTAGAATCATTAGCTTTGAAATCTACCGAAGCACCCTCTTTGCAACTACCAAGGCCCAAATTGCATACGTTACGCCAAAATATCTTAGAGGGAAATGAGGGATCTGATTTATCTTTGAAAATATTTTGCTTAGCGATACGAATTAAACCTACAAGTATATTTCGAGATTGGTGGAATTCTATGTCGGACGACTACCACCAGGATATTGATGAATTTTCTAGTTGCCGGTCGCACACAATGAAATTTTGAAGTATGCGCATGTTTCGGGTTGCTGCAGCCTATTTGTCTGCCTTCAGAATGTTTTCAGTGTATTGTATACGACCACTCCTAGTCACAGTTTATGAATTTCTCAGATGTTTCAGCTCCAACGTATTTTGTTAGCATATTTGCAACCTCAGTTGCCAGCGTTCTCGAATTTTCTTCCTAATTTTATGGCTGATTCACGTTAGGGTTTACGTTTGAATTCTGGCTACTTCTTTATTGGTTTGTAGGCTGAGCTCGAGCGCTTCGCAGAATGTGTTTCTTGTGTCGGCATCTTTTAATAACGTCGGCGTTAAATTTTTTTTCTTTATCCGTTTTAGAGCGTCAGGTTTAATTTTAAATTGTGATTTTATCAGTTGGTGGTCACTTTGGATGTCTACGCCATTGGATAATGAGTGACATCTTGCAATGTCGTGAGCAATTTCTTGTTTATTCTTACGTAATCTATTTGGATCGTTGTTCTGCCATCAGGCGATGTCTATGTGTATTATTTATATTTGTATGTGGAAATTCACTGACTCCTATGAATAGTTAGTTGGTGACGTAGAAGTTGATGAGGCGTTCTTTATTATCATTACGGTCGTTCTCCATTATTTATTACGCACAGAGACTTGATGTTGATTGTCAGATCGGTGGTATCTGTTCTAATTTTCTCATTGAAATTTCCTTTTTCTATTATCTTCCTCATTTTCTGTGTGTTTTCACCAGTTCTTTCTTCGCTTTAACTGTTGTTAATATACCCACTCCATATTGATCGCGTCAGAGTATATAATCAGGTAAGTTACGTCGCTTGTGTTTATTTCACTACTGTTTTTCGATCTCACTTGACTGAGACCGAGAATCTCGATTTTGTCACCGTTGTTGTGCTAGCCTTCGATATTTGCGATAAGTATTATTTATTTTGTAGTATTCGTTTTTGTATTCATTTTGAATTCGGATTAATGAATGGTTGGTCCAACCCTAGCAAGGGTTGCTGAGCCAGGTATACTGGCAAGGTATACTTAGTGCGTTAGTGATGAAGTTGTTGTGTTGTCTTATCTACCTCCGCCACTTGTCCCCAATTTCAAGCAAGATACTTTTTGTGAAAAAAGTCAAGGAAAAACAAACGTTGAATGATAATTAATTCACCAATTCACCATGTAAGCGATATCCATTTTGTTTAGGTTAGTTAGTTCAGGATTACATTTATCGAAGACATTCAAATGTAATCCTGAACTAACTAACCTAAACAAAATGGATATCGCTTACATTTAAAAATCGTCACCTGTTTTCTTGGTCAAGACAATATTAATCACAGTTATCATACAATTTTAGTCTAGAAAAAATACATTATCTATACGCCACAATTTTTTTATTTTGGTTTAATTTGCATTGTAACACAACCAAAAACAGCAAAATCAATCAAAAAAATACATTATCCTACAAGTTTTACATCGTTATGATAAACGATTAAGCTTAGATTGCAAACAATTGTAAATTGTTACAATTGTTACAATTGTAACAATTTACATTATAACTTATTTTATGTTGTGAGTGGATGTGACGACTGACCGATATATTTCAATCTCACCTATTTGTTTAATAAAAAGTGAATTTTAACTGCTGAAATATAGGTAAACCCCAATTTAAACTGGGAAAACTATATAAGATGACGACCTGGTCCAGAAAAACAATGGAAATTACAACAAAAAAGCAATAAACTAAATTGTCTACGAATTGTCCACATATTTTATCATTTCTCGACATTGTCTACTCCAAAATCAATGGTCTACACAATTCTCGACGAATACGCGTAGATGCACACCACTGACAGCAATACACTCACTCCATTACAATAGTTTTGTTTTAAAGGAGGTTTTTGGGCGTGTGGGTAAAGCTGCGGGTTCAGTGAATAAATTTCGAAATCCAAATTTGATACGTTAAAAGTATTAACTTGTAGGATTCTGACTATTTGAGTTTCCTTGGTGAAACTCGTGTCTTACTTTTAGACCTTTAGACCAACCAATAAAAGTTAAAATTTTTGAAGTAAATTCTCTCTACAAGTATGGCTGAAATACCATCATTTACTTCCCTCTCTGCTATCGACGTATTCAGTTGACGATAAAATTCTAATTTGATCTGAGCATTGCATTCAATAGTTTTTAATTTTTTTTTAAATATTTGCACAGTTTGCCATGACTAAAATGTTTGAAAACATCAAAGTTGATAATATGAATTGTCATTGTCATTGTCATTTGACGTTTGACGTCAAAACCTCAAATTTTTTTGCCGATTGCTAGATTTATAAAATTTCTGAAAAACCTTACAACAGCATTTACATAAGAATTTAAGGTAAATTTAATACACAAATTGTTTGAGTCAAAAATGATTAAAATTTGGTGGACCACTCGTTGTTAATTAATTTCGCGAAAGAACTTAAAAATTAGAATGTGCCAGCTTTAAAATCTGTTAAAATTTGTATTGCATTCGTTGAAGTTTCAGTCGTTCGGCTAATAGGTGATGGTTGTGGCGCCTAACTAAAACAAAACTTTGGCCGTCATGGGAATGCTATCGTGCAAATAATATTTCCTGTTCCCGGGAGCTAATTCTTTCCACCGAACAGGGTATTTGCTCGGTGGAGAAAAAAAAAGTCAGGGCAAAGGAATGCATCGTCTAACCGGAGGAATATATTGACGTTCCGCGTGAAAATTGCTTATTGATCAGATTTTGGAGTAGCTAAATCGGTGCTTAGAATGGGAAAACATCAAACCAGACAAATAAAACCAGACAATTTAAATTGCGGAGTTCCAGTAAAACAGGCGAAGATTCATGATGCGTTAAAACTATTAGCGAAGCACTTCGGCGAGAATTGATCTAACATAGAGGAGATGGAATACTACCGGTTTGTTCTCCAATCCCACCAAAATGTTCAAAACGACAATGAACTTGCACTAAATATTTCACCAGAATGCTGTGCTCATTTTCAATAATATGCCCTAATTCTATTTATTATAGTTGGTTACAAAAATCAACAATTCAAAAACAATAAATTAAAAAGTAACTATTTCCCAAATTGACTTAAATTAAAATTAAGGTTTAATTCAGTTATCACAACAAATAGAAATAATCAGCAGCAGAAAGTTTGCGGAAATTATATTTGGTTAACTTTAATTAAATTGTTTACGTTTATTTTGAAATCGCTTGTGATGGCGTTAGGGGTTTCTGCAAATAATAGACACAATTGTTTTTAACTTTAATGCGTGAAATTACAAAAACACTATATGTGTTAAACGACGGGAATGTACAAAAAAAAAAAGAAAGATCGACAACGAGTAACAGCTGACATTTTTCTGTCGTGATATGTCATTCTGTGCCTTTAATATTAAACTTCAGTAAATCGAAATCAACGCTTTTTTATTTAACTATTTATCGAGAAAATAAATAGATCGGATAAAAATTCCCCGTGTACTCACTGAAAAAGCAATTACACATTCACACAACCACTCACTCGAATTAGTGAAATACGACTGAAGGAAAGAAGAACGGAAATAAATTTCATCATTTCATTTATTTTGCTGCACATATTGCATATATTCGGCTTCAATGGAAAAGAGGGAGAAAACAACATTCAATAGTTTTTTTACGTTTGTTAAAATTTTCTTGTAGTGGTAAATCAAATAACAAGTGTTTTGTTTTCTTCTTCTCGTTCATTGCTATTCGTAAAGTTAGTGGTGCTCTTCTGTTGCCATGTCTAAGATGAAACAAAAAATAGGTCACTGTTATTGTTTTTGTTTTTATAACAAGTCCCGTTCGTAAATAGTAAACTAATAATATTATTGTTTGTCTACGATTTCGTCATTCGTTTTTTTGATACCGTTTTCGTATTTTGTTTACTACGGCGCGGCGATTTAAAATTTAAGAGAAAACACAAATACGATTTATGACAAGCTGGGGAAATATATTATGAATGACAAATGAAATTATGCAATTGTCTTATTGGATTCTTATTCGACTTGGAGAAAAATTTTATTTTATTTTTTATTAGTTCAGTTAAATATTAGAATTAATTTTTTCCTTTTTTTTAATCTTACATTTATTTATAAATTTTAAAAGTATAACATGTTTGTGATTTTTGATTTTTTCCGCGATATTGAGATTTAAATAAAACTGCGAGCAACTTGTTTTTTATCAAGTTGGTTTTTCGCCAGGTACGTGAACGAATAAATTGAAGGTTTTCCGATACGTGAGAACGCCACATACAACTGTCCATTTGAGCAGCATGGGGTTCAGTAATTTAGAAGTAATTGGGTAGTAATCTAGTACACACAGTTCTAGTGATTGTTTCTATGCTTTGTTGATGGCAATTGCAAATGCGAATCGCAGATAGTTGAAGATTTGCATTCGGGTGCATGGCAACAGTACATAATTTTCATAAAATTTTTCCATTTAAAACTGTAGTTTAGATGATATTGTTCGTTACTTTTTTAAAAGCCTGGCACTGTGAAAAAATCGTGGTGAATTGATGCTTCAAAGAAGAATTTTAAGCACGCCCATTTTCAATGTGCGGCAACATGCCCAGACAATTAAGTATATTCAAGAATTCAGTTGGATAATTGAAAACTTCCTCTTGATTCATTAAGAAAGTCAATGACTGAAAGTCTGACTGTCGCTTCGCCTTGTATTTCAATTTGAATGATGAAATTAATGGCAATGGCATAAACTTTTTTGTCTGCTAATATAGCACGTATGCTGAGCCAATTCGTCTGTGGTTTGTTGGCAATGTGATGTTGGCGTTTGTGTTGATTTTTCGATTGTAATGTTCTCATTCCTAATATCCAACAATTATGTCGCCATAAAACTGATAATTTGTGTCATGCATTAATTAGATTAGCAGGTGTTGAACTTGGTTTAACTGGTATAGAGTTTATCGAAGATCACCAGAAAACAAAATAAATGCATCACCGAAGAGCTGTTCATTCCTATTTAAATCTACTAGTACGATGGAACGCTTCCAATGTTTTTATCCCACCAGTTGGCATGATTGAAGTTCTTTGCACATTCCACAATATTTGTTGATATTGCATGTTGGTGTCTCAGCTCATCGAAACTAATGACTGTATACACGTTTATTGTGAATTATATATAATCAGAGTTTAATTCATTGTACGCAGTTGTATTTTATCCAAGATCTTTTGAATTGGATGGGTAGCACGTTGTCAAAAATTCTACAAATTACGATTGTATTTGTGTGGTTGAGCTATATTCGAAGAATCAGCGCGTGAAGTGTCCCGATGTGCACCATTTTTAAGAAGATTTAAATCTTGTCATGCTTCGCGATAAGTGGCGCATAAATTTGACCGTTGTCTGTTCTCAATTATTGGAAAGATGTCGATCCACATTATTTAATTATTTAATGTGATTTGGCCAATTCTTAACCAATTAATTTATTTTAAGGTTGTTTAAAATTTTAAAATTAATTATCAAATTATTCAACAATGACCAAATTTAGTGTGTTGAGGAAGATTTGAAATATACCAAGAATTTTGGGCGAAGTTTTGAAATGAAGCCATACCAAGTTATTTTATTTTAATCGCGCTATCTTCCATTATTTGGCTGTCTCATTTTATATGCGCTGACCTTGGTTGGTGATGACTCCGGTGACCTTTTGTGATCTTCAATGATAGTCTCAACTGCTTCGACTTCTGAGAATTTCGATGCTTCATTTAGATTCAAGATATCGGTACAATTATCTATTCGCTCAAGTTAAATTGTGGCAAAAAGAAGAAAGTTTAAACTCCCTGCTGTATGTCTTGTTCCCTGATACCGTAAATATTTCTCGTTTTAAAATGCAGTATGGATGCGGCTCAAGTACTCGCTCACCATGAACGGATATTCTTGTTGTTTCTAATGTGCCACCGACTTCATGTCCGCAAATCATGTTGCAACTTATTCTTGAGCTTGGTAAGATGATGCATGCGTTTCATCTGTATAAAGGAA
Source organism: Nephrotoma guestfalica (assembly GCA_963691935.1). Taxonomy (NCBI): domain Eukaryota; kingdom Metazoa; phylum Arthropoda; class Insecta; order Diptera; family Tipulidae; genus Nephrotoma; species Nephrotoma guestfalica. Next base: position 249,387,849 of record OY829913.1, on the reverse strand, counting down.
CCCAAATAGTGTTGAATAACATCTAATAGATTTGGTAATACTGTATCGGTCAAAGCTAATTAGAATGTGCCTAGTTTCATCATATCCAACAATGTGGGAAGACTGAATATCATTTTTCGCAAATTTTTCATGAAAAATGAAATCGGTCATTTACTTGTTCAAAACATTCAGTTTTAAATTTCTGATTCGTTTCTTCGTGGTCGTGCTTCAAGACGTTCATTACTGATTTAAATAGAGATTGTCGCTGCAAAAGCTTCTGGTGATCTTGTTGGTTCAGATCAAGATTTGTAGAATTTTCTAGCACGTTGATCAAGTATATGTCAAAAAGTTTATTGGTTATTGTTCCAACGAAGTTAAAAGATAATCTTGTACGACGGTTTTTTTTAGTTTTTCCTAACGTGTTCAATATGTTATTTTGTTATTTTAAGTAGTTGTAACGATTCTTAATTTGCGGGAAGAAATTAAACCACATTGTATGGCGGGTATCTATGTTAACTTGGAATGTGTTGTATTTTTTCATATATCGTTTAGCTGCCGAATTGATTCTTTAATATGATCCGGCTTTCCTCAATATGTCGCTAGGTTGAAGTATGCTATTAGTTTCCGTTCGCCGTTAATCATACTGCTTTGGGCAATTTTGTCTTAATTGGCCTGGATAGAGCGCATTTGCCAGGCCTCTTATTGTACCTTCACACACCAAACAGTCTGCTCTCGGGTAGGTTTCAACAATCCTACTTCTTACCCAATTTGTGGGAGGTAAATTGTTTCTAATTAAAAGCACAATATTTCCAATTTTTAGTTGTGGCTTTGGTTGTAGCTATTTCGGTCGTTGTTGTAATCTTCGAAGATATTCGCTACTCCAGTTATTCTCAAAGCTTTGTTTCAGTTGTTGTAGCATTTGTCATCTTGACTAGCAATCCATGTTTGAATGTGCATATATTTTCTTCTAACATCGCAGTTATGAATCAGCCAGTTTAAAATTGGATGGTAATCTGTTATATCATTGGACATTAGACATAGTAATCTTGAAATTAGAATGGCCTCTATTTGATTTAGCAGTGTTTTGTTAATTCCTCGCAGGTAAGTGTTGCATTTCCTATGATCTTATAGGATGGGTAAACCGATTTTACACCAGCTTCTTATAACCCCCAACAACGGGATGATGCAGGCTGTTGGATATGCTTGGTTATTACCTCTGCTGACAATTGTTGGCCACAATTTCGATAAAGTTTGACCTTTTCAGCTGATTATTGGCTCTAAAAAAATTCATGCCATTCTCACTATATATGTCAATTCATTATTCACGCCTACATGTGGACCTTTTAGGGGCAGCAATAGATTCTTCTGCAGTGAACTCTGTTACTAATTCCATATGTGTTGCTTTGGTTGATAGAGGAGCAAAAATTTACATGCGTGCTTTATAAGTTTTGCACACACTTCCTCTGATTGTGTTTATTTCTACAGAATCGGTATAATCCACTCTTGTATACGTAAAAGGCCTTGCTGGAGGGTAGGCTTTCTATCAGTTGATGGTTTCTTGGATTGATTTCGAACCTGTAACATTTAACGCATTTTGAAATTATTGATTTAGTTGTGGTTCAGCCTCTTATAATCGAATTTTTTTTTCCCACGAATGAAAAGATATGTTCGATTCTTCCATGTATCATTTACAAATGTACATAGCTAATTAAAGTTACACCCAATTGATAATGGACATGAAGTATAGCTGAATGTTTCTCGTTATTGCTATGGCTTAACAATGATTTGTGCAGTCGGCCTGCTACCCGTAGAACTGCTTCTGGATCCAGAAATAAATTCAGTGACAGTAGCTTGCTTTTCTATCTATAGAATTATTTCTCGTTAGCTGAGTTATTTCTATTTAGAAACAACTGTGTTTTGTGTGTTCACGATAATCTCCCAGCTTCATTTAAATCGCATTCATTCCCTTTTATTCTTAATTATTTATTTTTGTAATATTTTTCCGGTTTTTGGCTTTGACGAAATTATGGTTTCTCTTCGACTATTATTCACCTCGATTAAGATGTAAGGTCTATGTTGAAGGCCTAAATTAAGTTGCGACGCCAGTAGTTAAATCTGCTCGAAGAACCAATGATAGGCTAGCAAATTACTGTTTAGTTTGTAAGACTAAGGTTTGTTAGACTAGCGCAGTGATCTAATTAAATTACCACGACTGATGTTTAGAACCGTAGAATACATCAATTTTCTCACGTAGCGTGATGTTTCCGGCAAATTGATAAAAAATCTGACAAAAGCTACAAATTTATTCAGAATATTTATATGCATACACACTTTTATGTATACATACAAATATTCTGATTAAATTTGACCTATACTATTCATGAGTAGTAAGGATCAATAGTTAATGACAAGGCATCGTAGAGATGCCTACGCTTAATGGTATATGGAATCAGTTATTTAGACAATTTTTAATGTTTTCTACCTCTACGGCTTAAATAACTTTATTAAGTTACTATCAGTGCAGACTCATCTAATACACGTTCCCTTGATCAGGAATTTTTACTCAAAACAGTTCCCAAGCAAATCAATCAAAAAGGCAACATCCTCACGTCACATAATTCCGCTCATAATTAACAAAAAATACCTACAGTGAAATGCCTTCATCACAAACAGTAATTTACTCACTTTGCAGGCTTAACCGGAAGAGGGGTTCTGATTGTGCATATGGATTTTGACAGTGCACCTCCCATTTCAAACACGACACCATTAAGCTACCTTGTGTGACAATTAACACTAACAGGAGAAATATTTTAACTATCGGGCCCTACATTCGCGCCACTAGTATAGTTGGTACTTACCAGCTTATAGTGGGGGCTGTTTGATGACCTTTTTGTTGTTTGAAAGATCGCCTTTTTAACGTTAGCGTCTTGAATTTGCCTTATCTTATGTGGTCGCACTCGGACCACCCATTACATACTACGAACATACACACGTGATTCATAAAGGAAACTATAGTCACGGATAGTAAGTTGAATTCAGAATTATTTTAGATCAGGTAAATTCAAAATAACTAAGAAAAGCAGCTTGATTGTGTGTTTTCTCGAACGCCGTTTACATTGTTGTTATAGAAGCTAATCTAGTCTTATTCACCATAAATCATCAATACCATTCTTCCTTCTCAATCTTCTCTCGTTATGAACAAGGAAGTACTGATATGAATGACATTAAAATTTAGACTGGTTGTTACTACTCAAAATTTTTTGAATATATTAAACAATCAGTATCTAACCCTCGGCAAAAGGTCATATTTGCAAGTCCTCCGTGGTACAATAAAGATCTAAGAAGAAAGCGCAACCTTAGAATTAGACATTGGCAACAATTTCTAAAAAGTCAGTTGAGGTTACCAACAAGTTGAAAATTTGGTTTCGAACTAATGAAATATTGAATTCTTTAAACTAAAAAAAATCGGTCGTCTAATCAGACTGGTGACCAAACTACAAAAATATTGAAAATACTTTGAACTTGCACACAAAGTACAATCACAATACCTTAGAGAATTATTATGCTTCGCTACGCAATTGTATTTGACGCATACGTGCGAGTTCTATATGAAATTTTGGGTTATTCTGGGTGATAGCCAGATATTGTTTTTACATCGAAACCAACTTTCACCCAGAATTATCCAAAATTGCTCTAAATTTTTAATAATTTTAAGCATTTTTTTTATTTTAAAGAAAATAAAGTATTAATTATCCAGTGGGTTTATTGTCCTTTGAAGTCAAGTAATACTTCCTGCATATTGCAAGCTTTAAGTCAACCTGTACACTGTGATGAACGGTGGGTTGGCCCTGAATTCTGCACTCCAACAGAGGCTCTCAGTTGTGTTTATTTATTTCAGAAATCCGCCATTATCTTAGAACCTAAAGTACAATAATTGAAATGATCCAAGAGTTATTAAGAACCAGTCCGCAAATCCTTTATTTCTGTTGTGTCGAATAACGATTCTATTCCCGACAGAGTCAGTTTCAAGTATAGATACATCGGCGTTCAATCTCCCGGTTTCTATCCAGATTGATTACGATATAGTGGTTGAAAATTTTACTAACTTAAAAGAAGATTATTCATGTTCTGATGGTTTGCAGTCTATCATTTAAAAAATACAGTGATCGTCTAGTAAATCCACTTATGACCTTTTTCGAAAATCGATAGGAATTTCTCTGTTCAACCTAACAGAATCTTCTAGTGTCCTTATTCATAAGTAAGGCTCCAGATCTGACATTAGTAATATATTCTAATTGCAAAGTTACTTTGTATTTTAAAATTGTTCGAATACATCATTATTACAAGCCTTGGTATCCTATACCGTTAAGCGTAAACAACTCTACGAAGCCTTGTCATTGCCCATCGAATTGAGGCTTCACTTTTCGCTACAGCGAAAGTTTAAGATTGAAAAAAATCTATGACTGCCCCACCACATAAACATGTTCGGTTCTATAAACATCAAGAATGGTCCAGATTAAATAATATTACATTCTAGGAATCGTAAAAACAGTATACATAGCTATAAAAATTCAGTCTCTTTAGTTTAATAAAATAAAACTTTGGTTTAAATTCTAGAAAATTATAAAATCTGCTTATAATGAATGTTTTATTCGGATTCGCTTTCCGACACCGATCGCATTTTTGTGTGTGATGTTGTTTGTGATATATCACTTTCGCCCGATGAAATTTGTAGTGTTGGTTGTTCATTTATGCGACTTTCATACAAAATTTCAGAGGACTGCGATTGGTCAATTTTAATTGTCAATTCTGAAATAGAACGTTGAGAACCTGTCGTACAAAGTTGTTTGAATAATTCCTTGTATCGAGCCATACAATATTTTAGATCTGCTTGAAATTTTCTTCCACGATCATCAAGAGGGTCTCTTGATAACAAATTATTTTCCAATTTGTTTGTTATTTGAATACCGTCAAGAATATAGCTAGATGTTAAGGCCGGTGGATCCTGTTTATCGCTGCTTACTTCTGAGTCAACGCCTTCCAGAGCTATCTCTAGCAGGTCTTCCTCTTTATGTTTTCAATCATTCCGGTTATATTCTCAACATTAAACATTGCAAAACCCTCACCGCCAATTGTTTGAGCTAACGTCAATATTTCTGAATTGATATCATTAATAGGTGCTCCAAGCTGAGAAACATTATTTATCACACATTCTGGCCACAGAGCCTTCGAGCAGGCATTTAAGGTAGATGACTTTATTTCAGATAATGGCAAAAAAGATTGGTTTACACAATCCAAAATAAAATATTGCTTCGACGTTGTGTTAGGTGGCAAAAATGCGATTTTGACATTGCGATGTTGCAAGTTTGAATGACTGGGAGCGTTGTTAATTAAAAGAGGAACTTTGAACGGGACACCTTTTATCCTTTAAGTAGCGCCGGACATCAGGAACAAACAAATTATGGAACCAATCTGCAAAAATTACTGAAGTGACCCAGGCTTATTTATTCGCCATCCAGTGCACTGGTAAATTATTTAATTTAATACCCTTCATTACTCTTGAAAGAAGCGACTTATTTATAACCCACGATTTTAACATCTTGTCGCCTGATGAATTACTACAAAGCAAAAATGTCACTCGGCCCGTCCATGCTTTAAAACCGCTAACAATTTTCTCGGTTTTAGCGATACACGTTCTACTTGACATCTTTTTCCAAAACTTTCATCGGCTTTAAATACTTGATCTGTATTATATCGGCCCTCTTCAATTATTTTTTGCCAGTTCCGCAGGGTATTCTCTAGCAGTTTCCATATTGCCAGAGCCCATTTCGCCTTTATTTTTCACGTTCAGCCGTTGCTTGATTTTTTTTTTTCATTAGCGGATTGTGTAGACGTTCCGGGTTTTAATCTTTTAATTTGTTCATGCTTCAACGCTTTCAGTTTGATACCATCCACCGGAATTCGTTGTTTAGTGTTATCCTCAATCCATGTCACTAATGCTTTCGCCATTTGTTCCAAAATTATATCTCTTGAATACGAATAATTGATTGTCGAATGGAACTTTCGTTTTTTAATCGTTCTGATTGTACCTTCATTGAAACTAAAACTTTTCCAAACTGACGACGAACCCTTGCCTTTCGCAAGACGGTCTAATATTTGTATTTTGGTTTCCAATGAAATTGTTCCACGATTATTCACTTTCGGCTGATCATCTTACTTACTAGAAAGCATACAAGGCTAGCATAGCATAGGCAATATTATTTAATGAAATTGCGTACACATGTTATTTTATATTCGATATACAACACCTTACTCGACTAAAGCACTACAAAGAATGAAAAATAAACCAGCCGAAACAACGAATTATTGCACATCGATTGGGAATCCCCTAAATATAAAAAACGAAGGACAAAAATCATCAAAATTAAAAAAAAAATTAATGATTTTCTTGCCGTTTAAAAAACCGACCATGAAAATAGTAAAATGTCCAAGTCCCTGACCGTCATTCTGGTATGGAAATATCTTTATTGGAGAGCATCAGCTCTCCTACTTTGCTACTGCGTTTTTTACTTAACATTTCTTCCTATCCAAAACGCATTCTAAATCACCGTGCTAGGCCTCTCTCTATAGTTTAGGTTGCACACAGCTTTAGAATCATATACTTTGCCTAACGAATTTTTTGCTCTGAAGTCGTCCGAGTGAGTAACAGTTCCAGACTAACTAGATGTTAAAATAATCATTCATCTCCATTGTTTTCTGATAGTTTACTACCTTCTTTTTCAAAAACAATGTTTCCAAATTTCGCGTTCCTAAATGAGTACAAAGCTGAATTAGCCTTGTTTACACATTGTTGATATTCGGGTTAGTTGAGAGAATGAACTCTTTCTTGGACATAACCGTCTAGCACAAACAGGATTGTAAGCGAGTTTCAACGAAAAGGATTTTAATCCAAAGCTGTCCTGAGCTGAACATCTGATTTAAGATTCGTGGGAAAATTTTCCTAAACTAGCCTAAAAATTGAATTAGGATTAGTTAGGAAAAACTTCACGTGTTTGCACAATCGTCAGAAGTTTTTTTTAAATCCTAAAAATCTTTATAGGTGTGCGTGAGTACGATATAATTTTTCGGATAAAACGATAAATCCAATAATTTAACCATTTACAGACAATTATAATTGAAGCGGAACATTTAACCGAATTTTGGAAAAATTTTGTTAAATCCATCAATAGAAGAGATTAGTATTTAGAAGCGGTTTTTCTGGAATTGGGAAAATTGCTCGGAAAAACTCTACGATATGCAAATTGACCTCTTTACAAGTTTTATTTCCTAACACACTCGGAGCCCCTAGATTTTTCAATGGAGTGGCGATTAACTGTTAGTTTTGATCCAGAACAACTCAAAAGTTTGCTTAGTATTTGGTAGCTGTATGTATTTCTGGAATTGGGAAAATTGCTCGAAAAAACCTTACGATATGCAAATTCACCTCTTTACAAATACTTCACCTACGTATTTATTTACATTTGTTCATATAATTTATAATTTACTCGTTTATACATTGAAACAAACAATGGCGGATTTAAATTTTTCGGAAAGTTTAGGAAATACTTCACTATATCACGGTTTAAGGTACATTCCTAGATTACCCTTAAATATTTTATATTGCTTTACTGACAGGCTCCAAGTTCTACAGAAAACCATTTTTTGTGAAACCATTCGGTTATTTGAGAATGGAACGGAAAAAGCTCAGAATTATCGACTCACGCTGCTTCACAAAAATGATAGGTCAACTTATAAAGAAATATGTCATCAAGCAAAGTCAAAACCTCTTAACTTCAAGCGATTGTAAACTGAATGTCTAACGGTATAGCTAAAACAGCTGCAGGAAGAAATTTTAATTCTTTAATGAATTGCATTAAGTAGGCGACAGCGAAATTATTTAATTATTAAAACACTCACTATTTTATTTGTTTCTTCAATTAACTTCGGTCACGTGTCACGAACTGCACATCATCATTATTTTGATGTAACTTTTTCAATATTTGGATTACTCATCAATAAAAAGAAAATCATCAATAATATGAAAATGGAATCACGGCAGCACAAAAAAAAATTAAATCTAACGCATAAAAATTAAATCGACCATAAAAATCGTAACTTTCCTTTTCTATTTCTGGTTTATGTTTCTTATGGTCTTGCCTGATCTTTTCTTTCCAAATAAAACAATTTTTTTTTTTGTGTTGGGTTTTATTTCTTCCACACATTTTCCGGTTACTTAAATTTCTTATGCCAAAGCAAGAATTTTTTTGGTTTTTCAATCATTGGCTTATTTTGCTTTATTTTTATTTATTTTCTCGTGATTTTCTCGAACTTTAAAGAGAAAATACGTAATGCTTGTGTACGAAACGAAAAGATCAAAATCGTTATAACGTTATTATTTTATTTTGTACGTCAATTAGTCGAAGAAAGTCGTATTTATTGTTTACAAAATCTTGTGAAATAAAACTTTTCCGTTTTTTCTTCTTCGTAATTTACTTTATCCTCGTATTTGCTTTTTTGATTTATTTGTGTCTGTAGAACAGCAAAAACGTTTCACCTTTTCTAGGTGAAGAAAATTGTTTTTGAAATTTTCCTTCAGATTTTGATAGATGGTTGTGATATATACGTATGTCGACTGTACCGTTACACATAACTTTTAGAATATGTTAACTAAACTTTTAATGATTTTTGTAATGATTTGAGATGTCAATGGCAAACCATGTTATTATTGGATATTGAATTTGTCTTATTTTTAATGAAGCCTCATGTTTTTCTGTAGATTTTTATGTTTTCGAGTTATTTCGTTTTCCAGATTTTGATTCGAATAACGATGTGTTTGATGGTATCTTAACATAAGTAAAACTTTAAGTACCTAATTAATTATAATTGGAATGTAAATGTCATAGGTTACTGTTAAATTTTCCTTTGTGGGATGTTCAGTAAAAATTGGTTGAATTTTAAACTCATTTAAATTAATGGGAGGCTTCAAATGGCTGCACAAACATATTTCTTAATATTGATATTGTTACGATCTCCTATATTGGGTTGATGAGCAATTAATTCGGCATTGGCGAGACATCTGTTCAATAAAAATTGCTCATTTTGCACACGTGTAGAACATTACCAATATTTTTGGAGAGATTGGTGACATCTGGGATGAGTCGTGAAAATAAAGGTCGATTTATAATAGTTTTGTCATATAGCGGAGAAGTTCCAGCGACTAGCGCATTTAGCGTACTTAAATATGTCCGCCGATTATATATGGAGAGAGCCAAGATGAATGCTTTCACCGACGGCATTTGTCACCGGAAGTAACTTTAGCAACTATTGGTTGTGCTGTAATTAATGAGACTGCCATTATCAAGCCATTACTTAAAGTACGGCGGTTTGAAATAGACACCGAGAAGAATATCGGGCAAGCGACACCCAAATTCCGTAACAGTATAGGATTACTTTTTGGACAGATTATTAGGTGGGTCACATCTCTAGAGACTATTGGAAAACCGACGAAAGAGAGGTAGTCATCATATCCGATGCAGCGGAAATCAAAGGAAGATAAAGCATTAACAAAGAACGTGGACCAAGGAATGGGGTCGTTAAACTCTATTGAGCTAATTTAAATAGTCGGAAACTGGCTCTCACAACTGATTGTGGTGACAGATTAACAAAAAAAGGGGTAATATTGATGGGAAATGTTTTATGTTTGCTTTAGGCACAGGAGCAAGATACACCACAAACGACGAATGGCGACAGTGCATTCATTCTAGATAAGAAAGAAGTGAAGATGTAACAACAGCAGTTCAAATGAAATAACAATCAGACGAGTACTAATTTACCATCGCCCAATTTATTGGTTGAATCGGAACAATGAATTACAGAAGTAGTGATCAGGAAAACCAAAGTAAAACCAAATCACGACGATAGAGCTCCAATTAGACCTCTTAATCTCTCGCACAAATCAAAAACAATCAATAAAAGGACAAACATCGGAAAATGTAAAGAGGTACGTACCATACTGAAATGCAAACAAAAAAATACTGTGAGAATAGTCAACACAGCTGAAGAAAAGGAAACCATAAGACAACCAATATAGAACTGAACAGAAGATCTCACTAAAGAACACAAAAATGAAGCGCAGAGTCTACTACACCAGAAAATAATAGAATGACTACTATGGTAAGGCAAGATGATGACACCGAAATAAAAACACCGATTCACGTTGCACCTAAAAGATGGCCTTTGGCAAAAGAAGAAGAAGAAGTAGGTTGATTGATTAATGACATGCGAGCGGCAGGAGTTATCGAGTCATCGATTAGCCCGTGGAGCTCACGTGTTGTTCGTCGAGAAGAAGGATGACAGCATAATATTTTTATGTAGATTTCCACGAAACGCTGATACATTTAGTTAGACACATTATCGGGTGCTAGAATGTTTTCTATATCGGAAAGAACGCGAGAAAACGGCATTTAGTGAAGGCAACGGGTTATGATAATTTAATAAAATACCATTTGGATTATGTAATGCCCCAGCTACTTTTAGACAATTATTGGAGCGCGTACCAAAAGTACATTGGAGATCGTATCTTGTATATTAAGACGAGGAAAAAATTTCGAAGAGCATGTGAAGAGCCTAGCTTTTGAACGAAAATGATTCGAACCATTATGCTTTGGGCGATTGAGTGGTGGCAACGACACAGCTGATAAGGAGTAGTATCTGAGCCAGTCTGAAAATGATGAACAATTCATCAACCGGGATATTGCCACAGATCAAGAAGTACGAAACTTCTCGGGATTTTTTATGCTTATTCGAATACAGAATCAACGTATTATATTAAGCCATTTATTAGTCAACAAGAATCGTTGGTTTGGTAGATGAACGGGAAGTCGTTTCAAAATGTCTAAATATTGCTTTGAATACACTCTCATAACGCGAATAGATGACGTTTGTAACCTCGTTGTAGTGAAGTTCAGGCCTTTGATAAGCAAATATGGAATATAAGGAAAACATTTATCCATCACAACGCCTGCCACTGTTGCTAGACCATAGTTGCTGTGACGACGGTAGAATAGATAACCGTCAACATTGGACAATGTTGGTTCAGTAAAAGAATTGAATTATTTTTTAGCAATTACCGTTTTTCATGCATACCACGTTTCGGTTAAAATCCTTGTTAGGTCCATGCATTATGCAGTGCCTGACGATCTTGTGCAGTCGAGAACTTTCGATTGGGTCTGGAATCATTGATCTATTCATTCTGGCATCTTGAACGTACCTTTAGGTCGAAGCGTCACCAAGAAGTGAGCCAGCGGGAGGCCGCGCGTTTGAAATACCAAAGAATAAATTCACGGTTAAATCGTCTATCAAAACCTATAATTTGATTTTGACTATTTGCGCTACCAAATCTGGTCGATCAGTTGGCCTCACGCCCGGTTCCAAGTTGATCTTAATTTCATGCTATGGATACCGTTCTTGTTTGCTCTAATGTAGTTCAATCTGGTGGTTTCGACCTGAAGGTGTCAGAACACTTATTGTCTCACCAATGAGCGTCATAATTGTTGCGTACCTGTTTCCTTTGTGCTCCTTCATATGGTTCACACGTCCAATTTAGCACCCATCCTGGTTCTCCGTAGGAGAAGAGGAATGCATATATGTCAATGGATCCAGCATGTCACTCTCAAATGGTGCTGCTCCTTCTTCATCCACAAACACTATTACAACTTCGTTTGACATTAGAGTGTTGCAGCGATGTTAGTCCGACTGTCGTTCGCGATGAAAAATCATGTTTACAACTGGAACCACTTCAATTCGGTTGTTTTGTCTAACACATCGGCCGATTTCATCTAAGAATCAACTTAAACATTTTTATTTGTTGAATGATCTTCCCGATGTTCTGTCGTCTGAATGCTGTATATCACGTAGAGCTGAGCAATATATTGTGGCGATGTGTGACATGTTATGTGTTAAGTTTGTTTTGAACACAAAAGGTCCATGTCCAGGTAGCGATTGAAGCTCCTATAAACGCACACAAAACGCGCTTTTGCATGACCGGAGAATAATGGTCATGGCAGATGATGTTGTCTGAGTTGGTTGCGACGGATAAAAGCGACCGAAGAAATTTCATTTTTAGAATGCGGTAGTTTGACATTGCCCTTCTGGTAAAAATGCAAAAAAATTTCTTCAGCTGGGCATTCAGCGATAAAGTTTAGAGAAGCGCAGAACTGACTGGGAAAGTCGAATCGTCCTCAGTCGTGAGCATTTACTCATTCGTTCATAAAATGAATAACTCGTTGAGCTAATTTACTGACCTGAGCTAATTGCGACTTGCCGGATAACATTTTCTCTGTTTTCTCGCGTTCGCGTTGCAAACGTTGTGCTTATGTATTAGCTTGACATCGTGCTTGCCTTTTCTCTAGTTGTTCTTGTTCGAATCGCGAACGTTGCATTGCTACAATCGCTTGTCGTAGTGCTTCGGCCTCTTTGGGTGCCTAGTAATTTTAAACAGGACATCCGCATGTTAGGATTAGCCCTATGGAGTCATATGTATAAATGACCGAATTAATGATTACGAGGAACTTGGAATGTTTTCGTCGATCTCATCTAATTTCTGTGAAACATGGTGACATTCATCTACAAAGTTCCAGGTAATCATTCGTTTAAACCTTCAATGTAAATTTTATTAAAATGGGCAACCCCAGCAGGCCATTACGGAAATCTTAACATATGGATCGTTCAGGGGAGTCAATAGAGTTCCGTCACAACACTCGTGTTTCCTGGAAACATTAATTTTAATGAATAATTAGGACGTAAACTGAATTATGAACCATAAACATTTGGGTCTATTTCGCAATCTTAACACAAGGTTGGTCTTCGAATTTATTCTGTATTTAGAAGTCATCATGTTGTATCGAAATCTAGAGAGATCGATGACGTCATTTTGGGGTCCTAAGAACATTTAACTTAAATCCCAATTGTGTTCTTAACAATGATTCAGCCATTTACACATATGGCTTGAACTTTTATTTACTCATTGTTGGCATAGAATCATCTTCCCTTATCAATAAAAAATGTTGACATTTGATCCCAAAAAAAGTGTTTTATTTAAAAATATATAAAGGACTAACAGATGACCCATCCTGTTAAAGGAAATAATATTTTTTTTTCAAAATCACAGAAATTCAAAATTACAAAAATCATTATGAGACTCATTAAAATTGATTTATATGCGCTTCATAGATAGAAAATTCTAGAAGCTGTCAAAAATGTAGGCGAGATTCCGGGGAGATCTCTGGTAATGACAGAACAAATGAAAACATGGATTCCATTATAGACGTAGCAAAGTTCATTAGAGTCAGACCCCAAACTCTATAACGGTAGAATATTGTATAATATATTCGAAAATCCGATGTTACTTCGAAGTGAATTGCTTTGGTACTGAGGCAGATGAAGATGCAGATATATCCCTTGAAGGATTTATTCACACGGCCTTTGCGAGTATATGCCAAAGTCAGAGAATTACTTCCATGTGATATTTGATGGTGGCCCCAATCCAGGACCAAGTCGATAAAGTGTGCCTTGTATCCTATATATTATAATCGGATGTCGTTCTTCGTAGGGGAGCTTTGAATTTTCCAGTCTAGCTACTATCCGAATTACGTTGTTTTTGTCCAGGAAGGGAAATTGTGAATGAAGCTTGCTATGCTTATTAAGAGGCTTGTTTCTGCTTAGCAATCAATGTTCTTCTGCGAATGTCACTTGCTGGACTGTTTGGACTAAACGGAATAATGCGTGATTCCACTCTTCTTGTCGTATTAGTCCTCGATGGTTGGTCCGCCATCTTAGTATGTAGACTGAGAGATGAATGTTTATTGCTTAACCAATTAATTACTATTTGGCTAGTTAGTATATGGAGATGTGAACTGAATGTGATCTCTTCTGATGTCTCAGTAATCTGCTCCCCTCATATGGTTCTTTGTACAGTAGGAAACTGGGCCTCTTTCACCAACTGTCTAGTGGTTTAATTTTTTTGAATGTTTCCATGATTCCACGAATATTTTTCCATGATTGTATGTTGCTGATAGTTTGAATCTCTGCGACCCGGAAAACAAACGTTTTCCACGTGAACGGAGGTTTTTGAATCCAAGCCAGTGTGATCGTGGAATAGGTACACAAGGTTATGTTGGCGATGCACACGTCTATGGTTTTGGTGCTCTACTTAGCGCCAGGCGAGGGAAGGTTAGTTTGGACTTCATTTGAGCCACTTTAGTTTTTGCCGTTAGTAATCGGCTGGTTATTTGGTCGTTTACGATAATTTTACTGTATATTATGGCCGCTTAGGCAGTTTCAGAAGCATCACAAAACCCGTTTGTGGCATAATTAAGGTATCGCGGTATCTAAATGGCTTGACTTTCATTTAAGATCCTCTTTAGGTGATCCCATTTCTTAGAGAGTTCGGGTGGCAATCGGTCATCCCAATCCAAGCCCAAACTCTACATTGTCTGATACATTAGTTTTCAATTGATGGTTAGTGGTGCCAGCCATCCCATTATTAGGTGGTAACTGGATGTGGAAGATGAAATGATCTCCCGTTGGATTATAGCGAATTCTTTGCGTGTTTGTCTGTAAAGGTAAGATCACCAATCATTATTTTATATTCTGGAATCTCTGCCAAGACGGTCTGATGGTTACAAGACCATTTACTTAATTTAATTTTTCCCTTAATAAGTAGTTTCACTAGTTGGGATTGCAGTTGTTGAGCTTCTTCAACGGTGCAGCGCCCGTTAGGACATCATCTACATAAAAATCTCGTTTGACTCGCCTCTTGATGTGGCGGGGTAAGGTGCGGTGCGGGTGTCCCATATGTATCGGTAGTGAGTTGGTATTTTTGCAAAGGTTAATGTTTATTTTCTCACTGTATTCGTATTTGACGATACATCATCTCGATATCCCTGATGAACACTATCCCAGGTAGTCTTCATCTTCGTAGTATCGGCCCACAAGTCATTTTTTAATCGAGGCCAATATGCATTTAGACTTAGGCCTGTAGATGTCTGCATGGAAGCATCGAACACCACCCGAATTTTTGCGATATCTGTATTTTGCAATACCGCATGGTAAATTAGATACTAGTTCCCTCTAACCGGCTTCAATTGTTGCAATTTGATGTATTTGGTCATGAAATACACATATAGCTCCCTCATGTTAGGGTCCCGGTCCAATTTTTTCGCTAATTGTAAGAAGCGTTGGAGTGCTCTCGTTGGATGTTTCTCCCATTCTGGTCTCGGCTAGTGGTCTGCGAGAAAATCTGTTCACATTCGTGTTCGATCTCCGGCCTGCCACTGATGATCGAAATTTCCTCTATTTCCTCGAATATCGCCATATCTTCCTCGATTTTGGTACCGATATGGAGTGCAGTGTTTTGTGGATCTCCGTTGATTGGAGTTGGGTCGGAAATTAGCCAACCTAAGCTAGTTTTTATTGCACTAGGCCTACTCTTTATGATTCGGATGCCAATGAAGTTGATATATCGGATCAGCCAATACCAATGTACCCCACCTATCGTTCTGGCTTCGTGGTATTGGTTGTTCGGGTACATCCAATGTAATTTTTGGCAACAAGTGTGCCTTTACTTTTAATTTATGTGTTAATTGGAAGTGCGGCTTAAATCGTGCGGAATTGATCGTTACAATGGCTGTTGCCAATAATGTTGATTGAGGACCCTTTAAGGTGCCGATTGGTTACCTTTTTTCAGGTCGATGATCGGGTTCGTGTAACAGCTGATGGTGTCCGTTTTTGCAGGTAAAACATGCGGGTTTTTCGTTACTTACTGGATCCGTGTTATGCAACAAGCAATTGGTGCAGATTCCCGCAATTCGTCTTTTTATGCTAACATTTCGAAAGTGGTGACAACGCGTGATGAAATGTGAATGTTCTTGGCAATAATAACATGTGATCGAAGACTTTGGCGTAATCGGCCTCTGGTAGCCGTTCACGGTATTTATGAGTACTTTCCGCTGGACCTTGTACTCAGGTTTGGCTGCCCGAGAGAGTAATGGTTTGTTCAATCTGGAGACTTCCAACGCTTGAGACCTTCTTAATAAGAACTCTAAGCAGTTCTTAAACTTTGGCTCACATTTCGTGTGAGCAATCGACGCTCTTTTCAAAATGTGCCAAAGTGTCGCAGTCTAATTTCTGCATTGCAAATTGTCGCTGATGACTTCAAATGGGTTTTCCAATTGAAAATTTTTATTTTGAAAATTTTTGCAGGTTTCTGTCAATCAATCACGTTGAAATACAACGAGGCCAACAATCGCTTGTTATTATACCTCGCCTGTAGAATCTGCCAAGCCGCCTCGTAATTTTCGCCAATGGTCGGTAGATCAGCGTCAACTTTAGTGTGTTTGAAAGTTGAGTATTTTGATGTATCAGCCGGATGAAGATGACGTTAAACGCGTACCAATTTTCGCATTTCCCGTGAAACGTGGGTATTTCCACTTTTGGTACTTTCATGGGCGAAGTTGAAGTAGACGGGTTAGTTAGTTCTTGCTCCATTTTGATTACTAGGGACTCTACTTCGGATGTTATACTCGCGTAATAATCGACGGTGAAGTATTTGTATTGTCCTTTCTCGTTGATTTCCATGAGGATACTTCGGTGCAGCCGATCAATTACTCGTCTGAGGATTGCGTTCATTTTTCGATACATTAAACACATCCCGATATCTTGTTGACGGAGTAGTTTTTGTACCGGGGTTGGACCATCCTATTTTGACCTGTAATCATTTGAACCGTGATGTTTGAGCTGCTGAAATGGTTCAGTGAATATTTGTTGGGCTGTATCGGACCTTGGAGGGGATGTCTTTTCATAATTGGTTAATTATGATTCTGCCCCAAGGATGTTGAGTGTTGGCTTGCGGCTACGGTGAGGTTGTATATGCAATTTTCAACCTTGGGAATATCCTGTGGTTGTCGCTCATCGCTTTTGGGTACGCCCGTTTCATCTCCAGGTGCTCGTCCAAATGGGGATGTGTTTTTGGTAACGTTCCAAGACCGGCAACCTGTTTGACAATTCTGACGCTCTCGACTCGATGTTGTTTGGTCGAAATGAGGTTCTACGTTTATTCGACGACTGTATGATGTTATGCGGCTATAGCGCGGCGGGATTATGTTGTGTCCGGTCGTGATGTTGTTAACGTCTATCATGCAAAATTTTACGTTTTGTTGTGCCTCTGTTTTGGCCTAGGCAATGCTTGATATCTCCGTGCTGATGATTTTTGCGGATAGATAACTTTTCACTATTTCTAAATAAAATTGCCAGTAGATGTGTTAAAGGCTCGAAGGACTATTGCTATAATTCACTAATGACTAATAGTGAAGCAAAAGCTAGTTTAACAGCTCAACAAGGGTGATGGCTGTGTGACTAGTGAGATTTAAAAACCTTAACTGTTTACTTTAATCTTCAAGTAAACTTGAACTTTCAGTTCAAGATATTTATTGCGGAGATAACATAATATGCACCTATATATTCGTGTTCACACACAGAAAGTCTGACATTATGATTGAATCGCATAATTTGGTGCCATAACAGTTTATATGAGTAAAGTTATTGGCATGGTGGTATGTTTAATCAACAGTCATATTGATAAAATTAATAAATTAGACATTATGTGCCACAAGGTGTACATTGAATCAAGTTTAACCAAGAAAATTGCAGAAAAACTCGTTTAAACATTAATTGCTATCCCCATTTAATAGTTATAAACATCATTTGATAAATTTATTGGAACCCCTTATTACAGTATCGTGCAATGAAACCATAATTTCAAATTACCACGCTTATACCACCTCAATCCATTAAAAATCAATTTTATGAGGTAACACATTAATTTAATCAAATTGATTCCCTAAGAGACACCTATGTACATACGAGCTTTGAAAATGAAATTTTGAATATAATGCTCGTATAATGATAAAGGCAAGTTACTCGTATAATATTAATCCCCATATTCAACATGGCAATATTATATGAGGATGATAAAATTTAGTTACCATCACCAAGTTGTTAAAACTATTTTTTTTAATTAAATAAAATAAAAAAATAGTGAAATACATTTAAATGTTCTATGATGAAATAAATATTTACGTTTCCAAGTTTAAAATAAAATTACAAAATTTTAAATTAAAACTAATTATATTTTTTATTGATTGCACTTCCATTACCATTTTATATTTGATACTACGGGTATTTTCCAAATCAGTCACAAAAGCACTTTTTAAAAAAATAAAATTATTTGTTAAACAAAATTACAAAAAATGTTATTGTAATATAAATTAAATAATACGAAATGCCTCTTGTGTAAACAATTTGTTGATAATTAATTGACATAATATACGCGTTTGGGAGTAATATTAATTTTTTTTTTTTGATGTATTTCATTAAATTGGTTTTTGGTGACAAGTATCATACACGAGAAGTTGACAAGTCTGGTTGAATGTTTTTTGCTGTGACATGACTTTGTAAATTATAAAATTTAATAGTTGTGCAAAAGAAATTATTTGCTTGATGTTCTGCTCCGTGATTTTTAAAACAGAATTTTAAATTAGGGTTTGCATTCTAATTCATTACGTTCGAGTGCAAGTTAATTGCAATGTCATTTATAATGTAACGGGTAGCTACAGCCAATGCAAAATAAAGGATTTGCAGTAATATGGATTAACAGCAGAAAACATATAAATTCATCGTACCCTACAGAATAGGGGTTGACATTTTTGAAAAAGAAACTAAATTTCAGCACAATTTTTTTTTTAAATATTTCCAGTTTCCAATTATTTTTTAAATATTATAGGATTGTCTGGTCGAATAGCTGCACTAAACTGACTTTAGTGGTTTTGTTTTGGATGATTTTTTTTTAAAAATTGGTACTGAGTTTATTATTTCAAGTTTTCAGTTTGTATACAAACTGATTTGCTTAGCATTACAACAATAATAAATTATAAATTATGTTTTGAGTGATTTATAAAATATTACGTAACTAGTATTAAATCGTATCGGGCCACCTTGTAACTATATTCATGTTAAACCGTCATCATTTTCCTCTAAAAATTGTAAACTACGGAAGGCCTTCGTTTTGGTCACCTAACGCCGTTAACAGAAATGTCGATTCACATCTTACGATCACGGTTCGATTTGCCGACAGCTCGGCCTGGGGTGCGTTTTAAAACGTTGACACGTGAACCGATTTAAATGAACCGCTGTATAACGGGGAATTTTGCAACCAACTCACCCATAACTTACAAAACTATACTTACATCAGCCTAAGCTCTCATATTATTTTAACTAACTATTGCATGTTTCAAAATACCTCTATATTGGTCTTGAAGACAAAACGCAAAAATTTTCATTTTTTCACAAAAGTTTAAATTATAGCTATCTATTCTCAAAAATAATTTCCACCTAAAATTAGTTATTTAAAGCAAGCGAAAAGAACAAAACTAATAATTTAACAGATCCTATACCTACTTCAAAAAAGTTACTGTCTAGAAAATTATTTAAATTTATACGCATCAAACAACAAGTACTACTGACCACTACCCAACCCAATCCCCTTTTACTTCAAAAAGCTCGTCCTTTATATCATTTACAAAAAACAACAACCGAACCACTACATAGACACATCGATTATCATGATCTTAAATTTCTAGATTTATTATTTTATTAACAGGTTTACTTGCTAATTTCTCCTCCGTTGTTAACAATGGGAAGTTTTTAATTTAACCCATTCGCGGACGAGTTTATTAATTCGAAGACGCCTTACAATCGTGGGGACGACCCATCTGAAAGATGTCTCTTACAAGCCGAACTAATCAATTTTTTTATTATTTTAGAAACTAAAAGAGAAATTAAGCAAGTACCCGTTAAGTGTTTAATGTTGCCCAAACATTATAAAATGAAGGGTTTGATTATAGTGTTTTGATGGATAGAATTACGTAAGGCCACAGTAATAAAGCTAATATGATTGTCCCAGTTTTGATGGTTATCGTGCAGATACGATAGGATATGAGTCAGTTCGAATATGACGTATCCCATGTGCATCCAGAAACCCTTTGAAGAGATTCGAAGTGAAATGAACTCCGTTATCGCTTATTATGGATTCGGGCACCGAAAACAGCTCAAATACCATATTCTTTAAAAAGGGAATTACGTTTTTAGATGTTGCTTCTCGCATTGGTTGTAGTACAATGAACGTAGAATAATCGAGTGGAATAATGTGTTTATTAAGTGTTAATGTGTTTCGTCAAGTACCTACGGCGCATAGTGTTAAACAACTCTTTATAAGATCACCTACATCTTTGCACAGCCCGGCCAGCAAAAATTGCATCGCCGACAATCTAAAGTTTTAGCGATTATCATCCTTGGGTATAAAAAGTTTCCACTGTGGAACATCGGAAAACGTGTCATAATATCCGAAAGCAGAATTATACAAGATTTGATCGTCAAACACTTTGAAACTGAGATGAACATCGGGATTATTTTTCAGTTTTTCCAAAAGCTCTTGATATTTAGCCTTGTTAAAGAAGTCTGAGTTAAGATCCACATAACAAGCCTCAATTACAGTTACATTGAAATTTTTGTTTATAATTTATTCATCAGCACTGATTTGTGACAAGGCGTACGGCACACCATTTTCTGAGCCCTTTTTATATTGTATTTTAAAGTTGAACCCGTGCGGTTTTAAACACCACTGTGCCAGTCGACCTGTTAGTTCGTTGATGAACCAAACCAGATTACCTTCGACATAATGTCTAAATTTTTTTATACTAACGACAGCCACGTAACGTTCTAACTCTGTCGTACTATAATTCTGTTGAGCGGAATTTAGTTTAGCCGATACAAATGCAATCGGGCGTTCTTCATTAGTGTCGGATTTTTGAAACAAGACTCTACCTATTCTGGTTGTTGACGACAACGACAAAGTCATGGAGCAGACGATAAAGCATCTTTCAAAGATTGAAAAGATTGTTGGGGCACGGCATTACAAACAAACTTTTTAGATTTTTTAGCAGGTCAGAAAGTGAAGCGGTAACATCAGAGTAGTTTCATATAAACCGCCCGTACCAGCCTACCATACACAAAACCTCCTAAGCTATCGAATAGCTTTTGGTGTTGGATATTCGGTAATCGCTGCAAGTTTACTCAGTTCTGGCTTAACAACACCATTATCAACAATGTACCCTAGATATCTCAATTCACGTAATACAAAATGGCTCTTCGACGTTAACTGTCAATTTGGCTTTGGAGATTAGATCAGCAACTTTGCTCAAGATCTCTAGGTGTTCCACAGGTCTGACAAGAGGTATGTCCTTATCCATGAGCCTACACATGGTTTGGGGAGCATTACAAAGCCCGAAAGGCATGACCTCTCGATAATGATTCTAGGTATATAGTGTACCGGTCTCTAGGTATATAGTATAGGTATATAGTATACCAGTCGGCGAAAAATTCCTCGTTCGATAAATATCAATTCATGATAGGACTGGTTGCAATGTCTGATAGAGCTCAGATCTTACTTCTACTTATTTACCTATAAGCCATTTTGTGAATAAAATGGTGTCAATTCGAATCTCATCATATAATATATTATTGATGTTGAGCTTTACAATAATTTATAAAGCACTATTCAACTTATCAACAGTAAACCCTCGGAATTATCTCTAGAATGACGCCGTGCCATTAGAGGAACAGCTCATCAAATTGGCCTTCAAATCTACGAAACAAAACCCAAATGCCTGTTTATCGCAAGAAGGAAAATTCACAGAAAATTTATTTCGGGCGACAAGTGCGTAGTTTGAGAAAGTGGAAAGAGTTTAAATATTTGGGATTGGTACCGTATCGAACACAAATTCAGCTTCTGCTTATAAAACATCAAGAATCGAAACTGGATTTCGAAATATTTCGTGTGATACAAAAGTTAGCATCTACTAGTCGATTAGACCAGAGATTACCTATGGTTGATTACCTATGGACGCTAACAGTAAGATATAAGTAGGAACTTGCTGTATTAGAACGTACAATAATTCGACTGTGGTTGCTATAGGACATGTTCTAGCAGGCCCTTGAGCCAGCACCAATTAAAGTGCTTCCTCATGAAAGCCCAGAAAAAGATCTGCACATACTTGATCATCGTGTCCGGAAACCCCTTGTTTCAAATCACAATAACAGGAGAAATATCATTTAGTTGGCCGCGAAGCAGGCACGAAGTACCTGTCATCATTTGGTAGATGTCAATCTAAAGAGTTGGCAGATTATTAGTGAACGTCGGCAAAGAACTGAGAGCCATAGTCTCCGCTGATAAATTAATTTTATAATCTTGTGTGTAATGCCAAGAGTTTGTCCATTTGTGGCTTTGTTATTAGTAGTCCAATTTGGACGCCAATTTTATTTAGCTCCTCGGAGTTAGCTCTTACATATAGTTTATCCTGGTACTCATTGCAATCATCCAGAATATTCTACGGATAATATGAATACAGATGCCAACCCTGCAGAAGATTGTCTGGTCAACTGGAAGGGTCAATTCAATGTTTTCCAGGTTTTATGGAAATGGTACTCACATTATGTGAATGTGGAAAAAAATATCTTATTGGTTTAACCGACGCTTCGTTATCCGATATAATGCGTATATCTCACTCAGATATAACGTCGTTTGTCCTTTAGCCAAATCTCTTTGTTTAAGGTGTAGGTGACAAAGAGATTAGAGTGATCAGGACATCATTTAATGAAAACATTTGAAAAAAAAAACTCTGCATATGGGCGCTGTGAAATGTGGACAGTTCCGTTAAAACAAAAAGGTTTAGGCATATCTGTAAAAGTTCTAGTGTATATTCGAATTGGTGCATGTCCATACAATCAAAAGGTTCAGCTCCACTATTATAATGCGAGGGTTATTAAGAAACTGAAAATAAATTGGAGAAACATTTATCGTTTTGCGTCAAAGATAATTTGGCTTTCGTCCCTATCATTGTAACTTATTATTCCAGAAAGCTGGCTCATCAGTCGAGCCCAATTCTTAATCATTCTTTATCCTCCGGCGATTTCCAAATCAGGATTAGATTATTTTTTATGTCATTTAAAGGATTTTTAGGGCTAATGTTGTCTGACCGGCTTTGTTAAATTTTATTTGGATAGTTCTGTCCTTAAATCTGATTTGACATTCGGCAAAGTCGCTTCTTTTTTATTATCGTCCAGTTCTAAACTTATATCAGCTCATTTCTGGTGGATGTTAGTTACGTTATGCGCTTTCTGTTGTGATATAGTACACGGCGGTTGTTTTGTAATTTAGAGTTGGTATAGCGAGTTAGACCAAACGATTTGGAGGACTACCGGCAAAAGTAATTAAATTTTCAATATTGGGAAATAATTTCCGCCACAGCAGAACCTCCTTCTCTGGTAAAGCTGCTTGAAACTGAAGATCGCCAAGTATCCGTATTCCCGTGGCAAAGACCAAAGCATTCTCTTGGTTATTCATCCACCGCCAGCACGCGTGGTGACCTTGAATAGAGGATTGACAAAAGTAAATCAAACTCAACCTAATTTAATTCTATAATTACTGAGTCGCCTCTAGAAAATTAAAACATTTAAAAGTTGTTGCCTAATAATTTGTTTAATGCAATTTGCAATGCATGCATGGTCGAAGCTCTTAAAAATTTGTACTTAAAAATAAATGCATTTGTATTGACCTTGATAGCAAACATTCAACAATAATCAGTTTTCATTGTGATTCATGGCGCCTGTGATGCAAGTGCTAAAATAATGTATTGTGTTGTGTAGTGTCTAGTGTAGTGCATTTTTTGTGTAGAGTACTTTTAATTAATTTAATTAATAATAAATTAATTATTAAAGTGAATTAAAACGGCATAGTGTAAAGTTAATTAATGTTTTTGTAATGGTGTTTTCGCAAAAATATTTGTGTTGTGTAATTTACAGTACGCAAAACCCGATTTATATGGGGTAAGTACTGATGGTTATTTAGAACGTTTATAATATGAGGTAAGTACTTTAACCATTTGAATTTGTTAACAGCATTTTTGAAGAGTGTACAAATTTTTAGTTTTGTGTAATTTGTTCGTTAGACAAAATTTTTATAAATTCGATCCAAAAAATGTTATGTTATTGCTGCATGTAAATTGTGGTGTGGTCTGTTTAGATTTCAAAAAATTTTAAAACAATGCAATTTTTATTTTCTGGTTCTGTGAAATATCTTTAGTTTCGCCAAATGGAACCTTCGACTGCAAGGATTGAGTGCCATCATGTGAATAACAAGCATTAACAGGGCAATAGGGGTTGGATGCAACTTCAATGAACAATTTGATTTTCAGAAGTCACAAGTCCATTACAAAGATACGGTTTTTATGGTGGTCTTGGCATGTAATTTAAACAAATATTCTAAGGTCGTATCTAGTTTCAGTCATATGGTTAACAATCAATAACTGCAACGTTGCAAGAAACATCAATTAAAAATCTTGTTTTAACGAAATTCAGTACTGGAACCTTGCAGCTTGTAGATCTGATACAAGTAAGCTCGCCGTAGACCATCGGGCTCGTACTATCAGACACAATCAACCGGACAGTTCCCTCGTCGATCCACTCTTCGATTTGCTATCATATAATATCTTTTAATTAAGCCTGTCAATTGCCAATTTTTAATATGATACGCAGACCACCCCTTTACCTTGTTCCACAGCCACTGCCGTCGTGCTGTCAGGTGACAGGATTATCTGAAAACATCACCTGCCAATTTTTCATCTGGGTAGTATAAAACTATGCTAAATGTAATAGAATCGCTCGTTACTGCGCCTTCGACTTGATCTTCTCTTTGCAAACTCGCAGAACCAACATTTGTACTTATTTTCATGAGCCCAGGTAGATTCATCGATTTGAATTTCCTTTCGATTAAAAAACTGTTATCGTTACCGTTGTTAAGCTCTGGACATTTTGGTGCAGTGCTACCAATTCCACAGCAACATTTTCGGAGTCTAGTCTTGTTGTCACATTCTTTCATTACAAGTCCTATTTCATGACACGTATAGCATCATGTCCGAGTTGGTCTGTGTCAATTTATTTTTTTCAACTTTAGGTTTGCTTGTACTTAGGGAACCTGTAGTGTTTGACAGTGTGGTACTTAAATTAATAATGGTGATTGGCGATATTGTCGATGCCATAGTGTATGACTGCTTAAACTTCCATCAGCACTACTTTTAAATATTCTAAGAGCGAGTAAGTAACTGGGATAACCTAACTTCTTTTGGATATCATGCTTTCCTCAATTGGTGCCGAACAAATTCGATCCTCAAAAAATGTTTTGGTGCGTTTCAATTTGAAATTAGATTGGTCATCCCCACGATATCATGGTGTCGTAGTTGAGTGTTTTTTTTGCGGAAGTAGAGGTTTGATATTGGACCTCTTGTATGTTTGCATCGTCACGGATTCATTTATCCAGCAGCATTCCTGCCATTAAATTTGCTTTCGTTTTTTCGACCAACTACGTTACTCTCCGAACCAGTTAGATCTCCTTTTATTTTCTATGTTACTCCTTTAGCAGTGCAGCCGATGATGTATATGTTGTTTTCATTGTATTAGGAGAATATAAGGACAAGCGAAGATCGCGATACAGTGTTTTTGTAAATTATCGTCGAAATATATCTTCGATATTCTCATCGGAATTGGTTTCAGCTATTAGTAGTTCAGTTATAAGTTTATTTCTTTGTCCATATCGAATTAAATGTTTTTGGTTCAAACGATTAATACTGACTGCCCAAAAATGAAAAGAATTGGCAGGTAATTTGTTCAAAATATGCAAGTTACCTTGCTTTAGTTATAAATAGTTACCTCTAATTCTAAAGCGATTCTTGAACCGCGCTCGAAAAATGCGGCGCACAGTATTGTGCCGTACTGTTAACACCGCGTAAAAAGTTAATAGACTACATGTGTAGACAATGTTTGTAGACAAAACTTATTTTTTGTGTCATTAAAGGAAATGAGATCACGTTTAGTATACTTTTTGACGAAAACGACTATATTGGCCGTGTTAAAAACATATTTTTTGTACATTGGGGTCGCTTTTGGCATCGTTAAGGCCTGTATATGTAAGCTTTTAAATTATAATACATGAAATGTTATTAGAGTGCAGACAATTCGAATTGCGATGAACTAGAAGTTGCGTTAGAAGCAAAGCCAGTATATGAGGCAGTGCAAAGACGAATGTATTTAGATTTTCAGAGAAATACAGATTAGTTCTTTTAGTTTTCCAGATGCAAATAATAACTAAATGTATTTCTGATTTTACATCCGTTGCGCTCAGTTGCATTCCTTATTTGCATGAAGTTAAAATTATATCATTCAAATGTGTTCACACCAGGAATTGAGGAGGGGCGGTAATGATATCAGATGATTAGCGATCAATAGAGCTGAATGAACAGTGGTAATTTTTGTTCTAATTGGAATGTTCGCATTCTCTTCACATTGAGAGGTTGATATTGTCTGCACTATGTTGTCTTATTCTTGAATACGTATAAAATCAACCAGATTTTCCGAAAATTTGAAAACAGCTGTGATGATTAGCTGGCCACAAAATTGTATTTAATCTACACTTATGATTAATTTGTTTTGAATTCAGGGCGTATTCAGATCAGGATTTGTTCCTAATTTTAAATTATGGTTTCCTATCGAATCGTTGCAAATCCTGGTATCCGAATTGGATGCGGTTTTACGAATTATGACTTAAAAGCACTTCGATAGTTTCGAGGTATTTTCTATTTCATTGACTTTTGCATTTTTTCATTGCTCGCCGTCTTATTTTTATATCAGAAATTTTCAATTCACCACAGATAACAGATTTGACATTAATTGTGGTATCCTTTCTAAAATACACTCCATTATCTTTCATGTTCATCTATTATTCCGCTAACCAAAGGCTGTAAATTACGCATAAATGCAACAAGTCACATAAACTCACCCAATTTGTGATTATTTAAATTTCAGAATAATATTTTCAAGTATTTTTGTGATTCAATACAAATTTGTTTCTGAGGTGAACTTAAAATTACTACATTTTGGTTTGCTGTTGGTCGTTGCCTTTTTTCCGGTGAACAATCATCGTTCTCCTTAAAAATATTTCTTTAGCAACAACATACAATTTTTTTAACCATTGATACAAAATATTTTGTTCCGCCCAAACTAAATCCTGTACTAAATATTTTATTTTTTATTTATTTTTATTTTAGTGAATTAATTCGTAATATAAATTACAGTACAATTTTAGCAATAAAAAATATATCAAATGAAATACATAATTCTGGTTATTATAATAAATTATTTAAAATAGTTTTCCTTTAAAGATAGTCTGATTCCAGATTTCGTCATATTAAAATCACAAAACATACTTAATTGATTATAAAACTTCGACATTAAATTCAAAGGTTCGTCACATCCATAATTAGTTTTATGAAAATCTAATTTCAAAAGGGTTCGAGTACGTAGATTCCTCACAGGGGCATACAAGTTAAGGTTAAATAATAAATACGGGCTTACAATTTCGCCATTTAGTAAATTGGAAATGAAAATAACCCCAGCATGCTGCCGACGAATATCAAGTGGCTCGAGTTTTAGAGATTTACATCGCTCGGTATATGGAGGGAGGCCTAAAACATTCTCCCAGCACATTCTACGATTATCAAACCCAATAGTTTTCCAGGCATAGAAAATTAAGAATGATTTCTGAACCGCCTCAATTCTCTTGACATGATTACTGTAACTTGGACACCAAACACGTGACGCATATTCAAGTTGTGAACGGACAAGAGATTGATATAGCGAGATCAAAGCTTTCGGGTTATTAAACTCTTTCATAATTCGTTTAAGAAATCCTAACATAGAACAAGCCTTTGCAATTATCAAATCAATATGCCGATTCACTGATAAGGTTTGTGTAAACATAACCCCAAGATCTCTTACTTCAGTTATTCTTGATAACTTATCATTATTAATACAGTAATCATGTATTACATATGACGATGAGCGGGTAAATGACATAATTTTACATTTCTTGGTATTCAAAAATAATAAATTATTTTCACACCAATGGCTAATTGCATCAATGTCCTTCTGCAGATTAAATGAGTCTTGCGTATTATTTATAGGGGAAAATATTTTTAGATCATCAGCATAAATTAGACAACGAGCGAATTTGACACATTTGGTGATATCGTTCAAGAATAAAATGAAGATAAGGGGTCCAAGATGGGAACCCTGTGGAACTTCCGAATGCACTTTTATCGGATTAGAAAATCTGTCATTTATTTTTACAAACTGTATGCGTTCAGTAAGGTATGATTCAATCCATTTTAACAAATTATTAGAAATGCCAAAAGATTTTAATTTTTCCAATACAATAACATGGTTGATTGAGTCAAACGCCTTACTAAAGTCAGTATAAATGACGTCAAGTTGCGCCTTAGCCTCAATCACCTCCAAGGCACGTTTTGAAAATTCCATTAAATTCGACACGGTAGATCTTCCACGGACAAACCCATGTTGTTCGTCAACTATAAATGACTTCAGACCGAAATACATGTGGTCACAAACAATTGATTCGAACAATTTAGGGATCGCTGATAGTATAGAAATGCCCCTATAATTAGAGACATCATTCCTATTACCGGATTTGAAGATTGGAACAATATGTGAGGATTTCCAAACAACTGGAAAAATTCCCGACGAAAGTGATCCATTGAATAATATTGATAGAGGAAATGCTAGCTCATGACCAAGTTTTTTTACGAAACTTGAAGGAACACCATCTGGGCCACAGCCATCTTTAAACTGAGTGAGTGATTTGATAATATCCTCCGGGGTGATACGAGGTATATACAAGGTGGTGTTTGTACTATTATGTGTTGTATCCGCAAGTGTTCCCTTATTAACATTATCTAGTCTATAAGTATTTTGGAAGAAAGAACCAAATAAGTTGGCTACGTCTATAGAGTTATTGCCCGAAACATTATTGTAAGACATTGTCGACGGAAAACCGCATGTTTTCCTTCTAGACTGAACGAAATCCCAAAACGATTTCGGATTTAATATCAAATCATTTCGAACCTTGTTGATATAGTTTCTATAAGCTATTTTATGCATGGAATCAAATTCATTAGATACAGAAGAAAAGGCCAATTTAACAGAAGCATTGTTGGATCTTTTCCATTTCCGATATAATTTCTTCTTGCGATTACCTAAATTAATCAAGCATTTATTAAACCACGGAGGATTATTTCGATTATTCTTAAAAACAGAAATTGGAACGAATCTGTCGATACCACTAAACAAAATATTATAAAATAATTGCACATCATGATCTAAGTCATTAAATGAGAAGCGCGCATTCCAGTCAATTGATGAGAAAAATGAAATCAGGCTATCAAAATCTGCACGTTTAAAATCATAAAATTTAGATATAAAATTATTCTTAATTGAGTTAGACAATAAAAGTTCTGATTGGTTCAGATTGACCTCCATCGACTTATGGTTAATATCATTAACAATATATGGAACGGGTGCTTCGATTACCGTATATAAATTAATCGAATTCGTAAAGAATAGATCCAAAAACCTACCAATGTAGTTAGGAACATCATTAATCTGGATAAAACCATAAGATAAGATGGAGTCAATACATGAAGTTTCAACAGTCGATGTCACGTTACAAGGTATGATATAATTTACATCCACATCATATACCCATTTGACATTATGTAAATTAAAGTCTCCCAGAATTAGCACGTTGTCGTCTATGTTGGTTGAAGATGAAATTTTAAACAAACACTGTGTATATTTAGTATACACCTCAGTTTCCGAATTCGGTGGAATATATAAACCAATGACATTTATTGATTTCTTACAGATGTTCAGCTTTACACATAATAGTTCTATAGTTGGGTCGCAATCAACTGTATCACTTACGATAGTAGAGTGGACAGCTATGTCTACCTTTTGATTTAGAACTATTTAATTCAGATCGATCCCGTCTATAGACAATGTATTCCGCAGGAAAGTACTCCGCATTGTAAATATCAGCATTCAAATTAGTTTCGACCAGTACATATACCGGATACCTAGATGCACAAACAAAACGATAAACCTCAGAAGATTTTGAAGCAATGCCACGAACGTTTTGGAAATAGATGAAATTTGAGTTAATATCAACACCGACATTACTATCAGATAAGGTTATATACGCATTCGAGGCTGCTGGCGAACTCCGCGAAAATTTGTCTTCTGATTGAAGTTATATTCCTTAATGAGGAGATGTTCGGGCCATGCCTCGGCCTTCATTATAGCTTCAAAGCACTCAACAGGAACACCAACCTTATATGAAACATATCCAGCGTTCTTTTCAAAACGTGTGCAATTTGCATCCACAATACGAAGATTATTTTTTACGAAATTTTTTAATTCAATGTCAGTAACGGTTGGCTGTAAACGGGACACGAAGATCCATTTTCGCGGTGTAATGGCTCCAATAGAACCAATGCCCTCTGTAGCTGTACCAATTATAACATCTTTCCCAACTTGCATCTTTCCATTATTTTGGAAAGCCTTATTTGTAAACGTTATGGGTTTGTTTTGCAAAGTAGCGCCTTCGTCATTATGATGAGTTTTATGAGTTTTATTGGTACTGTTATCGATTAAGTTATAACTTCGATCGTCATTCGTCATCACCGGAGTTATTGAATTTGTTACCGGTACCACTGATTGATCAATAAAATGACGATTATTAATTTTATGTAAATTCGAAGATATAACCTTGAAATCTTCCTGTAGATTAATCATGGTGTTTTTAATCAGATCGACAGACTTAGATACATTTGACAATAGTCCAATTTGAGCCTTCAATAGGTCATCACAATCATCACAAATGTAGCGCAGATTTTTTAGTTGGGCAATCAACTCAAATGTTGTCCTGCTTTTAATGCCAAGACATTTAAAATCGATTGATTTATCACACGCAACACAACAAAAATAATAATCTTTAGCAGTAGAACCGCAATCATGGCATCGTTTTTCCATTTGTAATCACAAAAATGTTTAACACCACACAGTTATTTTAGAATACACAGTTTATCACAATAAATAGTCCAATGACAGATACACTCAAAATAAATATAGATTGACTTAACATTTTATCACCACAAGAATGTTCAAAATAAATTAATATAAAATTAACAAATTAAAACACAAGAATGTCTCAAAATATATATATCGAGCTTAACAATTTATATAAATTAACAAATTAAAACAAATTAATTAAAAATTAAAACACAACCGTACAGATCAGCAGTCCTTCGAAATAGGGTTGCCATTTCACTACACATTTTGAAAATTAACTCAAATCAATTTTTGCCAAGAGCTAGAGAAGCGCAATTTGTGTGTCTATACCGATATAAATAGAAATCCGGGTTGTTTCAACGGAATTCATTTGATTTTGCCGATTCAAAATCCCAGTATTCCATCAATGGATAACGTCAAATTTCGAAATATTTGATTGCCTTACCAAATAAAAGCAAATTTTAATATCGATGGTACACTAATTTCCGACACTTACTGTTCGTTTATACTTGCGGAAGCGACATAGGAAAATTCTGCAGAATCGTACTTAATGTATTAAAACAACAACAAAGTTTAAAATGTTTCAACTCGAGTGTGAAACTAGCAGGCGGGGCGTAAAGCATTTCACGAAATTTCGTTGGCTTAGAGTGCGGAAGCGAGTGCGTCAATTTTTATTTCCGCAAGTATAAACGCACAGTTAATCAATATTTCACGAATCTCCATCGACTTTATTCTTTGATACACAAACTTACGAACGAATAGATATTAAGTTTAAATTCTGCGGATAAAACCTAGGTCTTACCAGTGCAAACATCACTGCCTTAAAACCTACCAATATATTTTATTCGCCAGTCGATGTAATGAAGATCAACCAATACTTGTTGATATTCCGTTACGTAAAAAATAAAAAATTTACTAATAAGGTTTGTTGTCAAACATTAATAAAATTTTTAAAAATTTTCGGAATTGAAGATGCTTTACTGACATCTACGAGTATTTAAAAAAATATTTAAGTAAAGTAAATTTCAAAAAGTTAAAAATTTATAATCTTTCAGATTTAATTAAATTTTGTTAGATGGACAGTATTCTACATTGTTTACGAATTGTCTACACAGACTCCCATTTGTCGAGATTTTGTAAGCTATTTTTAATACCATCATGTAGAATTTCCGAAATACGCGTAAACGCAGACCAATGACGGTTTTTTTTATTATTATTTTTATTTCAGCATTATATTTGTATACAATTTGTATACAATTATGTACAATTTAAATTGTTTATTTATTTATTAGTGAAATTATAAAAACGTCAAAACCAATATATTTCTTTGTGTGTGATTATTTATTGACAAATAAAAATGCTGTAAAAATTTATCAATCATATGACTAGAATTTTGTTTCTTATGCTAAAAACCCTTATTTTAATAATAAACCTAATAAATTACATAAATTATTAATTTCATTTATTTAGTTAATTAACTTTACAACCACCAATATTTTACGTTGGCTGTTTGATGGGCTTTAATATCTCTGTTTGAAATACTGGTGCTAAATCGTTAAGATACTCTGTTGCTAAAATTAATTTGATTGAAGTATTTGATGTTCGTACGTCCAAAAACATGATACATTATTGGAATGCCAAATTCGTTTTGAATGAGATGTTTGGCATCCAAGTATACACAATTTTAAGGTAGCAGATATCCATGTTCAATGTAATATTTGAATATCTCCATATCCATCAGATAAGGCCTTGATATTACTGAATTTTCTTAACTGATAGGGCAACGTAAACAATCAATTCGCATTATATCTGAATAGTTGTACAACTTCTTATTTGAATAATATTCTTTCAGGTTGTGTAGTTTTCTGTACCTAGAGCTCGTACACATTTCCACTCTAACTGTAATGTAATGTAATGTAATGGTTCCAAGGTTTATTGCGTACTGAATGTCTAGATGTATAGTATCTATTTAAAGGCTTTATTAATATTAATCACTTTACATCACATTTAAGGGTTTGCAAACAGACACTCATTCATTATTTTAACTTTTATTTAGTATAATTTATTTAATTTTTAAGGGTTTAGGTTATTTATATTTTAATGAACACTTAAATTTAAATTCAAACTCTCGATTAGGTATTATAATATTTTTAGTGTTTTATTAATATAATATTTGTAGTTTATTGAATATTTAGTTTTATGGATAATATTATTAGCTCACTTCTAAATACAGACTCTCTGATTTTTACAAAATGTTTGGCTTATATAGCCAGATAGCTGTTTCCCATAAGGTCGTGAGCTTGTGTGCAAGAGTATTATACATTTATTTGTGTACTAAATTGTACATTTATTTCTGTACTAAATTAGTGTATTGCTACATACATATATCACACCTCACCCCTTATGAGAAAAAAAAAAAAAAAAAAAAATATAATAATAATTTTTTTTTTTTTTTTTTTTTTTTTTTTTTTTTTTTTTTTTTTTTTTTTTGAATGTTTTATAATGAGAAATACATAATTATTTCATATTGATTAAGATTAATAGTAATAAATATAATGTAGTTTAATTATAAATGTAGGAACCTAAAGCTAAAATAATTTATTTCACCTAAACCAATTTCATTTAATAGAAATAATGTTAAGAATTAAAATAAGCAGTTATTTAATTTTCTGAAGTTAATCATCAATTTTATCTCTTTTAATTATTAACGATAAAATAGTTTTAATCTATTATTATGAATAATTTTGTTTTTATTTCCTATTCGAATTTCAGTATTTTCATCCGTCAAAATATCTGTTACGTGATAAGGTCCTTCCCATAATTCATCAATTTTTCCACTTGTAATTTCATTTCTCAAAAGAACTTCATCTCCTATTGTAAAAGTATCGTAGTGTAAATTTCTATCATAAAGTTCTTTCGATTTTTCTTTCGTTTTAATTAAGTGGTTTTTAGCCATTTCCCAAGAATTTTGAAGTCGAAATTTAAGTTCTTGTGTGTAATCTTCATAATTATAAATGGGTTCCGGTTTCTTAGTTATTGAATTTGGAATTATTGGTTTATTACCGAATAAAAGTTCGTAAGGCATAAATTGTGTTGATGTGTGTGGGGTGGAATTGTAAGCAAAAATTGCGAAAGGGATCCATTGGTCCCAATTTAAAGGGTCGCCTTGCGAGTAGTTCCGTA
The DNA here is from genome assembly GCA_963691935.1 of Nephrotoma guestfalica. Classification (NCBI taxonomy): domain Eukaryota; kingdom Metazoa; phylum Arthropoda; class Insecta; order Diptera; family Tipulidae; genus Nephrotoma; species Nephrotoma guestfalica. The sequence continues at coordinate 249,353,502 of OY829913.1, read as the reverse complement.
GGTATTCGCCTAGAGTTCTGTGTGACCTTTCCAAAGCTCCATTGCTTTGGGGGTGATAGGCAGTGCAATTAATTTTATTTATTTTTAGGATCTTGCATAACTGTTTGAACATATTGCTCATAAAATTTTGTCCTTGATCAGTTAATATAGTAATTGGACATCCGAACATACATATAAAATTTTCCACAAATGCTTTGGCAATTGTTGTAGTTTCTTGATTATTAACAGGAATTGCGCAAGAGAATTTTGTCAAGTCATCTTGAATTGTAAGTATGAATTTATTTCCTAAATAAGATGTAACTAGTGGACCCACGATATCCATGGCAATTTTTTCGAAAGGATTTGAAGATGTTGATGTAATTTTCATAGGCATTTTTTGACTTCGACCATGTTTATTATGTTGACATTTACTACAGGTTTTAATGAAATGTTTGATACGACTTAACATTTTCGGAAATTCGTAATAACTTTTAATCCGATTAAATGTTCTTATTATTCCTTGATGACCTCCTAACGGAGCTACGTGAAAATCTTGTATAACTTGATAAATTTCTTCTTCATTGCTCAGATGAACTCTATTATCAGAATTTGATTGAAATTGGAAGTTTGTATTAGAATTATTGCTGGGATTTAAAACGGGATGTTTAGTTAGTCTAGGATATAGATTTTTATTCGTTGAATTATTCGAACAAGAATCAGGTAAATTATTTGAAATCGATGCATCAGCATTAGTAGTGTTATTTTCCATATGGTAAGTTTCAGAATTGTCAGGGATTTGTGAATGTCTTGCTTCAGCTATTTTTGTTTGTGCACGAGTAACGACATTTATTAAATTTTCTTCGATCGGGAGTTCTATTCGTGAAAGCGCATCAGCATGTGAGATTTCTTTTCCAGGTCTATATTTAATCTTAAAATCGAATTCTTCCAACTGAATTCGCCATCTAATTAATATTGAATTGGGATTCGCGGTGGAAAATAAGTAAGTCAGAGGTTTATGATCTGTTACTATACAAAATTGTCGGCCGTAAATGTAGGGACGAAACCGATTTACGACTGCCCATTTAATAGCTAGAAGTTCTCGTTTAATCGTAGGATAATTACGTTCAGATTGATTTAACACACGACTCGCATAAGCGATAGGATGGTCCTCTGAATTAATAACCTGTGATAATACAGCTCCGATAGCTACGTTGGATGCGTCGGTCGTAATAAAAAAAGTTTTGGAAAAATCTGGAAATTGCAATATCGGGGATTTTGTCAAAAATGATTTTAACGTACGGAATGCTTCGTCTGCGAATGCGTTCCATTGAAAATTTTTTGGCTTACCTCTTTTAATCGCTATGAGAGGCTCGACTATATCAGCGTAGTTTTTAATAAATGATCGGTAATACCCTGTTAATCCAATAAAAGACTCTAACTCCGATTTATTTTTAGGAGTGGGATACATAAAAATTGCTTCCAAAAGCTTTGGATCGGGTTTTATACCTTCGTTTGTTATTAAGTGACCTAAATATTTAATTTCGCGGCGAAGGAAATTGCATTTTTTGGGTTGAAGTTTTAAATTAAATTTACGAAAACATTTAAATATTTCTACTAGTTTCTCATTATGATTTGTTAAATCATATCCATAGACAACGACATCATCAAGGTAAACAAAACATTTAAAGCTGTTTAACCCAGATAAAACATGATTCATCATTCTTTGAAAAGTGCTTGGTGCACCTTTTAAGCCAAAAGGCATTCTCGTAAAATGAAAATGACCCATATCAGTGCTAAAGGCTGTCTTCTCTTTGTCTTTCGGATTCAACATTATTTGATGATACCCACTTGCTAGGTCTAGGGTTGTATAATAATTGGAATTGCCCAGTTGCTCTAAAATTTCATTTATATTTGGTAAGGGAAAAACATTATTGATTGTTATTTCATTAAGTTTACGAAAATCAACAACTAGACGCCATTTTTTATCGTTTGACTTTGATTTTTTAGGAACTAATAAAAGTGGAGAATTCCAAGGACTAACACTGTGTTCTATTATTGAACTATTTAGCAATTCTTGAATTTGCGAATTAATTTCCGATTTCATTGATTGTGGCAATCTGTATTGTTTTTTATTGATAGGTTGAGAGTTTGGCAAAAGTGGAATGTTATGGTAAATTTTATTATTCGCTGATAGTTTATCACCTTCTAAGTAAAAAATGTCATTGAATTCACGATAAATATTTTGAATTGATTTTTTTTCTTCTATATTTAAATGGCTTGTATCAATTTCGTCATCTAATCTTCTTAGTCGTTCCTCGAATGAATCCGACCATTGTGATGCATGATACACGTCATAATTTGATAATTTTTCCTTTTTTATATCTAAATCTTCTAATTCAGTTTCATATTCATTGTTATTTAAAATACTAAAAACAGCACAATTATTTTTTGGTTGTACAACACAATTGGCTAGAAAAACACCAGGCAATAATTCTTGGGATGGACAGAGGTACTCTTCGTTTTCATCCGATGTAATAGGTAATAAGATATACTTTTCGGATCTTGCCGGAATTGTGTATTTTTGGTTTGGATTGTTAAGAAGAGGAATATTAAATTTTATTTTATTTTGAATTATTTCGAGCGACTTGATATCATAATCAATTTTACACTTATAATACTCTAAAAAATCTTTTCCTAAAATGCCAGCACAAGGTATTGGAAATGTATCGGGTACAATATGAAATTTATGAGCTAATTTTATCTGCTTTAGTAATACAATATTGGCCTGTACCATTGCCAAAGTGTCAACGCTATTTAAACTTATACCCTGGATTGATATTTTTTTATCCGGATAACAAATAGTTTCGGGTTTTAAGAACCCTTTCTTAACCAAGCTTACATCTGCTCCAGTATCAATTAGGAAGTAGGAATCAATACCAGTACAGACATCTAAATTTAAATTTACATATTTAGAATTATTTTGACAATAAAGTATAGAGAATAAAGTAGTGGAACATTCAGTAACTGTATTTAATTTTTTATCTGAAAAATTTAAAATTGTAGATTTATGTTGTAAAATATTATCTTTATTTAAAATTTGATCATTTGAACACAAATTTATGGAAGTTCTTGGACCCGAACGGCTGTGTTCACTTCCTCGGGTCCTATTTGGTTTCCCGGTAACGGAGAATTAATTACTTTAACATTAGAAGATGTAGGAGTTTGTTTAAGTGATTCGTTATATTTTCTTGTGTAACATTCAGAAATTGAATGACCTTCTCGTTTACAATAGTTGCATGAAATAATGTTACTGCTTATTCGATGGGAGTTCGAGTTATTCTGAAATATCTTTGATTGGAATTGTTTGTCATTTTTTCCCATAGCAGAAACGTCGAAATTCCGATTTTGAGGATTTTGTAGCATAGTACTGTTACTGTTGTAAGTTGGATTAAAATTCGAATAACTTAAATTATGATTTTTTCTTTTATAACATTTATCGATATTGTGACCAGATTTTTTACAATAGGAACATATTATTTGATTGTAACTTTGAGCAATAGAGAATTTAGCATACGAACTTGTAGATGGTTTGTGACTTATCTCTTCTTCTACGGCTTGGGCAATAGCGTCATTTAATTTTTCGAAATGGTGAGATTTAATAATTATTTTCAGATTATCTTTTAAGCCGTCTTGGAATGAATTAAGTGCCGTACATTCATTAATGTTCTTGATGATTTCTGCATGAGCTAGTCCCTGTTTTGAAATGCAAATATCATTTAATTCGTTCAGCAAGTTTTCTATTTTAGACGCAAAACTTTTCACACTTTCATTTTTTTCTTGAACAACACATACTAATTCGGCGGACACTGCACCTTGAGACCTACGTTTAAGAAATTTATTTTCTAAGGCAAGCTTCAAATCTTCCCATTTATCATAATCTTTGTAATGAACTAATTCATAAGCTTGACCACACAATTTAGTATTTAGAATTTTCATGAAAAGTATTTTTTCTTCCGGTTTAGTTATTTGAGACCAAATGACTTCAACACAAGAACAAAATTTGTGTAATTCATTAATTTTGCCGTCAAACAGCGGAATAATTTTCAGCGCATGACTTATGTTTAACGCCATATTATTTATTTCAATACCGTTTGTTTGATTCGAGTTATTTGTGATATTGTTGTTTTCAAATGAATTTTCGCTTAGCACTTCATCTTCAGAAGAAGACACTTCAATTTTGACACGAGGATTAATAATCTCTGTTACAGAATCGTTATTTTGAAATTCACTCATAAGAAATAGAAACAAATATTATCTTGTATTTTCATGAAGATTGTATACTACTAGGACAAGCAAAAACCCAATTTTCTCACTAACGATGAATTTGATGAATAATTAACAGAAAACAAATAACCGATAAATTTGTATAATAAATTTAAAAATAATGATTTAAATGAACTATGGTTTTTAAATGTAATAAATTATTACTTACAATTTAATCCTCTTTAAAATTGATTTTATTGAAATGCGTTGTTTAAACAATTGTAACACATTTAAACCGTTTTCCAAATTGGATGTGTGACAAATTGATGTTGAATTGTTACCGTTGATGTCAAATGTACTGATGTAGTTGATATATATAATCCGAGTCCTATGTTGAGTTTATCACCGTTGATTTATATAATAAGCGAGAGGCTTATAGCATAGGTAATTTCTTCTTCCAGCTGGTTTTGAGGTGACTGCAAATTATAATGACCGTTTTATCATATTTACGAAGATGTTTTTATGTATACTACAGATGACTTCTTTACAGATGCTTTTGTGATGCATACATTTAATAGATGTTGATTGTAATAAATTTTTTTTTATATGAATTTTATGATATGAATTGATAGTATAAAAACAATTTTTTTTTTTGTAATTGCGGTTATAATTTTAAAACAATATTTTTAAATATTTATTTTACTTTTATTAATGATGACACAATTTTTATGATGATATTATCTACACTCAGTTTTCAATGTCTTTTACGAATGATTTTTACTATCAAACATGTACCACCGTTTTACCTTTAACAATTTACAAACATTTCTTCTGAATATTATTAATTGATTTCAGTTAAGACTTGGTATTATAAAATATGTATATTATGAGCACTGTTATATGAACTTTTCTCAGTTAAATTTATTTATAACCGGTGGTAATATATAAAAGTATATAATATATTCGTCATGAAACACTTTATATTAAAATCACTGTAACCAAAATTTTTTTTATATCTAAGATCGTTTTTTGGTATGTTTACCGCTGCCACCAATGTAATGTAATGTAATGTAATGGTTCCAAGGTTTATTGCGTACTGAATGTCTAGATGTATAGTATCTATTTAAAGGCTTTATTAATATTAATCACTTTACATCACATTTAAGGGTTTGCAAACAGACACTCATTCATTATTTTAACTTTTATTTAGTATAATTTATTTAATTTTTAAGGGTTTAGGTTATTTATATTTTAATGAACACTTAAATTTAAATTCAAACTCTCGATTAGGTATTATAATATTTTTAGTGTTTTATTAATATAATATTTGTAGTTTATTGAATATTTAGTTTTATGGATAATATTATTAGCTCACTTCTAAATACAGACTCTCTGATTTTTACAAAATGTTTGGCTTATATAGCCAGATAGCTGTTTCCCATAAGGTCGTGAGCTTGTGTGCAAGAGTATTATACATTTATTTGTGTACTAAATTGTACATTTATTTCTGTACTAAATTAGTGTATTGCTACATACATATATCATCTATTACCGGATTTGAAGATTGGAACAATATGTGAGGATTTCCAAACAACTGGAAAAATTCCCGACGAAAGTGATCCATTGAATAATATTGATAGAGGAAATGCTAGCTCATGACCAAGTTTTTTTACGAAACTTGAAGGAACACCATCTGGGCCACAGCCATCTTTAAACTGAGTGAGTGATTTGATAATATCCTCCGGGGTGATACGAGGTATATACAAGGTGGTGTTTGTACTATTATGTGTTGTATCCGCAAGTGTTCCCTTATTAACATTATCTAGTCTATAAGTATTTTGGAAGAAAGAACCAAATAAGTTGGCTACGTCTATAGAGTTATTGCCCGAAACATTATTGTAAGACATTGTCGACGGAAAACCGCATGTTTTCCTTCTAGACTGAACGAAATCCCAAAACGATTTCGGATTTAATATCAAATCATTTCGAACCTTGTTGATATAGTTTCTATAAGCTATTTTATGCATGGAATCAAATTCATTAGATACAGAAGAAAAGGCCAATTTAACAGAAGCATTGTTGGATCTTTTCCATTTCCGATATAATTTCTTCTTGCGATTACCTAAATTAATCAAGCATTTATTAAACCACGGAGGATTATTTCGATTATTCTTAAAAACAGAAATTGGAACGAATCTGTCGATACCACTAAACAAAATATTATAAAATAATTGCACATCATGATCTAAGTCATTAAATGAGAAGCGCGCATTCCAGTCAATTGATGAGAAAAATGAAATCAGGCTATCAAAATCTGCACGTTTAAAATCATAAAATTTAGATATAAAATTATTCTTAATTGAGTTAGACAATAAAAGTTCTGATTGGTTCAGATTGACCTCCATCGACTTATGGTTAATATCATTAACAATATATGGAACGGGTGCTTCGATTACCGTATATAAATTAATCGAATTCGTAAAGAATAGATCCAAAAACCTACCAATGTAGTTAGGAACATCATTAATCTGGATAAAACCATAAGATAAGATGGAGTCAATACATGAAGTTTCAACAGTCGATGTCACGTTACAAGGTATGATATAATTTACATCCACATCATATACCCATTTGACATTATGTAAATTAAAGTCTCCCAGAATTAGCACGTTGTCGTCTATGTTGGTTGAAGATGAATTGATATTTGATTGCCTTACCAAATAAAAGCAAATTTTAATATCGATGGTACACTAATTTCCGACACTTACTGTTCGTTTATACTTGCGGAAGCGACATAGGAAAATTCTGCAGAATCGTACTTAATGTATTAAAACAACAACAAAGTTTAAAATGTTTCAACTCGAGTGTGAAACTAGCAGGCGGGGCGTAAAGCATTTCACGAAATTTCGTTGGCTTAGAGTGCGGAAGCGAGTGCGTCAATTTTTATTTCCGCAAGTATAAACGCACAGTTAATCAATATTTCACGAATCTCCATCGACTTTATTCTTTGATACACAAACTTACGAACGAATAGATATTAAGTTTAAATTCTGCGGATAAAACCTAGGTCTTACCAGTGCAAACATCACTGCCTTAAAACCTACCAATATATTTTATTCGCCAGTCGATGTAATGAAGATCAACCAATACTTGTTGATATTCCGTTACGTAAAAAATAAAAAATTTACTAATAAGGTTTGTTGTCAAACATTAATAAAATTTTTAAAAATTTTCGGAATTGAAGATGCTTTACTGACATCTACGAGTATTTAAAAAAATATTTAAGTAAAGTAAATTTCAAAAAGTTAAAAATTTATAATCTTTCAGATTTAATTAAATTTTGTTAGATGGACAGTATTCTACATTGTTTACGAATTGTCTACACAGACTCCCATTTGTCGAGATTTTGTAAGCTATTTTTAATACCATCATGTAGAATTTCCGAAATACGCGTAAACGCAGACCAATGACGGTTTTTTTTATTATTATTTTTATTTCAGCATTATATTTGTATACAATTTGTATACAATTATGTACAATTTAAATTGTTTATTTATTTATTAGTGAAATTATAAAAACGTCAAAACCAATATATTTCTTTGTGTGTGATTATTTATTGACAAATAAAAATGCTGTAAAAATTTATCAATCATATGACTAGAATTTTGTTTCTTATGCTAAAAACCCTTATTTTAATAATAAACCTAATAAATTACATAAATTATTAATTTCATTTATTTAGTTAATTAACTTTACAACCACCAATATTTTACGTTGGCTGTTTGATGGGCTTTAATATCTCTGTTTGAAATACTGGTGCTAAATCGTTAAGATACTCTGTTGCTAAAATTAATTTGATTGAAGTATTTGATGTTCGTACGTCCAAAAACATGATACATTATTGGAATGCCAAATTCGTTTTGAATGAGATGTTTGGCATCCAAGTATACACAATTTTAAGGTAGCAGATATCCATGTTCAATGTAATATTTGAATATCTCCATATCCATCAGATAAGGCCTTGATATTACTGAATTTTCTTAACTGATAGGGCAACGTAAACAATCAATTCGCATTATATCTGAATAGTTGTACAACTTCTTATTTGAATAATATTCTTTCAGGTTGTGTAGTTTTCTGTACCTAGAGCTCGTACACATTTCCACTCTAACTTTCATAACTTTCCATGTATGCGCTGCGCTTGTATTGTACCATATCGTTGCGGCGTAAGTTATTAAGGGACATATAAGTGTTTTATAAGCCAAACGTGAAATTTTATCAAGATATCTAGAAATAAGTAATGGCTGTAGTGCTATAAACGCGCCATTTGTTTTCTTAAGCTGAATTTTCAGATGTTGGTTGAAGTATAAATATTGATCCATATTTAACCCTAAATATTTAACCGCTTTGGTTTGATTCGATGTTATTTATTTTTTAAGTTTAAATTTCGCCAGTTTTTCCGAATATTCCCGCGCCCCAGTTTTGGTTGAAAAACGGGAATAAAATTAAGGAATTTTAGCTTTGTTTCACATACGTATTACTCGTAGAGACGTAAATATTGAATTATTTCCGCCGTTTTTATCAAACAATAATATGATTTAATGTTTCACGTCTAGTAGCTAAATAAAACAACTGTAAAACTCATAACTTGTATTCTCATTTTTCGACCAAAATTAGTTTAATAAGTGGCGGTCGAAGAAAGATCGTTTTATTTTTGTCAAATACTTGTTTATATAATTTAATCCTGTTTATAATTTTTTCCTAAGACGTGAAATATTGTTGCCTGCCGAATAAGTTATTAGTTCATCAGCATAAGCTAAGGGCTGGCAATCTGAAGAATTTAAGTTCGGAGTTTCTAATAATTTCGATATTTATAAATTAAATAATATCTGTGCTAAGATTTTGCCTCGTTGTAGTCCATTATGTATAGTATTAGGTACTCGTATTACAAATAATAAGTTCCTCCAACTAGAATTGGGTATTTCCCGAGAAAATCAGTTTCTCGAGATTCGGTATTTCCCGAAATGATGAGGAGTTCAATTCTCGATATTCGGAATTTCTCGCAATTCATCATTCGGGATTTCCCGAGAAAAAGAGAAAATTAAAAAACATAAAATAAAAACGTAAAATATTCTATTACCACTGTAAAAACAAATACATAAAAAAAATGTATCGTTTTTATTTAAAACATACTATTTTATTGAAATCAACAAAATAAAAGTTATTATCCAATTAAGTATCACACAATTCAAAACATTATTTATTAAACTGAAATTTTAAAAAACACAAACTGTCAATAGCCGTATCTGACAATCGCGAACGCGTTTGAGGCACAAAATTTCCCGATATCGAAAAATTGCGCCCGTTTTGAGTCGACGTTGGCTTTATTGTATTTAATGCCCCGGTCAGTCTTTCAACGTTTTGTGTTTTCTGCCCAGTTTTTACATACACATGTAGCTCATTCTTAAACCACAGAAAAAATTCGTTCGCTGCATGTCGTTCAATGCTTGCGTTTGGCTTTGAGCATTGCTGTAAATATTTTTGAAGTTGTTTTGCCATGTCATCTTCTTCATCGCTGTTTTCTTTCACGACATCATCTTCAAAATCAGAGACTGCTTAGCCCTCTGGAATGTTTGAAGGGAAAAGACGAACCAGGTACGCCTCGTCACTCAATTCAGTGTGCTGATTCTCCATTTTTGTGAACAAAAAGAGAGTTTCAATAGCAACCCGTATAGGTTTTAGAGCATTAATAATATTTCACAATGCTTTCCTTCTCGTCCGTAGTTGCCATAAACGATAAATTGAGAGTATCGAGGGCTTTACAAACGTGTTTGCTAATGCAAAGGTATCGATTCTAGACTATTCTAACATGTCTTGCAATCCAATATCCAAGTAAAGCTCTTTCTTTTCGAATTTTTTAACATAATTCTGCAAGATAGAATTTTGTACAAGCGAGTTCTTGAATTTCAAAATAATCTTGCGGGCTTTGGTTATGATTTAAAATGTAGATTTAATAGTCATCGTTTTATCAAAAACAAATATGATGATGAATCAGCATAGTCAGATTGATGTCCATGTCCCAAAATCTGGAATGATGAACGTTTTTATCGTCAAATTAAAGGAGAAATAAAAATTTCACCCCTATAACCCCATCAGACTTACCCCTAACCTATAATCGAAATCTACCTATGGTCATGGGCTATCGAATCAGCATAGTCGGATTGGTGTCCATGGCCCAAAATCTGGAATGATGAACGATTTTATCGTCGGAATATGGGAAAAATAAAAATTTCAACCCTATAACCCCATCAGACTTACCCCTAACCTATAATCAAAATTTACCTATGGTCATGGGCTATCGAATCAGCATTGTCAGATTGGTGTCCGTGTCCCAAAATCTGGAATGATGAACGATTTTATCGTCGCAATATGGGAGAAATAAAAATTTCACCCCTATAACCCCATCAGACTTACCCCTAACCTATAATAAAAATCTACCTATGGTCATGGGCTATCGAATCAGCATAGTCAGATTGATGTCCATGTCCCAAAATCTGGAATCTTGAACGTTTTTATCGTCGCAATATGGGAAAAATAAAAATTTCACCCCTATAACCCCATCAGACTTACCCCTAACCTATAATCGAAATCTACCTATGGTCATGGGCTATCGAATCAGCATAGTCAGATTGATGTCCATGTCCCAAAATCTGGAATGATGAACGTTTTTATCGTCAAATTAAAGGAGAAATAAAAATTTCACCCCTATAACCCCATCAGACTTACCCCTAACCTATAATCGAAATCTACCTATGGTCATGGGCTATCGAATCAGCATAGTCGGATTGGTGTCCATGGCCCAAAATCTGGAATGATGAACGATTTTATCGTCGGAATATGGGAAAAATAAAAATTTCAACCCTATAACCCCATCAGACTTACCCCTAACCTATAATCAAAATTTACCTATGGTCATGGGCTATCGAATCAGCATTGTCAGATTGGTGTCCGTGTCCCAAAATCTGGAATGATGAACGATTTTATCGTCGCAATATGGGAGAAATAAAAATTTCACCCCTATAACCCCATCAGACTTACCCCTAACCTATAATAAAAATCTACCTATGGTCATGGGCTATCGAATCAGCATAGTCAGATTGATGTCCATGTCCCAAAATCTGGAATCTTGAACGTTTTTATCGTCGCAATATGGGAAAAATAAAAATTTCACCCCTATAACCCCATCAGACTTACCCCTAACCTATAATCGAAATCTACCTATGGTCATGGGCTATCGAATCAGCATAGTCAGATTGATGTCCATGTCCCAAAATCTGGAATGATGAACGTTTTTATCGTCAAATTAAAGGAGAAATAAAAATTTCACCCCTATAACCCCATCAGACTTACCCCTAACCTATAATCGAAATCTACCTATGGTCATGGGCTATCGAATCAGCATAGTCAGATTGGTGTCCATGTCCCAAAATCTGGAATGATGAACGTTTTTATCGTCAAATTAAAGGAGAAATAAAAATTTCACCCCTATAACCCCATCAGACTTACCCCTAACCTATAATCGAAATCTACCTATGGTCATGGGCTATCGAATCAGCATAGTCGGATTGGTGTCCATGTGCCAAAATCTGGAATGATGAACGATTTTATCGTCGCAATATGGGAAAAATAAAAATTTCACCACTATAACCCCATCAGACTTACCCCTAACCTATAATCGAAATCTACCTATGGTCATGGGCTATCGAATCAGCATAGTCAGATTGATGTCCATGTCCCAAAATCTGGAATGATGAACGATTTTATCGTCGGAATAAGGGAAAAATGAGATTTGATTGAGATTTTTCTTTTAAAAAATTGATGTATTATTTGTTACTTTAAAATCTGTATTGGCGGGATTTTTTGATTGAATATTGAAGTTAAACACAATCTGCATTATCGACATATTACGGCATTTCAACTTGGGGTGGAAATATCATAACTGCATTACCACCTTTCGGCTAGGTTATCAAAGACACTAACTGCATTACCATCTTTCGGCTGGAAACTTTCGGCTAACTTTAACAGTATATGTGACAGGCCATATATCAATAATTATGCATAATTTATAATTTCTCAACATGATCAAACCTCATGTCAGCACAAATTAACTATGTAATATTTGGATCAGTACAACTGAATTATTAATAATTTTTTCACTATAAATTGTACAATTATTTTTAAAGTATAGAATATTGTTTATTTATTCGATCGTCAAACTTAATATTATTAATGTAATTTTTAATTTTTATGGATACGTTTTACTGATTTTTATATATAATATACATACATATTGAAAATGATCACGTCTTATCTCTAATAGATAATTCGGCGTGAAGGGTAGCAGACGTGTCATATTGTGCATAGTCAATTTGTACGTGATTTTTTAGTAACGATTTATTTTCTAATAATTTTAAAGTAATTTTAAATGATTATTAGTACCAAACATTTATAATATTTTGATTTGTTAGCCACATGTTGTTCGCACATTTCTTCAGTAATTTTACGATTATATCCGGAATTCCACAAAATTGTCTTTCGTTCAAAACTTTGTCCCAGCTGTGAGGATATTACTTGTGAGAGAGAAGGTTACTTTAAAAAATGTAGGTTACGACAATTGTTGAAAATTTAAAATTTATTCATTATTGAAAAGTTAAATTTTATATGTGCGCTTGAATTAAATCTAAATCTTGAATCAAACTTGGGTTGGATATTATTTTTAATTAGGCATTATTTATATTTAAAGATTGTTCATTACAAAGCACAAAAAAATCAAAGAGTAATCAATAAATATTGTTTTTGTTTTGTTAATATTTAGATATGATTGTGATTAATTTCCGACATTTTCTACATTTGGGTTATTTAATTTTCGACACCATTGTCTACACGTGTAGACAATGTATTAATTACGCCATGTAGACAATATGACAAAACGCTGTTCACTTGGAATGTGTGTTGGTTTTGATAGTAGTTTGCATTCAGATCTAACCATTTTTTAAGCTTAGTCCCACGAGGATTTTCTATTGAATTTCCCCATGCTGAATGTTTTGCGTTAAAATCGCCTGCCAGTATGAAAGAATTATTCGTAAATTGTAAGTTGAATTGATGGCATAAAACTCCCCAATTCGCTGCGAAATTATTATGAGAACTGTTTGGAGCGTAACAAGAAGCTATTATTGGTTTGTTTTGATTATTATCTAGTTGTATTTCTATTGCACATTCAATCATTTAATAATATTTAATACTCTATAATTAAAAATTTTTTTAGATAAAAATAGCGGTTCCTCCTTAATAGCGGAATTGTTCGGTTTATTTCATTATGTTGGTAGTTATTATTCCTTCTCTCTATTAGTTCGCTTTTCTTTAAATTTAATTTACGTATCAAAGACTTATATACTGGATGCCCCTTGTTTTTACAATTGATACAGAACATATTTTATGCCCCCATTTTAGTTCTTTGACGTTACATTGATGGTTTCATTGAGATTATGTTACTGTTGCCACTAGGCACTAGATAATATTCATTCTTCCCAATTTATTTTCCCGTGGTCTAGTATTAATATATTGAAGTTTCACCTTCTGCACCTAAGTAATCTTGCGCAACATTTTTTTGATGTGCTCGTCATATGAAGGCAATCAAATTTCATCTTCGGACTTCCAGTTATTCCGACGTTTGTAGTGAGGGTCGCTTACCATATATCTGCTCTAAGCCACCAATTGGTTTCAGGTTAAGAGTGTGCTATCCATGTTATTTTTTTTTAAGATTCATTAACCCTTGAGTCAACACGACATCTGACTCATCAATAGCACACTTACACAGGATAAGACAGCAATTTAGAAATCCCCCACAGATTGAAAAAGGCGAAAATTGAATAGAATAGAGGAGTATAAAATTAATCAACATAGGAACAACCCACAACTATTGAACGATAGGATACCGTACAACGAAATTTTCGAATATACTATAGAAAGGAAAAATTTGCAGACCAAAATTAGAACGGTAAATGAAGAGAGAGTATTGGATGTATAACTTAGTTTTTTTGGATTTTCTAAAGGATGGCGTAATTTTAGTACTAAACATTATTTTACAATGACACCTACGGCGTTTTAAAGTGTTGATATTGTGAAAGCGCAAACAACATATTTTTTAATTCCGTTTACACATGTCAAATTTCGTACCAACAAAAGATCATTTGCGTGAAACATTACTTTCTTGCTTTAATCAAACGAAAAAGCTGCTGAAAGCTTGCTTCAAGAAATTTATGGTGAACATGCACCAACTCAACAGGCTTGCGAGAACTGGTTTAAACGATTTAAATGTGGTGATTTTGATGTCAGTAACAAAGAACGTTCTGATCAAACAAAAAAAATTCGAAGATGAAGAATTGGAAGCATTATTGAAAGAAAACTCAGCTCAAACAGAAAAAGAACCTATAAGTAAGTGTCGATTATCATATTCGTTTGTCACACAGATAGTGACGCTAAATGGAAGAATTTCCTACGATTCGTGAATTTAATTCGAGAGTGCTGAAATATACCAATATACAGAACAATCACAATAACACCATTACAATTGCAAAAACCAAAGGTAAAAAAATATATAAAAAAAAAATATATAATAAAATTCGTAAATGCGAAAAAAACTTAATTGTTAAAATTGAATATAGATGGAAATATGAAAGAATCAAAATTCGTACGCTATGCAGTAATTCGCTAGTAGTACAACTACATGGTATGTTCTATATATATAGACAATATTCCAATGTAGTAATACAACATCAGTCGTCGCAACCTGATGAGAAGACTGATTTTTTCAAATCAATAGTCTCATTTGTTCGAAACTGATTGTTGTGATTCTTACACATTAGCCATCTATAAGTCAAAAATTCAGAAAAAGAACTTACAGAACAGTAAAATGAAAATGTTTCGAAAAGAAGGAAAATAGGCACGACGTGAATTAACTAAGCCGACATTGAAAATCGTTTAATGGTTTGCAATTCTTTGCTTACAAGACACATGAAAAAGATATTTACTACAATAACCCTAAACGAAAAATGTCATGGGTTCATCCAGGCGAACCATTTACATTAGCAGCGAAACAAAACACTCATGGAAGTAAGATTATGTTGTACATGTGGTGGGATCAGGAAGGAGTTTAATGCAAGCACGCGGATAGGCGCAGAATAGGCACGTGGTTCAATAAATTGAACGAAAACCGTCCGGCCCCAGCCATCAAAGAGCGTAAAGAGATTTTGCTGAACGAAAATGCAGCACCACATGTCCCAAAATAAGTAAAAAATACGCTGGAAGTACTTAAATGGGAAATTTTACCGCATGCTCCCTATTCACCAGATTGTGCCTCATCAGATTACTATTCGTTCCGATCAATGCTAAGCGATCTTCAAGGCCAGCACTTCAGAAACCACGAAAAAAACGAAAACTGGCCCCTCGAATGGATGGCGTCAAAAGACAATCAATTTTTTTTCGGTAAAATCCACAAATTACCAGAAAGATGGTCGAAAATACGCGTTTGAAGTTACTAACCTAACTATTTATTATAAATTGGAATTGGAATTAGTTCATAAATACAATATTTCGCCTAAATGACATTCTTGTTTTACTTTTAACCAATACATACAAATTTTCGTATGTTTTTTGTTGGTTAGGATTAAGTTAGGTCTAACTTCACGCGCGTATACAAGCGTGTGAAGTTTGTGCTATACTAATCCTAAAGTTAGTTCTATACTGGTTAGGTCTAACTTCACATGCATTCGAAAATCATAGATAACGATAGAAAATTCTTTGATTAAAATAAATTTTACCATTTCTTAAAAATTAACGGGTTTTCTTCCTGCAAAAAAATAGCAAAAAATAAGTTATACTCACAATATATTGAATTTACATTTAGTTTTAGTGTCGTTATAATTGCGGAAATTTATTTTAATGGAAAATTATACTTATTGTGATTTTGTATTTTGAACAAATAAATCTAACAAATAGATCTAAAAGATTTAGAATATATGGCTATTCAAGGGCGTCAAGTTCTCCAAATGCGACACATGACGAACGAGGCAAGAGATGAATATCTCATTCCATGATTGACGAAGTTTCAGGTGAAAGTGACATAGAGCAAACTATAAATAATTTTGCTGAATCTGATGATGAAGAAACGTTGTTGCTGCCTATCGTGATGCTTCAGATGCGGAGCAAGGATCAGATCTACCCGAAATTGATTTAAAGAGTTAATCAAATGGCGAGGAACTTCAAAATGTGGACCTAGTTTATCAAGTGCCTGCTACGTTAGATCAGCCGTTTCTTTCACGTGACGGTACAGAATGGAGAAGAGAAATACTTACTTCTTGACGTACTCTCTCACATATTATTATGAAGCAGCACGGTGGACCATATAAATCAACAATCAACAGCAGCGCAGCTCGCTTGGAGGAAGATAAAGCAGTACCAATTGGAGATTTATTCGTAATGCTAAACGCTCACCTCAATAAAACTTTTATACCATACGATGTAGGACTAAATTTATATGGCCTAAAGTCTTCTTACCCATTAGAGGATAATCTATATACTGGTAAACTATCCAATGAGTCTGGAAAAGTTAATTAAGGCGAAAAAGATGTAACTAAGTTGATGGAACCATATATAAACAGTGGTCGTACACTTACAATCGATAACTTTTGTTCGCCCTCAACGCTGACAAAACGTCTCATGCAAGGCGTGGGTACATTAAGGAAAAATAAACCATACGACACCGATGTGAAGCTAGCACGAAAAGTTAGCACATATTTTAAAAAAATGTACATATGGTAATACTTTTACCAAATATCTAAACCAGTTTGTTTTCTATTGAATAGTACTAAAAAATTTACCACACAAAATAAGCATTTATTATAATAATAAATATAAAAACATGCACATCTTTAATTTTACTATAAAACTGAACGTTTTCAAACAAAACGTAGTTTCGTTAATTGATCTATAGTCCAATAACTAAATTTTTATTAGCTATCAGCAGGCTCGATAATAAAATATTTTAAAAACATATAGCGGTTCGAGTATTAGCTAGAGTTAGCACGAAAATTTAAAATCAAACAAAAATAAAACGAGATACAAATCAAAAACGAAAACATAATCAATGTATTTTCTATGATTCGAATACAAACATATCGATATAAAAATGTTAATAAAAATTGATTTTTGAGCATAAATAATAAAAAATGACCAATTTTATCATACAACTAGTACAATACTTAAAATCTAAAATATGTAAAACATGTAATGCTTCTCTTATTCGTACTTATCACCTATGAAATTGTATATTAAGTATGTATATATGTAGATCCTTTACGAAATTATTCTCAAAACTACAAAACAATTCTATGATTTGAACGGGAGTACTAACGGTTCGTGCTGAGCCCTTTCTAACATTTGTCGGACATGAATTGAGTTTTATATTAAACCGTGATCCTTTACGAAATTATTCTCAAAACTACAAAACAATTCTATGATTTGAACGGGAGTACTAACGGTTCGTGCTGAGCCCTTTCTAACATTTGTCGGACATGAATTGAGTTTTATATTAAACCGTGATCCTTTACGAAATTATTCTCAAAACTACAAAACAATTCTATGATTTGAACGGGAGTACTAACGGTTCGTGCTGAGCCCTTTCTAACATTTGTCGGACATGAATTGAGTTTTATATTAAACCGTGATCCTTTACGAAATTATTCTCAAAACTACAAAACAATTCTATGATTTGAACGGGAGTACTAACGGTTCGTGCTGAGCCCTTTCTAACATTTGTCGGACATGAATTGAGTTTTATATTAAACCGTGATCCTTTACGAAATTATTCTCAAAACTACAAAACAATTCTATGATTTGAACGGGAGTACTAACGGTTCGTGCTGAGCCCTTTCTAACATTTGTCGGACATGAATTGAGTTTTATATTAAACCGTGATCCTTTACGAAATTATTCTCAAAACTACAAAACAATTCTATGATTTGAACGGGAGTACTAACGGTTCGTGCTGAGCCCTTTCTAACATTTGTCGGACATGAATTGAGTTTTATATTAAACCGTGATCCTTTACGAAATTATTCTCAAAACTACAAAACAATTCTATGATTTGAACGGGAGTACTAACGGTTCGTGCTGAGCCCTTTCTAACATTTGTCGGACATGAATTGAGTTTTATATTAAACCGTGATCCTTTACGAAATTATTCTCAAAACTACAAAACAATTCTATGATTTGAACGGGAGTACTAACGGTTCGTGCTGAGCCCTTTCTAACATTTGTCGGACATGAATTGAGTTTTATATTAAACCGTGATCCTTTACGAAATTATTCTCAAAACTACAAAACAATTCTAATAATTGGTCCTACTTTAATATAATATCAGTTTCATGTCCGACAAATTTTTGGAAAAGACCAGCTCGAATCGATATTGCTCGCAAACAAATCATAAAAAAATTCTGAAACTTTCTGAATAATTTCGTAATTGGTCCTACTTTAATATATAATCAGTTTCATGTCCGACCAATTTTTGGAAAAGACCAGCTCGAATCGATATTGATCGCAAACAAATCATAAAAAAATTCTGAAACTTTCTGAATAATTTCGTAATTGGTCCTACTTTAATATAAAATCAGTTTCATGTCCGACAAATTTTTGGAAAAGACAAGCTCGAATCGATATCACTCAATCAATTGCATATACGACAAAATTTTGAAAAGGCCCAGCACGAATCGATATTGCTCGCAAACAAATCATAAAAAAATTCTGAAACTTTCTGAATAATTTCGTAATTGGTCCTACTTTAATATAAAATCAGTTTCATGTCCGACAAATTTTTGGAAAAGACCAGCTCGAATCGATATCACTCAATCAATTTCATATACGACAAAATTTTGAAAAGGCCCAGCACGAATCGATATTGCTCGCAAACAAATCATAAAAAAATTCTGAAACTTTCTGAATAATTTCGTAATTGGTCCTACTTTAATATAAAATCAGTTTCATGTCCGAGAAATTTTTGGAAAAGACCAGCTCGAATCGATATTGCTCGCAAACAAATCATAAAAAAATTCTGAAACTGTCTGAATAATTTCGTAATTGGTCCTACTTTAATATAAAATCAGTTTCATGTCCGACAAATTTTTGGAAAAGACAAGCTCGAATCGATATCACTCAATCAATTGCATATACGACAAAATTTTGAAAAGGCCCAGCACGAATCGATATTGCTCGCAAACAAATCATAAAAAAATTCTGAAACTTTCTGAATAATTTCGTAATTGGTCCTACTTTAATATAAAATCAGTTTCATGTCCGACAAATTTTTGGAAAAGACCAGCTCGAATCGATATCACTCAATCAATTTCATATACGACAAAATTTTGAAAAGGCCCAGCACGAATCGATATTGCTCGCAAACAAATCATAAAAAATTCTGAAACTTTCTGAATAATTTCGTAATTGGTCCTACTTTAATATAAAATCAGTTTCATGTCCGACAAATTTTTGGAAAAGACCAGCTCGAATCGATATCACTCAATCAATTTCATATACGACAAAATTTTGAAAAGGCCCAGCACGAATCGATATTGCTCGCAAACAAATCATAAAAAAATTCTGAAACTTTCTGAATAATTTTGTAATTGGTCCTACTTTAATATAAAATCAGTTTCATGTCCGACAAATTTTTGGAAAAGACCAGCTCGAATCGATATCACTCAATCAATTTCATATACGACAAAATTTTGAAAAGGCCCAGCACGAATCGATATTGCTCGCAAACAAATCATAAAAAAATTCTGAAACTTTCTGAATAATTTCGTAATTGGTCCTACTTTAATATAAAATCAGTTTCATGTCCAACAAATTTTTGGAAAAGACCAGCTCGAATCGATATCACTCAATCAATTTCATATACGACAAAATTTTGAAAAGGACCAGCACGAATCGATATTGCTCGCAAACAAATCATAAAAAAATTCTGAACTTTCTGAATAATTTCGTAATTGGTCCTACTTTAATACAAAATCAGTTTCATGTCCGACAAATTTTTGGAAAAGACCAGCTCGAATCGATATCACTCAATCAATTGCATATACGACAAAATTTTGAAAAGGCCCAGCACGAATCGATATTGCTCGCAAACAAATCATAAAAAAATTCTGAAACTTTCTGAATAATTTCGTAATTGGTCCTACTTTAATATAAAATCAGTTTCATGTCCGACAAATTTTTGGAAAAGACCAGCTCGAATCGATATCACTCAATCAATTTCATATACGACAAAATTTTGAAAAGGCCCAGCACGAATCGATATTGCTCGCAAACAAATCATAAAAAAATTCTGAAACTTTCTGAATAATTTCGTAATTGGTCCTACTTTAATATAAAATCAGTTTCATGTCCGACAAATTTTTGGAAAAGACCAGCTCGAATCGATATCACTCAATCAATTTCATATACGACAAAATTTTGAAAAGGCCCAGCACGAATCGATATTGCTCGCAAACAAATCATAAAAAATTCTGAAACTTTCTGAATAATTTGTAATTGGTCCTACTTTAATATAAAATCAGTTTCATGTCCGACAAATTTTTGGAAAAGACCAGCTCGAATCGATATCACTCAATCAATTTCATATACGACAAAATTTTGAAAAGGCCCAGCACGAATCGATATTGCTCGCAAACAAATCATAAAAAAATTCTGAAACTTTCTGAAAAATTTCGTAATTGGTCCTACTTTAATATAAAATCAGTTTCATGTCCGACAAATTTTTGGAAAAGACCAGCTCGAATCGATATCACTCAATCAATTTCATATACGACAAAATTTTGAAAAGGCCCAGCACGAATCGATATTGCTCGCAAACAAATCATAAAAAAATTCTGAAACTTTCTGAATAATTTTGTAATTGGTCCTACTTTAATATAAAATCAGTTTCATGTCCGACAAATTTTTGGAAAAGACCAGCTCGAATCGATATCACTCAATCAATTTCATATACGACAAAATTTTGAAAAGGCCCAGCACGAATCGATATTGCTCGCAAACAAATCATAAACAAATTCTGAAACTTTCTGAATAATTTCGTAATTGGTCCTACTTTAATATAAAATCAGTTTCATGTCCGACAAATTTTTGGAAAAGACCAGCTCGAATCGATATTGCTCGCAAACAAATCATAAAAAATTCTGAAACTTTCTGAATAATTTCGTAATTGGTCCTACTTTAATATAAAATCAGTTTCATGTCCGACAAATTTTTGGAAAAGACCAGCTCGAATCGATATCACTCAATCAATTTCATATACGACAAAATTTTGAAAAGGCCCAGCACGAATCGATATTGCTCGCAAACAAATCATAAAAAAATTCTGAAACTTTCTGAATAATTTCGTAATTGGTCCTACTTTAATATAAAATCAGTTTCATGTCCGACAAATTTTTGGAAAAGACCAGCTCGAATCGATATCACTCAATCAATTTCATATACGACAAAATTTTGAAAAGGCCCAGCACGAATCGATATTGCTCGCAAACAAATCATAAAAAAATTCTGAAACTTTCTGAATAATTTCGTAATTGGTCCTACTTTAATATAAAATCAGTTTCATGTCCGACAAATTTTTGGAAAAGACCAGCTCGAATCGATATCACTCAATCAATTTCATATACGACAAAATTTTGAAAAGGCCCAGCACGAATCAATATTGCTCGCAAACAAATCATAAAAAAATTCTGAAACTTTCTGAATAATTTCGTAATTGGTCCTACTTTAATATAAAATCAGTTTCATGTCCGACAAATTTTTGGAAAAGACCAGCTCGAATCGATATCACTCAATCAATTTCATATACGATAAAATTTTGAAAAGGCCCAGCACGAATCGATATTGCTCGCAAACAAATCAAATATTTTATATTTTGGTTTTTTTGTACCGATAATATATTACATATAACAGTTTAATACTATTTTAGTATTATACTATCGGCGATGCGATGCAAATGTGGTATAAGAATAGTATAAATATATATTTTTCGTGTTTAATATTCTGTTAAAAAAATCGTGCTAACTTTTTAAATAATACTCGAGAAATTAATTTTTTCGTGCTAACTTGTACTAAAATTACATTATTCTAGACCCAAACCATTAGTGTTGCCATAGTGTTTTACGTGCTAACTTTTCGGGCCAGCTTCACAGACATCATTACGACCGAGTTCTAGACCGCAAGACAACGTGATGTACTAACTATAGAACGTGGCTTCCATGAAAACGTGACAATGTGCTCTTACGTACCTAAAAAAAGTAAAGCTGTGATTTTCTTATCCACGCTTCATAATGACAAAAATGTAAATGGTGTCCAAAATAAGCCTGATATTATAAATTGTTATAATGCAACGAAAGGAGCAGTGGATACGATTGATAAAATGCTGGGCAAATATATCACCAAACTCCGTACTAAGAGATGGCCACTCGCGTTTTTTACAACATGTTGGATGTCACTGCATTAGCCAGAGTTATAATTTATTCGATTAACAATCCTGAGTTGTCAAAGTCAACATTTTGAAGGAGAAATTTTATTTGGGACTTAGGCAAAGCGAAACGAGCATCAGTGCCATTTATATATCGAAACTTTAACACGCGAAACGGATTGGAAACAATGTTGATGCTGAAAATAGGAAAGGCATCTGAATCATTTCAATCATCTGGTTTTAGTCAGCCATTACCATCAGAAGATAGAGATAAAACAGGTCGTCTGAAACAAAACGGTAATTGCTGTATATGTCGGAAAAACACGAAAGGACGACCCGCCAGAAAGGCATGTCACTATTGTCTAAAACCAGTATGTGCGGAACATTTTCAGTAGTTTATTAAATGCCAGAATTGCCCATAAATTACTACTTAAAGTTTCTTTGTTAAATAGTATACAGGAGCATATAATATGTATTAATATTAATAAGTTTCATAGATTTAAATATTAATTAATAAAAAATTTCGTTGAATTGTTTGTTTCAACTTAAAATAGAATTAACTGAATTAAGCGTTAAAGAATGATGTTGCATTTGCCAACCTACATTTTACTCCACCATCTATCAGTTAGCACCTTTGTTTAGCTCCAAATTACCCTTAATTTGATACCTTCCATACTAAATGTATAGCAGAATTAACGACATGCCCGGGTATGTTGTATTTATGAGAAGTTGTTCACTGCTTGTGTTGACTCCGGTTAAAATTACCTTCATAGCTAAATTGGTGACTTTTTACAGCAGACTACCTCTTCTAACACTAAACCGATAAAACATTATCAAAAATCTTCTTTATTTAACCACTCAATTAACCGTCTGTAAATATTCTTTAGGTATTTGTTTTCTGTTAAACTTCAAATTATTTTAAATTCTTAAAATTTTTTTAACAATATTTTCAAAAAATTTGTTTTCCAGAGTACGTAAATGATATATGTAATAATGTCATAATATTTTATTTGAAGATAATAAAAAATTAGTCAAACAATAACATTCAACGAAACTAAAAGCTCGAAAAGTTTTTTTTAATGTGCTTTCATTTAGTTCCTCAAAGAAAAACAATGAAAGCTAATTTAATGTATAATAATACGACAAGTGCACGCATACATTCTTATATATGGAGAACACAATTCCAAAAACAACAACAATAACACAATAAAGACCACGCAAAATAAAGCTGGCAATAGGAATTTTAATTTTCCCTTTATCATAATAATTCCTGAACTTTGTCTTTTCTCGTACAGTGGTTATAATATTTTTGAGCTCTACATTATGACATAAACAAGAATTTGTTTTTGTTTTGTTGTATGCTATGTAGTTTAACTAATTTTTTTTTTAATGTTGAGTTTATGCTCTGCGGTTTGGTAAGGTGAATATGTGAATTTTATAAACAAAAATTTAAATTTACCTCTTATACAATAATATTTTAATGTGAAACTTGTTTCGTATAAAACGTAAAATATTTTTGTTGTTGTGCTCTTACGTTTTTAAAACGACATAAGAAAACACATTTTATTATCTGTTTGATAATAAAAATAATATTTTTGTTATTATTTTGTTTAAATTTTTAAGGTTCACAATATTATGACTGTGAGTAAAAAAATATTCGTAGAACGTATAATGAAAAGAAAGGGTTATGGTATTTGTATTAGGTACATGTCCTTTAATAGCCCTTATGTTTAAGTGACTACGAGATGAATAATATTAGCCAAAAATAATTTTAAATTCTAAGGAAGAGCATTCTAGAAATAAAAAATACTATTTTGTTTTTAACTCTTTTCTTTTTAATAAAAATTTAAATTTTATTATATTTAGTACATGATACTTTTCGTTTTGCTGTCTCTATACGACTCTGAAGATATTTGAAGGCTTTTATATAAGATAATTTTTAATACAGTTTTATCCAACAATTTACCTTATTAGATATTTTGTCGAGAGTTTAGATAAGAGATATCTATTCAAAATATATTTTTAAATATTAAAATTTTGTCACGATTTTAAAAGTTTTCTAAATTAAAGAGAAATAGTCATTTATATAACACTGCGCGTTTTTAACAGTCTCACGATATTTGGGAGGAAGTTTCCTTAATGAATTTAGCTTGTTTTTCAGTTTAAAGAAGAGGGGTCATTCCAAAGACATTCTAAACCTTAATCCCGCAATTATTAAAACTATTCCATTAACAGCACAATTATTAAACTGACTCATTCAGAGTTTATATTATTTTTATACGCAGGGTGATCATATTAGTGTTATATATTTTATAAACATTATAGCGGTAATTTTTTTCAGATACCCTTCTTTGACATTTGTGTTCAGTATTGGCTGACAATCCACCATGGAAAGATACACAGTTGCACAGCGTTAATAAATTGTTAAAATTTGATTGATTGATTGATTGGACTGTAGAACCAAGTACTAGACAAGTGTCCCGGATAATGCCGGGCCAATTCCTACAGCCTGTTTACACATAACAATAGGAAGGATAGGAAAGATTTTCTTTCGGGGACAGAACGACGCGATTTCAGACCTAGCAATCGTGCGGCACAACACAATTCTAATCTACTTTTAATCGACTAGAGGAAGGATAAACGCATAATAGGTTTAATGGATAATGATGGTATTGGTCTTCAACAATTGCTTCCCTAAATCAGCAACCTGAGAAAACACAAATATTATTATTTCACGTACATCTGCAAATTTCCTGAAATTTAATTCTGCATTAATAATTTCCGGCTTTCTAAACAAAATTGATTGATTGAATCGGCCCGGTTACAGACACTTAGATAAATTCGATAGTTAGTAGCACAATGACAACACAGTTCCAAACTACACAATCAACAATTAATATTTCAAAGAAATGTTATTTCACAGCATCTGTAGATTTCCTGAAATTTAATTCTAAACTAATTCTTACACAGTAGCTCCCGGGTGACGACGGGCCAACCGTACACTCTTTTTTACATATATCAAAACCGAAGGATTGGATAGGTTAATTAAGTGGGAAAGAATCGGCCCGGTTACATACACCTAGATAAAGTCGACAGTTAGTAACACAATGACAATATAATTGTAATCTACACTATCAGAAATTAAAAATACAAGGAAATATTATTTCACAAGCTCTGCAGGAAGAAATTGCAAAACAATAATATGTATATAAAAATTTCTTTCCATAGCTTCCATAGCTTCCATTTCTTTTAGAGTCCATAACTTTATTAAGCCTTTATTATTCTTAACATAATCGATGTTGTCGGATCAAGTATTCCTCCAATATTGATTGGGAATTGATTTTTATTATGGCATTCCAAGTGGAGAAGAATATGGAGAAACAAAAGCAATTGTAACCGAAGGTGATATAATCGAGGCAATGAAGCACAAACGTTTGGAATTTTTGCCATAAAGATGGATCGGTATGCGGTTTTTTGCATTCGCTTCCAAAAATTATTTGTATAAAATGTACCTACTTTGTACCTCTGACAAATCGGAAATTGCATTGCTGCAGCAAAAATGCATTCAAAAAATGCATCTTTTGAAACGCCTTTTGGAAATTGTAAAACCTTTGTAAATAAGAGTCAGAACTGACTCAAATCGGGTACTCGGGGGTTTTCGAGATCGCTGATCACTATTATGATGTTTAAATTGACCCCCCAAACACCTGGAGCTCAGGAACGCCGATGAACCTCATCTCCGTGGGACTCTCTAGAAAAGCACGCGACGAACGAGAAAAACTCGGCACCCGGAGGGTTTTCGAGTCTCTGAATTCAAATATGGCATCGGCGAACACTCCCCGGGCACCTGGTGTATCCAAACCAGGACCTGGACGTCATTCCCGAGAACTTTCTTGACAATATCGACAAAAACAAC
Organism: Nephrotoma guestfalica; assembly: GCA_963691935.1. Taxonomy (NCBI): domain Eukaryota; kingdom Metazoa; phylum Arthropoda; class Insecta; order Diptera; family Tipulidae; genus Nephrotoma; species Nephrotoma guestfalica. The sequence continues at coordinate 249,326,776 of OY829913.1, read as the reverse complement.
CCGAAAATTGTTAGAGGCGTGATTTTTGAGGCGCAAAATCAGAATTTCACGTTGAAAACGACCCTCCCACCACCTGTTGCACCGGAACCTCCGCTTGAACGTCGTCTCCGAGGGTTTTCCAAACACAATCGAAAGAGACTAACCGAAAATCATTTCATAATTTCACACATTCATTGATGTGTAACTCTCGCCTGGGGCCCTCGAAAAAGTTGATCCAGTCCTGTAAAATGCAAAACGCTGAGTTTGAATAGAGCAAGGAGAATTATGAGGATAATTCTCAGCTAGATCTACGAACTTTGCAGAGTGGCCTTTCACTTTTCTCCCAACGCTCAAACGCTTCAGTGTAAGTATACAAAAAGACGTTCTCCTAAGTCCATGCCCGCCCACCAACGCGTAGAACGTAGCTGGCGACAGTAGACAACTGTTATCGATAATTCCAACTGAATCAACAATTACACACAGCTATTGCAGTATTGACGGCGGTCTCTAAGACATCAGGTTTAGTTGCCATTCATTGGAATGGCATCGATGTCAAGATAAAAGTTCCAGTACCCAAAGGTGTTGAGAGGGTAGTTTCCGGTGTGAAATTTGGATTCTGTACCCCAAAAAACCCACCTTGAAGTTTTCGGTTCGTCTTTTTCGATCATCTCAGGAAAACCCTCGGAGATGAGGTTCAGGTCTAGTCCGGGGGGTCATTTTCGACGTGAAAACGTGTTTGAAAAACCCTCAAAGAAGACGTTCAGGTGGAGGTTCGGGTGTACAAGGTGGTAAGAGGGTCGTTTCCGGCGTGAAATTTAGATTCAGTGCCCCAAAAAAAACCCTTGAAGTTTTCGGTTCGTCTTTTTCGATCATGCCAGGAAAACCCTCGGAGATGACGTTCAGGTCTAGGTTCGGGCGCAACAGATGACCGGACGGTCATTTTCGACGTGAAATTTGGATTCAGCGCCCCAAAAAACCCCTTATAACAATTTTCGGTTCGTCTTTTTCGATTGTGTTTGGAAGACCCTCGGAGACGACGTTCAGGTGTAGGTTCGGGTGCACCAGGTGGTGGGAGGGTCGTTTCCGACGTGAAATTCTGATTTAGCGCCTCAAAAATCACGCCTCTAATAATTTTCGGGTTGTTTTTGTCGATATTGTCAAGAAAGTTCTCGGGGATAACGTCCAGGTCCAGGTTCGGGTGCACCAGGTGTTTGGGGGGTGTCCGCCGATGCCATATTTGAATTCAGAGACTCGAAAACCCCCCGGGCGCCGAGTTTTTCTCGTTCGTCGCGTGATTTTCTGGAGAGTCCCACGGAGATGAGGTTCATCGGCGTTCCTGAGCTCCAGGTATTCGGGGGGTCAATTTGAACATCGTAATAGTGATCAGCGATCTCGAAAACCCCCGAGTACCCGATTTGAGTCAGTTCTGACTCTTATTTACCAAGTTTTTACCAATTTCCGATTTGTCAGAGGTATAAAGTAGGTAAACTTTTTACAAATAATTTTGGGAAGCGAATGCAAAAAACTGCATACCGATCCGTCTTTATGGCAAAAATTCCGAACTTTTAGCCTTTTTAGTGCTTCATTGACTCGACTAATAATCATCACCGAAAATACTTGAATTAACAACGGGCGTTAATCATAAGACAGGGGAAATGATGACGTGGAATATTCGCGATCACAACTACATGAAATTGATTTACAATTGCAATACACATACATTGTATCGCCCCAGATACAATAAAAATAATATTACCGAACAGCGTCGGACAAGTATATAAGCGCGAGCAATTTGGGACGCAGACTCAGTTATAATTTAAGTAAAACAGGGCAAGTTAAAAAGTCAAAGTTAAAAGTGCGAAAAGTATTGAACAATTTAAAAGGTCGAACGCCCGAAATTCGCAATAAATAAAATAAGATAGATAATAAACATTTTAATGAAAATTTTCGACCACGAGCTTTTTGGAGATTTATCGTTTGGTATATTCCCGAAACTCGAAAAAGTGTTTTTCAAAAAGTCCTCTTTAAGTCTGTGGTGTCGTGACTAAATATCTGTGTCATCTCCACAACTCAAAAGGATCGACGGATTAGAGTAAAACTTCAGACTTAGCTTTTTCCATAATTTTTGGGATCCCAGTATTTGGATCTTTACGTTTTTTGCAAATATTTAGAAAATTATAACATTTATGAGGGAAACGACGATAATCTAGATAGATTCTAAATTAAACTCATCGACAACATTGTACAGTGGCCAAAGGTTTGTCGCTTGGATCGGGAATCACCGGGCTCGAATCCCGATAGGGGCAAGATGCAAAGGGAACTCTCATCAACAGATTACGATCTGTGATGAAATAGAACACATCTATGACCCCCTGTCGGAGTGGAAAACTCATGGATCTATGCAATGTGCAGATGGTGATAAAATCGCTCCTATAACCGTACGTACTCGATTTGGCGTAAAAGCAAGGACGGAACAGACCCCAGAACAGACTGCAGAGATAACAAAAAAAATAAACTTGCAACAATATTGGTCCACAACAGATTTCCAAAGTTTTTGCGGAAATATCCATTTTTCATAAAAAAAAAACTATTAGAGAAATGTATAGCATGTACGAAAAAACGATCAAAATAAAAAGATTGTAATTGGAACGAAATTGGTTCAGAACTTTTTTTTAACATTTTGCGGAAATAACGAATTTTGGAATAAAACTGTATTATACGTGATGCAACTTTCAATGAAATATCTTATAGCATTTCCATAAATTGGATGATACTTGCGAAATGTAGTAGAAATCTATGTACCGGAAGTTGCAGATTCCATAAAAGCTTTTTCAACGTTTGCAATGTTATTGAAAAGCATAGCATACAAAATATAGGGTTTTCCAATAGGAATAATATTATTTTTAAGTGACGTTTCGGCCATTTGTAATATGTCATTATCTGTCATTTTTTGTTTCATTGTATTCAGTAATGTTTACAATTTCATCATGGTGAGATATACGCAAGAAGAACGTTTACAAACTATTCAGTTTTATTATCAAAATAATCGTTCTCCAATTGCAACTTTTCGTGCGCTTTTGCCATTTTATAGTCGTAATAATCATCCAAGTGTGCTCGCCATTCGTCGAATTGTTGAAAATTTTGAGCGTAAATTTTCATTACATAATGTTGAAGTGCCAATAAGACAAAGATTCGCTCGAAGTAATGCAAATATTGCTGCCCTTCAGGCAAGTATTGCTGAAGACCTCAATTTGTCGATTCCAAGACGTTCTCAAAAATTGGGACTGTCTCAAACCACAACCTGGCGAATTTTGAGAGAGGATTTGGGTTTGCATTCGTATACAATTGTTCTCACTCAAGAACTGAAGCCACTGAAGCACCGTAAACGTCGTAAATTAGCTGATTTTGCCTTGGAACAACTTGAAAACGATAACGATTTTTTAAGAAAATCATCTTCTCCGATGAGGCTCACTTTCATCTGAGTGGTGCGATAAATAAACATAATTTTCGATTCTGGTGCAAAGAACATCCACAAATTATTCATGAAAAACAATTACATTCACCTAAGTTGACAGTTTGGTGTGGTTTTTCGTCTGATGGAATGATCGGTCCGTATTTTTTTCGAAGCTGGTAACACCGTTACTGTCAATGGAAATCGGTATAAATCGATGATAACCAACTTTTTATGGCCGAAATTCGAAGAAGTTGGTCTTGACAACATTTGGTTCCAACAAGACGGGCTACGTGCCACACAGCAAGTGCAACAATTGAATTATTGCGAGAAAAATTTTGATCATATCACTCTTATTGGAAAACCCTTTACAACAAGAATTAAACAATTTTTAATAAATTTAAAGATTCAATTTTCAACAAAGTGAAATACCTTGACATTGTTGTTTTCTCAAATTAAATTTCGGGAATGGAGATTTTTATTAAACAAAATTGTTTTTACGTACCGGTAATTTTCGCTTTACAAATCTACTGTTGAGTAAAGTAAGAATATTAAATTGTTTCGCTTCAATCATTCCAAAGAAAGCTGCGATATATAGGAGGTGTCTTTATTTTAACGTTTTCTGTAAATATTTTAAAAGGTATAGCATTTACGAGAAAATCGACTTAAAACAAAAACTTTATAAATTAAATTTACAAAAAACTGCTTTTTACCAAAATTAGGCTAAGTTTTATTTTTATTTTTAGAAAAATTGTTTCGAAACAAACTTATTTTTGTTTTTATTTTTTTTTACAGAAAAGCCGACAACTACGGCTTGAAATATTATGACAATACGTAGCATTAACAGATATAGACATAGATAAACCGGAATTTTCTTACGGTCTCTTTTCTCCATAGCTGAAGTGAACCAAAAATCGATGCTTTATCAAAAATATTGAAGTCGATATGAAAATGTTTTATTAACTAGGGAGCTTCATAAGACATAAATCCTGGGAATCATAAAATTATCTAGTTATCTAGTAGCCAGTTATGTGCATTCGTGATAAAAGAAAATTGCGTTTTTGCCACATCATACACACCCTTACCAGAGTTTACAATTATCATAGCACTAATAACATCATAACCACAGCCTAATTCCATAAAAATGATTTCTTATAGTATTTTACACGTGGAATAAATTCTGCAACACTTAAAAATTGTAAGGCTTTTTGTCATAACCTTCACATTATCTATGATATAACGATTCATATCAATGAAATATAATAGTATTGGTGAGTTGAGGTAGGACCTTAACAGACATACCTAATATTGAATGTTGGCACTCTAGAATCTCTCGTTAGAAAAACACCCCTACCGACCCTCCCGCATCTCGCCCCGTGATTTTCTGAACGCACAGTAAAACGTAGGTATTTAAATAAAATATTAACATTTTACACCAAGTATTTTAAAAACAAAATTTCGAACCAAATCGCGTCAAACTTCTGAAACTTCATTTGAGCCGTATCAAAACAAAAATAATTTTGTCTGAAAGTTCAGTTCCCCACCTCTGAAATCATATCCTTTTTTTATTTTTGTCAATAAAATCAAGCACTTACCGAAATTGGTCAGCATTAAAATAATACGTGCATTCGAAGAAGCGATTGTAAAATATCACGAAAAATTTGTATTTTACCGCTAAAAAGTGATGTAAAATACATTACCACGTGTAATAATAAACATAAGAACTGTGATATTTCGAAAAACGACTACAGCGTCGCTATTTACATTGTTAGATGTAAAAAATACTAAAAAATTGTAGTTAGTGATTTACAATTTTAACAGTGTGCTGTTCACAAGTTTTTATTTTCACACTTTTTTGTGTTAATTAAAGCATAATAGAGTTTGTGTACTCTTCAAAGCAAAATGCAAGAAACGCATTTTCAGTATAATTATGCAGAGATCACACTATGAAGAAAATTGACTACAATAATTGTTGGCAATTTTTCAACTCGAAAATAATAATAAGTTTCAAATCGTAATCACTAAGGTAATTTTGTAAATCTGCGGGAGCAGATTAGCTATTTTATAATTTATGCCATCATAGCCATCGGTTTCTTCTTTGATCGTGAATAAGATATAGGATTTTTCGCCATCAAATTCGGACGAGATGATTGTTTCTCTGCGTAGCTGATCTGCATTTTTTGTAATCAGTCCTTATGTATATTTTTGTTTTTTACGAACCAGAGTGCTCCTGTAATCATTCTGAGTATTTTAGACTGCGTGTTCATTGGACTATGTCATTATTCGAATTTGAAGTTAATTGGCACGAAGAACATTCATACGACTAAAGTGGTTTAATCATTGTGATATACAGGTGAAGCTTGTATTCTTGGTCAATGGTTGAATATTTCCTCATCAAGCAATACATTTTATCCACTTTTAGTTTGATATGGTTTCATTTCATTTCAATATGTTTTCGCAAAGTTAACAGTCAGTCTAGACGGAAGCCTAGGTATTTTGCTCCATTTGCTTGGGATTTGTATTCCGTTCATTGTCACAGACGGACACGTAAGCTTATTTAATGCGCACACTTAAAAATCTAATGTTTATTTCCAATAAGAGCCTTCTATTAGAAAACATACAATATTAGGATACATTATAATTCAATAGAAACTACTCATAAACGTATTTGTAATACAAAATTATTAACTATGAATACTATTCTATTAGTTTTAGTATTAAAATTCTCATCTCGCTAATTCTCTCGCTAAATATTCCGTATTGACAATAAACTAAAACGAGGGAGTAATATACAGCTGTATAGTTTACTCCGTTTTGATCAAGTATTAGCTATTTTCTCTATTGTACATCATTGTGAGTTTTATAATGGTGCGAACCAAACTGCGGTGTTAATAATTGCGAAAAAAGAAATTCAATAATGCAGTGAAAATTAAAAGTGGTTTTCCTTTATTTTTTACGGAATAGTTTGATTTGTATGTGATAACCTACATATCATTATTACCTAAACAGTGCAATAATAATAATAAAATATATTGTAGAGTGATAATTATAGTTTAACTTGTAGTTTCTAACATTTTGTGATATGGATGATTTTAATAATTTATACTGCATTTATATTAAAATTAAAAATAACGGAGCTATTGAGTTCATTAAAATAATGAAACATAGTGGCAATGAATTTTAATATGAAGATTTTTTAATTTCTGGTAAGTCAAAATTAAAATTAGTTTTTGGTTAAAATTTTTTACTATGTAATGTAAGAACAATTAATTTTTAATAGTAATTCTATTAAACTTGTCAACCAATCAAATTTGTGTAAGTATTTCATGTGACTCCTTTCTGTGACCTAAATTGGTCGAATTTATAATGTAATGGAACTAGTATTAAAATTAATTGATTAAATATTATACATACAGTAAAATACTTTTCACATTTGGAAAGAGTCTGATTTTCGGCCATATAGTGTAACAAACAACGCCACTCGGTTTTAGAAATTTTAAATTTACTGTCCTAATCTTATTTTTTTTTATAATTCTGTTGAAGTTGCAAATGTCATGGATATCTCTGCATATGAAATATCTCATTTGACGGATTCCGAAGGAACATCGATTCCAGAAGAAATGTTTCTGCAAATATTAAAACAGAACTATTCACATCCGCAGTTTTATTTAAATATTATTTTAAAAGGATCTCGTATAGAATCTCGGAAATCTTGTACTACCAAAAAATATACTTGAGTTAGTTGAGTTTAATTAATTCCATTTTAAATTTTCTTAGTTTTAACAATAGTCAGAGTTGAAAAACAAAATGCTCGAGTAGGACTAGACATGTACATAAGCTGTGAGGTAATTTCAATTAACAACTTTTATATTTACAGTAATGTAATAAAAATTTGTTTGTTTTTCTTTATAGGAACTAAGAACATTTATTGTTAACAGCAAAAACTCGTATGTATTAAGAAAAGCTTATATAAATAACGCAGCGACAGTATCTCTTAAAGATGTGGAAAGAAGGGCCATTATACAAGAAGCAGTTAATTTTCTGTTGAAAAAATTTGGTTGGTATCCTGAAAACAATCACAAGTGCGCTTTGGTGGAATCACTCATCTTGTTTTATAGATAGTACACTATTTAATAGTTTGTAATTTTAGGAATTATTATTTAACAGTAAAACAAATTCGGGATTCATTGCTACTAGAATCTACAACGTTCGCAATAAAGCTAGATTGACGGATAATGTTCGAAAACGAAAAAGTAAGAGCGAAGAAACCAAAGACACAAGCGTCACTTCAAATGCCCAAGCCGAAGAAGACATTCTAATTTTAAAAAAAATTGTAACGTGGACTTCCAATTAAAATTAATCAAATGAAAACTAAAATAAACATTGAACGCTCGGGTACTCACGTTTGGCAAAAATGAATTTACACAGATTTCCAAGCAATTTCCTTTTTTTTTTCTAAAACCAGAATTGGTTAGCAACATGTACTATTTTGAACGACTGCGCTACTCAAAATTTAGAAGAGTCAACACTGATCTCAGGTTAGTTTTTTGATTTTAATAATTTTATTATTGGATTAACGGCTTCTTAAAATACTGTTTCCATTTATTACGTTTTTGAACAAATACTATCTTCATTAGACTGAAATAAAACAAAATTATCGATAAATCGATATGTCTATATTGTTTAGGCTGGCAAAGACAATATATTTGTTGGAAATGTATTTTAATAAACAGTACCATTATATTAATTGACCGATATAACTAAATTTTTTCTTATCTTCTACTAGCATGGTTTCCTAGTGTAAAGTAGATGTTTTTGCTAGTTAAATTACTGCCACAAACAGCAGTCGGAAAATCGTCAACTAAAATAACATGGGATCGTTATATCGAATCGTTAAACAAATTAATTATTTTTAAAGCGGTAATATTTTTGGAACATTGAATTGAGTTTTTTATTAAACATTATTTTAATATTATTATTTTTTTATTTTATTTTTTTTAATTTATAGGATAATTTAACCATTGAAGAACTAATCGATAACAATTTACAAAATCCATACATAATTGCTGTTGGTGCAAATAAAACGGCCATCTCAAACTATTATATTTGTGTCGAGCGTGAATCGTTTAATCTACCCAATGAATTTAGTTTTGTTCAAGTATTGGATTGTTTTTTAAGAGCCATTATATCTTCCACCAGCACTTCCCACCATCATTGAAAATTTTTTGGGATTTTATAACTCTTTACGTTTATAAAATTGAACTAAAGTACAAAGTGTCAAATAGAGTTAAGGAAATTATAAGTAAGTTTGGCCAAGAGTTATATAATTAATTTTCTCTTGATTTTCGCCATATGTTAAGATGAATATATGTATATATCTTATTTTGATAAGACCAATGTACGACTCTGAAATAATGTGTTAATTTTGCTAATTGTGATAAATACCAAGAAGATTTTTGATTTTCGTTTTTTGATTTGTATGCTTCACATATGAATAATTGAACTGGTTTTTTAACATTTACTTTGTAAATTTAATCTGTAAAAGATTATACGAAGTTTTTAATAATTCATTTAAATTACTAGAAACCAATTGCCAATCTACTTTATTAAAGTATAGCAACCTTAAATACTATCAGGTTTTTGAAAAACATTTTTGTAATTTCAAAAAAAACTATTATATATGTATTAAGTTATGATGTACAAGAACTACCTGATTTTTTGTAAACTTTATTATTGCATTAATTTTTGTATAATATATGTTTCGCAATATATGTTTTGCTAAAATATTTTGTGTTTCTTTATTTATGTATATTCTTTCGAATTGATATAGATTTATTCATTTAAAATGCAGTATTTGAAATGAATTGCAAAGTAATGCTGTTTGACTCTGAACTAAAGTACATACATACTTGAATATCCAAACTTGCATTATGTGGTAAGTAAAATAAACTATTTAAATAAAAAATAGGCATCTATTTTTATAATGATTTTAGTACTTAAAATTAGTATTACATGTATTTAAAAATGAACAGTTTATTGTATTAGAAAAAAATAAATCAAAACATTATGTTTTAATATAGATTATATTATTCGTTTTAAATGCAGGTAAAATTAAAACAAATGATTTACACTATTACATTTTTTTTGATAGTAGCTTTATTGGAAAGTATTAGAAGTAGTTATTAAAAATTTTAACGTTTTTTACATTAAAAAATAATTTCATCTTTTATTAAAATGTAATAAAATTATATATTATATTTTTTTAATAATAATTTTATTGAATTTATTTAATATTTTCCCTGTATTAAAATCTAATGGGAAAAAGCTTTGGACTTATATACAATAGAAGTAATATTGTATTTCTAGTATTTTTTTTAAGTGTGCGAATATAACGTGGGTCGATTTCTCTTCATTGACCTTATTAGCCAGATTTCGATGTCATAGATATTGCAGACTTTCTGTTTTTATGGGTATATACGATTGCCATTTCATCTGCGACAGTAGACATCATAATTTGGAAAGACGAACTGAAAATTATAATACTGTGGGCGCAAAAAATAGTAAGACTTTGTTCATAATTTTAAAACTCTTTATTTATTTCTCCAAATCTATTTCGTCCCCCCCCCCCTCCCAAAGTAATCCACCCGGCCTCAATACACTTGTGCCAACGTTTTTTCGAATCCTCGAAACAGTTGTTAAAGTCAATTTCAAAGCCTCCAATGCGCGTAGCGATTCACGTTTAATGTCTTCAATTAACTCAAAACGGGTTCCCCGGAGCGGTCGTTTGAGTTTGCTGAACAGCCAGAAGTCACACGGAGCTAAATCAGGCAAATATGGTGGTTGCCAACCCAAGAGTTATCGACCCATAATTTCGGCCTCTTTTTATGAATAGCTTCGCGCAAATGACGCATAACACTCAAATAGTATTCCTTGTTGACAGTTTGGCCGGTCGGAAGGAATTCAGAGTGCAACACACCTCGATAATCGAAGAAAACTGTCAACATCACCTTGATTTTTGACTTGCTTTGACGTGGTTTTTTTCGGCTTCGGCTCACCTTTGGCATGATATTTGGCCGATTGATCGTCTGTTTCCGGGTCGTAATCATAGATTCAAGACTCATCGCCAGTTATAATACGTTTCATGATATCCTATCCAACGCGACGCTGTTCTTCCAAAAAATTTTATGATTTTGGAACCAATCGTGCTTTCACTTTTCTTAGGCCCAAATGATCTTTCAAAATGATTTTCACTGATCCTTCCGATATTTCAACGATGCCAGTAAGGTCTCTTACTGTTAATCGTCGATTTTCGAGCATCAATCAATTGATTTTATTAACGTGTTGATCATCAGTTGATGTTAATGGCCGTCCTAGACATGGTTCGTCGTCTTTCCGCAATTGATTCCGCACACAAAATTTAATGGAACTTCTTTGTTGAATAATTTCACTCATTGTAAAAATCGCCGAATGCACTTTTTGTACTTCAGAAAGACCAGCGTATACTAAACACTAATGACTATTTTGATGTGGCATTTGGCACAGATGTTACTGACAGTCATACCAACATGGAAAAAACAATATTTCGACAAATGGTTTTCCGCGCGAAATTTAAATCAACTTTACGTCTTAATACTTTTTGCGGCCTTATAGTACTCTTGCCAGAATGTTTTTCTCGCTCGATTTAGAGGTTTTGAATTTGATATAATATCTGCGATTTGCAAATACGACTTCATAAGTTGGTAAATTTTTGGCAATTTAAGATTAGTTTTTTGAAGCAGACCCCCGTGCCAAACTTTATCGAATGCTTGGACAACATTCAAAAAGTCAGCGGTGCAGTATTTTTTCTCTTCGTATGCTGATCTTATTTCTGTAGCTGTTCGGTGCACTTGCTTTATGGTTCCGTGCTCGTCTCTGGAACCAAATTGACGATTAGGGTAGTTATTTCGTAGTTAATATGTTTAATAATTGTTTTTCGAATACTTTCGATATGATTGGAATTAGGTGTATTGGTCTATATGACGACTTTGGTAGGATACGGTCAGGCTTTAACAGTTTAAAGAACTCAGGGATATATCCTGATTCATAAATTGAATTTAATGTTTGAGCCAGGCGTCCAACGGCACCCTCAAGCAGTTCTTCAAGCATTACACCTGTAATTCGATCACACCCAGGGGCTTTCTTTAATTGAATTTGATGTGCAAAAATAAACTTTACTAGTGGTTTCTTTATCTTGAATTTCCTCTCAGGTCTGATTACTTCGTTTCCTCTTTGAACCACCGATAATCCGATATTCAAGGTTTGGAGTAAATACACTTCCATGTGGTCCGTGTGATCAGCAAAGGCTATAGCTTTTCCTCGTCACTTCTAGCCCATTCAGTGTTAGAAAGACGAATTGGCGGGCTTGTTTGCTGAGGCCGTTTAAGATATTTATTGGCTTTCCACAAACAAAAGTTTGTGACCGAATGGGGAGATAATACCAAAAGTCCATCTTGTTTATTTGTAGTAGGCGTTTCTCTTTGACTCGATCGATTAATTTGCCAGATGCGTCTTAAGCGGCGTTTTTTTTTGTAAAAACATTTTCTATTTCATGGTGTATATTGTAAGTTTGCTCTTTGGTTTAGGCGAGGCTGACATAGCTGCACTCACCGGTTAATAAATTGTTAAAATTTATTACAAAATCAATGAATCTATTCGGGCACGTTTCGCGCATTATAATATTTAAGAACTAAACCGATAAACACTCGTGAACGGATTCAAATTTACAACGTTCGGAACCAAAATGTTGATTTATTTTTTAACACACGAGTACATTTTGTTTTCAATATTTTATTACGACATTGCCAACAGAACGAAATGATTATTCATTATCTATTAGCAACTGCATTATATTTTGTAGCACGCAATTCTACCATACAATGCAGTTCAGTGTGTAATCGTTGATGCATGATCTATATATGAGATGCATGATCTATGTATGTGTTACGTATATTAAGTCGTTTGAACTAAACGTTACTTTGTCGGCGAGAATGAACAATATTGCTTTAAATCACTCCAAGATGTTTGGACATCCACATCACTCCCCTTCCGAGAAATTTTTTTTCGAGATGTCGGAATAGAAGAAACAAACAAATATAAAAACAAACTAATACGCAATTATAAAAAAATTAAGAAAGTAAACATCTTTACCAAAACCACCATCAGCGTTACTGCTATCAGTTCGATAAATTGTAGTTTAGACGGCCACGCATTGCTTTCTTAGGCGTCTTGATTCGATAGGGCTAGTGTAGGTTGTGTCTCCGCGCCATTATCATTGCATCCTATTTGTTTAAAACCCAGTTGTCCATTGCTTCCGGGTGAATGTGAGAAAGAGAAACACTCACCGAATTAGAAAGTTTTAACACAAATTTATTATTTGGGGATAATTTCGTTGTGTTTAGCGTTCTCAAAAATTGTTCGTACAATATTATTTTTGTGCTTGTGATTTCGTGTTCGTGCTCTTTTTTGGGTATGTGCTTCAATTTAGGTTACCGAAAATATTTTAAAATTTTCTTGCGCAATGCAATTTCATTAGACTTAATGATTTTTTGCTCTGTTTATCCAATCAATGATGTTTATGCTATAAACACCAGTTGGGCCGTCGTAAGGTGCTGTTAGGGTTGGTTTTACCTTTTTGATGAGGACAGAAACGTGTTTACAAGTAAGAAGATTCTTTGGAATATATATGTTGCATTGACAATGTGAGCGTGTATCTGTTGATACAAGGTTTTGCATGTAATTCAGAAGTTTTTGGACGTATGACATAGGATCTAGTTGTTTCGGGTAAGAAGGAATCAAAAAATCTCCGTGAGTATTTGTCCGTAGACTAACTCGGCCGTGTAACAATTTAATTCGCCATTCGAGTCGTTCTTATCGGAAGTTAAAATGGGAAATCGGATCTGGCGATGAAATTGGATAGTAACGCTTTCGATCGATTATGTTAATTATTAATGGTGCTAGTAGACCTACCAGATCTGTATGTATTTTTTCAAATCAAAACTTTGGAATTCACATCGAGTGTGTTATGTTATTTTTTGAATTTTAGCTGGCAATGCAAGTTTTAGCCCAATTTCATTTTCATTATTGGCCTTAAGTATTTCGAGGTTACGTTTTTACTTGATGCTCTAACTCCAGGATGAGTTATTTTGTCAATGTTATCAAAGATTTTACGTTTCATATTGCTGCCGGGATATGAAGCCGAGGAGTCGTGTTTGACGTTTCACACCATATTGACCTCGAGTCGTTATTCGCTGAGACCTTTTCGAGGTTTAATCTTTTATTTAATAGAATCACACCAACTAGATAAGCATTAAGTTCTACATCCTGTTCCTGTGATTGAATTTGTTTATCAATATCGCAACTAATGAAAGTTTCCGTCTAAACGGAAATGTAGTTGTGTAGAGAGAGAGTGTCAGCCATAACCGATTCTGCCCCGAACTTCTATCTGTTTAGAAATTAATGGATGTTATAACGGTTTGTAATCAATATATACACGAAGTTTGCGGCCTTCTGGAGTTATTTGATTCCTGTGGCCGCGAACTTTTTATAAAATAATGCTAAAGGTTTTCAATCGTTACTGGTTAACTGTTCTAGGACAGCCATGCTTGAAGCGTCAGTTATATACAATAAATTGTATTATCCATGAGCTGTGCAAATAACGTGCAGTTAGCGAGAATTCTTTATTGTCTCTAGAGCTACTTGACATTTTGATGGCCAAGATAATATTAATTTTTACTTTGCTTAATTAAAGAGTTCATTTGATTGTAAATTGGCACTAGTGTTTCTGCCAAGTTGGGTATAAATCTATGATAATAATTTACCATCCCAACACTGTTTTTTGAGGGCTGAATTGCCTTTTGAGTTACTACATGACTCAGGAAATTTTGGAACACCAAACTAACATTTAGACAAGCGACTGGTGGTACCGTTTCTGGTAAACTCTTGAAAAGTACTCGTAATTGTTCAGTGTTTTTCTCGGCCATTTTACTCGCGACTTGGATATCATCGACTTTAGCAAAAAGAAATGGTAAATCATTGGTTAGTTCGACAATAAATGTTTCGCCTGTGTTTCTCAGACCAAAAGTAATGCGACAGAAATCGAATATTCCAAAAGGTGTTGTTATTGCTGTTTTAAATTCAGTCTGGAATAATAACGGCGATAACCGCCAATAGTCGCCACATGGCCTCCAATCATTTTGTCCCTTTCTAGGAACCATAGGCAGAGGAGAGGATGTAGATTGGTTACATATAGACTAAAGTTTTGCATGTACCGAAAAGCAAATTTTTCGAGGTCAGCTCGACGTTGTTTGCAGAAAGTAAGTTGGCCTTTTATCACAATTCTGTGAAAAGGTGTTGGGCATTTTACATGTAAATAACGTTATCTACATATTGATGTAAATAACGTAAATTACATAAAAATTTGTGTAATTTAAATAAAGTAACTGAAAATATTGTGTAAATGTAACAAATGTTTGTTTATCAGGGTTATACACATCATAAATATCAAGCAATCAGTTCATTTATGCGGTCAATCAAAATTATTTTAGACTTTTAGTTCACAAGAAGAATCACAAGAAGAATTTCATATATGTATCTACACTGTCATCTGTGTTTTTCTTAAACAAGTTCTATCAACGATTAGTGAAATCTTTTGGTTTAGTTTGCTACATATGAGAAAGATAATAGTTTTTATTTTGTAATGCATGCCATCTATTATCAAATTGTAGCGTTTTATACGGTTTCTTCCTAAATGTCAATCAGTCGAGTAAATGTCATTAACCATCATATCAAAAAGGTAATTTATTTCCACCACCAAAACATCCATACAGTGATCCGTTTAATATATCTGATGATTTTTACTACATGCCGAAATCATCAGAAACAACCATGAGATTCAAAGTCCGAAAAGGACTGAAAGCATTCCATCGTCCACCAATAAAAAAATATTCGCATTCACCCAATTTAACCTTATCCTGTAGTACCGCTGCTAAAATACATTCTAAACAAAAAAAAACACGAAAGTGGGAAAGAATTGCGTCTATTGGTGGAGGAACTAAAATTATAAACGAAAACCGAGAGAAGAATTGGGTCGTCCAGAGCTTAAATATGATGAAGTTGCGTATGTTCACACAAGCTCAATACTTCATCCTGGACAAGCACCTATTTATCCACATCAATTTCAGTCAGATTTTCTACTAATTCGTACAAAGGAGGACTACTATCTTCGGAAGATTTATGGGCAAGAAGAATGCCCTCTATAAGGAATTCCAACACCAAATTCAAAAACAGCTAACCATTTTGTTCGAGCTGATTTGTAAGTTCTACAGGAAATTACAGTTGTTCTTGGTCAAGGTACTTCGACTACTTTGACAAATATTTTTAGGCGGATTTTCTTATCTAACGTGCTAACCAAAATTATTCTTAGTTATCATTGTACACGGCGATGATGATAGCTAGCAACCGACCACAGCTATGGTACAACTAAGTCATTTTATAATCCACAAGACGACTCAGTCGATGTAGACCCAAATTATGCATACACACAAACTGTGCTCTATATATTTTGATTTTCAAATTAAAGACGATCATCGAATTTGGTGGCATTTTAACTGTGGCATTCAACGATACAACGTTCACGAGTAAGTCATATCTTTTTTCCTGGGCAAGTGTAGGAAATTCTTTTAGCAATGAATCATATGATCCAACGAAACTAAAAGTTCGTTGTGATGGCGAGCTTACGAAATAAAATGTTTTTATAGTGGATTGTTGTAGGATCGATTCAACCTGAAATCAAAATATTTGTTTATTTCTACTTAGAAATATTTTGGAGCATATGACTTTTCCGTTCTGATTTCATGTTCTTCCCCTGGTTTCTATCGTCAATATTTGTTTCAGGATTACAAGATAAATTGTTCATTATTTCTCTTGTTTTAATTTAATTCCAATTATAACAAAAAATTCGTTTGGCGTTTATTTAACTAAATCAAGAATAGTCGTTGAAATTGCCTTTGCTCGTCTGAAGAGTAGATGGCGAATGTTACAGAAATCATGGATGTCAATATTTTTCTAGTGCCTTCGATCATTGCTGCTACCTGTCGCATTCAACACAATATTGTGGAAATAAGAAAACTACCATTTCGGCTTCAATGGCGAACGGAGTTAACTGAAAATAATAAAATATACCCACAGCCACAGCAAACAAATTCATCAAATCGGTTTTCAACATCTAACGAAATACGGGACCATTTTAAAAATTGCATCGCTGCAAAAATAATTAAATACTAATTAACTTGCTTATTAGATTTTTACATTAAATTTCGGATAAAAAGGATTTATTAGATTTTTCAAAAATTTCGGTGGTATCCTTGGAGAACTTGTTAATCAACTCGTCTGACTTTTTCGAAAATAGACCGTACTCTAATTTAATTAATTATTTTTTTGTTGCTCAAGAAAGTTAACCTGCCGTTCTTTATTAGCTCGTAATACTTCACTTGCATCGGCCTGGTTACGTATCCAGCGTTTATTTAATTTATTAGAACTACAAGACGGCTCTTCGCTAGCCATCGAATCGTAAACAATGAGAACTTCTTCAACTCCCGTTAACAATGAATCAAGAAGCGAAAACAAATTGCTATAAATTCCAATTATACGTACCCACCCGAATTATCTGTTTCACGACTGTCCAAACAACTTTCAATCACTGAGGAAGACGGCCTGTTCCCTAAATTAATTAAATTGGTTAATTCGTCAGAATATAAAATACAACAAAAATTGATTTGAAACCATTGACCTTGGTTCGTATATGATAATTACACTCGGTAAAACTACTGTTGTAACAATTTATATATACTTTGCTATTTAAAACATTTCCAACTGAAAAGTTCACAAAGCTTATCAACCATTACAAATAATAAAATCAATAATATATTACGAGTTGGAAATAATAATAAATACATTTTTAATGTACTAGTTATTTATTATTCAAGCAATTTTAATTAGCAAATTCATAATAGGGTCGTAAATCACATAATCCCCAAACGGAAAATAATTACATTGAAAAGCTTTTCATGTCAAACAAATTTTTAAAGATATTTATGGCGTGTGTTTAAAATATGTGCACAGCTTAAAATTTAATCAAAATCTGGTTTAAATAAAACTTAGAAAAATAATCGGTAAATTATTCAAAGTGACAAAAATTATGATCGATTGGTTTATTTTCTTTTATAATACTTCCGCTAAAAACATTTTAAATGAAGAACTTTAGCGGTGGGGTTTGTCATCAACATATTTTATGTAATATTAATCAAGCACAATAATTTTGGAGTATGCATAATTCAAAATGCTTAACGCTTTTCCTGCAAGTTTTCCTGTGGTATTTGGTTAGAATATAATCTGTTGCACCACTTCTATTGTAGTTTATATTGCTCACGGCACCAAAGGTCAAAGGAATTTACAATTTTAATTACTAATTAGTTGTATTTATATGAAAAATACAATAAATTTATAAGTAGATGCTGCACTCCAAAAATAAACTTTAGTTATTCTGAATTATAATAAAATGTACGCTCTATATGCTGTTATCGAAATTCTTTCCTACGGACAAACCCTTTTGAAAGATGTTTGTAACAATATTTGTAAATGTAACTAGCATTTGGACTACGCCTAGAATTAGTCGTGAGTTCATGCATAACCGAAAACATCGTCAACATCATTAAAGAGTCGTAAGAGGTCTCTCGCGCATCGCTGCTCATTATCAACGAAATTTCGTACCAATCCCTTAAAAAGGATATTTAGGTTGTTAAGATTTTTATTTTTTTGTGGCCCGTTTCAAAATTTACAATTTTAATTTAAATTTCTTTTCATACACCTAACATACATCGATCCCCTTTCACACTTCTATCTGATTTGTTCTAATAAATTCATACACATGCTTATATACGTTCATTCCCATTCGTAATAATTCAGTCAAACTACTTGCACTCAATAGAACATCGAACATTTATCTGTTAAATGCAGAACATTTCAGAATCAAATGTTCGATGTCCTTCACAACCAAAGAGCTTTCAAATAATTCCCATACAACCAAATTGCGTTTCTTCAAACATTCTTTCCAATTTCCATGATTCAATCTCACTCGTTCCATAGTTCGCAACATTTTAGTATCTCCTTTGAGCACCTTAAAGAACGGTTGCCTCAAAGGATACCTAACCAACTCAAAGTACATCTTACCTTTCACCTGAAATTTTTCAACAAACTCTCTCTCCCATTTTCTCCACAGATTCACCTGAAACATGCGAAGGACGCCTCTGGCATTTATGAACTCATATTCATTTAAATCCTCAATCAAACATCCTCGTTTCGCAAGCATATCGGCTCTTTCATTACCTTAGATCTGTAGGTGTGAAGGTATCCATTGAAGGATGACCTCCCACCCACTAGCTTGAAGATACTTATACAGCATTTCCACATACACATTGCCAATATGATTTCCTCCCTTAATAGTTAATTTCAAGTCACTCGGGTAGTCACAGAATAACACTATTTTCCCTCTCCCTTGTGGCATTGCCAACTTGATCCCTTCCATAATCCCCATCAATTCCGCATTAATTATGCAGATACTGTCTTACACTCTTATCATTTTCTCTTTCCTCATTGAAGGAATATAAATTCCCACACCTACGCGACCATCTTTTACACTTGCATCTGTATACACTTCCACATGTGCAACATAATTAATTCGCATTTTGCAAAAATCACTCTTAACCTATAACTCATTCATCATTGCTTTTGTTGTGTCACGAAACTTCAGCCGCACTATTAGATTGCTCTAATCTTGGAGAACAATATGACGAATCTTGAAAAATGTGTAAATATTTTCCAAGATTACCAGTGATCTTGTTGTCCTTTTGTAAATCGTCCCTCTTTACAATCTCTCTTTCACTTCATTCACCAATTTATTGTCCTTAATTAACATTCGCACGGTCTCTCGTACGGTGATCCATTCCCTCGTATAATTAGGAGGCGAATCACACAATTCAGACCACAGAGTGTGTATTGGTGTTTAATTTATCGCTCCCAATACCACTCTGGCACACGCACTCTTCACGTGCATCAACTTTTTAAACCCAACCTTGGACCTATCACCATATGTTCTCATTCCATTGGCAATTTTAGTTGGCACTAGCGCCTTTCGTAACATATCAGTTACACCCGGATGAGCTGCCCATTTCGGTTTGCTCACCCTTTTATAATCACGTCTACTCTTACAACTATCGGCCAATTTTTTCATATGCACTTTGAAACTCATCCTTTTGTCAATCCAGATTCCCGAATACCTAGTCAATTTCATACACATGCTAAAAGCCATACTACAACATTTACTCGAATTTACCCTCAAATTCAATTCACTCAAACAATCGGTTACCTGATTCACACATTCTTGAGCCCGACTCACGGCCTCCTCGATGGTCCTCCCCTTGCCCATAAGGGCAAAGTCTTCTGCAAATTGCAAAATGACTTTGCCTGAGAAGTTACACCTATGTACCAAGCTCATGCACAGGTTGAAGAGAGTTGGTGAGATTTTATTGCCTTGGGGGAGGCCCGTAGTCAAGGCTCCTTCCAATCTATAAGCTCTACCACACAAAACTAACTTTCTCTCATTCATGAACTAATACCCATTTGCAAATTTTCCAAGGAAAGCCCAATTCAATAAGGATCTGATAAAGTTTCCCCGGAACCACGTAATCATATGCCTTTTCTATATCCAAAAAATACCGCCACTACATACTTATTTTCCTTTTGTACTTCCCACACAAACTTTTCTACACATTCATTCGCAGAGTGGTTGTATCGTAACCCAAAGGTGGTTTCCGGCAACAAATTTCCCTCCTTCACAAATTTATCTATACGACCTTTCATCATACCATTCACAATTTTAACAAATTCATTCAACATACATGTTCTTCGGTAATTTGTTGCCAGATTCCTATCCTGATCCCTTTTAGGAATAGGTACCACTCTGATTTCCTTCCATTTTTCCGGTATCTCCATCCATACTTGATTGAGAATTCGAAGCAAGGCCGCCTTGGAGGCTCCTAGATTTGGATATTTCTAAAACCCCACGGAACTCTTCCCATTCAAACTCCTTACACATATCGTTAATAAATTCATTTTCATTATCAGGTAACAAAACTTCATATCTATCGCTCAAATTGCTACGTACGTCCGTAGTCATTTGTAAAAAGACCTCCATTCCCTCCGTCATCTAACACTGCATTTCTACCTTGCGCTCTATATCCTCTCACTCTATTAAATTTATCCCATACATCCTTAGTTGTGGTTCTATATTTCATTTTGGACATACAGTCCCGCCAACTTTTCCTTTTCGATCTACGGATAGCCTTTTTCAATCTTGCATTCATCCTTCCATAATTATGACATATAAATCTATTGAACTCTCTCAATGCTATTCGTTGTTCCACCAACCATTCACCTTGTATTCATTCCCTCTGACATTTATAGTGCACATTTCATTCACTCTCTCTATTTCATCCTCAAGTTGGTTAACCTCATTTGCTTGTTTTTCTTATGAGATTCTCATTCATATGTTCGATCCATTTCTTACCATTCATAAGGACCTTACGGTCTATGTCAACATTTATATCACCTAAGCATGTCCTGATCAAATAATCATCACTACCCAAATTCTCATCTGTGACAATCCAAGTGACTTGGCATAGCAGCCCACCAGATATTAAAGTTAAATCTATCGCGCTGGCTGTCGACGTATCACCCGCTAGAATCACGTCACTTGTGCCTTCCACCCATTCAAACAAAATTTGAAATTCTCGTTGGCTTCTCTCTCGGTCAGCCGTATAGTCGATATTGGAGTTGCATTAAACAAGTTTTAATGCAACAATGTAAATAACAAGTTTCTGTCCAGAGTCCGAGTTTTAGCTGCGATGAATTCGATGTGCTCGAAACGCGGTTACACAGGACCAGGCTGATATTGGCACGTGCCAATATCGCCACTCCAACGAAGCCATCAGCACTCGGTCTGGACATAAAATTAAATCCTTTCACACGAAACGTCTTACCTTCACGCTCACAAGTTTCACACAAACTCATCACATTCACATCGTTATTGGTCAGGTAATTCTGCAACATATCGCCATTGGCCAATTTCCACGCAATCATTGGATCTCAGCATTCGCTCTACCTTTCAAAGAAATGAAGAAGGAGGAGGGCATTTATAAACGCCAAAGCGATCTCTCTCCTCCTTGCCTCATTCATCATCAAACATACTTACATGGTGATTTCCCAATAGTGTTAATTCATTTGGAGTTAAATTAGAATATCGCAATGCTAGCCATGCTCCATTTTTTTTATTGTCTCTATGTCCATTGCTGTATTACAAGTTGTTTGTTGATTTGATTGCAGTTGTTGTTGCAATCTTTCTTGTTGTTGTGGTACTTTATCTCTTTGTTGCTGTTGCTGTGGTTGGTTTAATTTTGTCTGTTGTTGCCTTGAAGTTGAAATGGTTTTTTGATATGATTGTGGCTTTGTCTGTTCTAGTTGGTTTTTTTTGTGTTGCGGCTTTTGTGGTGTGTTTGGTGGGTTAAAGGCGGTTTTTAGTGTATCTGCATATGTTGTCTGGTTAGCTGGTGTGGTGTGTGCGTATAGCCGAAAATATTTGGCTTTCGCCTCGGGAAATGTTAATCTATCTACAGTTTTTTTTCACTATTTATACTTCTCGTTTATATACTCGACATTCCTTATTGTTGCTGGTGTGTGCTTCTCCACAATTTATGCATTTTAGTATAGTGCACGGCTGTTTGTGTGGTGTTGCTTCACTACATTTGTAGCACTTAGGATCGCTTGCGCATCTCTTTTTGGTGTACCCCAATTTGTGGCATTCGGTGCACTTCAACGGACTTGGAATATACAACCGAATGGTTAGTTGTATAAAGCCTGCCCTTACATATTCCGGTAACACTGGTGAATTAAAAATCAGGAGAATTCCTGCTGTGTCCGTTAATTTGTTTTCCACCCATTTCTTTGTTTTATATACCTCTATGACGCCGTGGTCCTTGAGCCCTTCTTTGATTTCCTCCTCAGTTAATTTTTTTTCGTCGTAGCAGAAAATGATAGATTTGTAACTGTTTAATATTGGGTGTTCCATCACTTTTATTTTGGCCAATTGCCCTAGAGATGTGGCGTTCAGTAATGATCCGTCGCTGCCTGATTTTTTGTCAGAACCAGCAGTTCTCCAGCTCTTGAGCGTTGCGTTTTAATGATACCTTTAGCTTTGGTTATCATATCCAGCGCTTTTTGTATTCCAATCCTTTATATCTGCATCGCCATCCTAATCTCTTTGTTCGCATTTCTTCGATCTTTTTCCTTTTGGAGGAATTATATTTGCGTTCACCACCTTTTTTAATACTATAAAATTGTTCTTACACCACTATAAAACTATTTCAACTTAATGAAAACCCAAAACCCATTAAATTAAATATTTATCAAATGAAAAATGATTTTTGCACCGAGCTGTCAACATTTTTAAGTGTACGAAGGTGTACATCCACAATGATGGGTTAGGTTGTTAAGACTTAAGATACAAATTATTTGGTACACACAGAAAACTAAAAAGAATTTCTCTTCCCATGGATTGTTACTACAAGATTCAAACTACAATCGTTTCGGTTGATGATAATATCGTCGGATATACAGGGTGGGCCAAATTTTTTTTTTTTTTGAATTACCGATTTTTTGAGTATGGTAAGGGTTATGTCACTTCTGATTTGACCGAATTCGCTTGAACAACGCTGGGAAGTATTGAAACATTAATTCGAAAATGTTGGCAAAAAAATTATCTTTTCGGATGAGGCGCTTTTCCATCTTGGCGGCTATGTAAACAAGCAGAATTGTCACATTTTGGTCACGGAGAACCAGCACCTGATCGTAGAGAAGCCGGTGCATCCTCAACGAGTAACTGTTTGGTGCGGATTTTGGTCCGGTGGCATCATTGGGCCACTTTCCTTTGAAAATGTGCATGGAGCCTCCGTTGTCAATGGTGAGCACTACCGCGCCATGATAAACAATTTTTTGTTCACGACACTTGAAGAGACAATTGATCTTTTGGTCTTCGAAGATCGAATTATCAGCAGAAATGCTGATGTGATTTGGCCGCCTCGGAGCTGTGATTTGACGCCGCGGGACTATTATCTTTGGGGTGTCGTCGAAGATAAGTGTTACGCCGATAAACCAGCAACGATTGACGCTCTCACGAATAATATTTGCATTGCCATTGAAGACATAATGCCGCATACCATCGAAAATGTGCTCAAAAATTGGACCGACCGTATGGGGTGCGTCAAGGCCAGCCGAGGCAGTCATATGAATGAAATAATATTCCATAATTAATCGGAATGATTGTTCTTTACAATGGAACAATAAATTTGAACAAATATTGAGAACTTTTTGTGTTATTGCATTTAAAAAAAATTATTTGGCCCACCCTCTATTTTTCAAATACTTGTCCTCTTTCTATCACAACCACTCGTAACGTTTCTCTTTACTGCTACAAATGTGTTCGTTCTTCGTTCATGCTTTGCTGCGAGCCATTTGATTCACTTTTCTTTTCTGCTCTTCACTGCAACTTCTGCTCTGTTGATTTAATTGTAATCGAACTTTCTTCTACTCGATGACGCAATTCGTTCCTCTTGTCAAGAAAGTCTTGCAGGTCTCAATTATGGACTACATTTCCGGCTACAGGATGCCTTCTTCGAGGATTAAGTTGCTTCGTCAAATGATTATTTCTTTCTTACCGACATTCTCGAATATAGTGATCCAATTTCCCCCACCTGATGCATTGAGATTTGATTTTCTAAGTTGCCACTCTATGGTGTCGACAAACCCCATACGCCGCAAACCCTTTGTGCTGTCCTTCTCATGGTTCTATCTATTAGAGTCTCGATTACTGTCTTGTCCTCAAAGTTGGGCTGCCACAATGTAATAGATAAGCGAATATGTGTCTGCCTCGTATTCAAAAGTAAACAATACTTCATTCATTGTTCGTTCACACGTTAGCCCTCAAATATAGTTTTAATTTAACGAATCTAACAGCATTACATAATCCAAACAATCAACGGAAGATTTTCATAAGCCCGTTCTAATTAGCGGGTACATTTTACAATAAGTCTGTTGTTCAGTATTGCAGAGCTAGATCGAGTTGTTCAAACACGTCCCATCTATAATATTGAGAAAATCTCGAACGGGAGCTCACTACTGAACTTCTGTCTCGCGAAGTCCCGACAACAACCATTTTTAAATTAATAAGCATAATAATAATTTTTCAACCATCTACCGCTTTATTCTACGTGAAACTATTTCTCCCTTAGAGACTTAATTTCTTTGCCCAGAATCTGCTTAATTTGATCCAATTTCTGGCCTCGTTTTTAATTTTTTTTTTGCTCAAGAGAGTGTTTGCGTATTCTGTTTTGAGCGAAGTTGATTGAACCATCAACTGAGCCTGCAAGCTTTTGTTCATTTGAAGCAACAACGTCCATATGTCTTCAATATCCTGGGTTTGTTGATTGTTTTGGTTGCTAAGGAGTAAACGACCTTACTGATATGCTTGTTGATGCTTTTGTGCGACCCACCGATCCCCCGCTGATCACGATTTCGAATCATTTTTGCGCAAAGACCAATAATAAGCGGCTTTGGGAAGTTCATTATTTTAGTATGAGGATTAGAAATGAAGGTTGAATCAGGAAAAGTTGCCTTTAGAACTGAAAGAAATTTTCATGATCAGAAAACAAGACCGAAAAGAGTATTTTTTAATTCCCTTCGAATTTTGCCAGTTTTTACGCCTAAAATATAATTTTTTAGGAACAGGTATCCTTTCGGATGTCTCAAACTATTAATCCGTAGATGCGGTGTGCATTTTTGTTAAAGAGCATCCGATTAAATAAAATGAAAATACGTATGCGGATAAAAATCTGATTGCCACCGCTTATTTTTTTGAGCGTAGCAACTACATGTCCATGCAATTATCTCAACAAAACGAATATTTAATTGTTAGACATTTTTCTTAAAATAATTCCAAAATTCTTAACTTTATCATATCGTTTCACGAGATTTATACACCTTTAGAGAATCTTTTGGAACTTTAAAAATTTCAAAATTGAATGTAGAGGCCGGCTAGCTAATACTAGATGCCCCGTCATTCATTCAGTTCCACTGCAAAGAATGGTGGTGGTTACGCTTTAAGCGTCGCTTGATATCAATCCAATTTGAGAAATTTTTAAATGCCAAATAGAAAGTGCTTTGTTAGAATCGATAATCTAAAACTACTGTAATAATAGGATTAGAAAAAATTAATTATTTTTGAAATAATTATTATTCTGTCAAAATAATTAGATATGAAATAAATAGAGTAAGCACAATTAATTTTTTTATTGTATTTCTGTATTGTGGTTTGAATAAATAAATATTATCATATCAATTATAAATAAAATAATAATAATAACGTTCATAATTACGAAAACTAATTTCCTTTTTTTTAAATAAGGATTAATGATTTTCCAGGAAATTAAAATTATAGTTTGGTATTATGGTATATGAAAAATGTTTTGTTTATGTCGATAAATTATTAAATAAAAGCTTATCTCTGATATTCGTGCATGCTAAGTTGTATATCAAGCATGTTAACCAAATCAGCATCACAAATGCTAGGCTTCCAAAATATGCAATTCTCTTATGTATTTCTGCATTCTTAAATCTCAAACATGTAAATATTTTATTTATCTTACATCTACAAATTTATAATATGCTTAACGTAGTCTTAAGTACAAGAAAACGATTGGTTTTTGGATTCAACGTACATTTACAAAATCGGAACATGAACAAATAAATGTTTGTTACCAACAAAACTAAACTCACATAATATTAAATATTATATAAGGACCGAAACTCATTTCTTATCTTATTATTTATACTAGAAAATTCTGTCAAATAAAAACCAAAATAAATAAAATTAGAAAACCACAAACATAACGGCAAAAGTATATACATATACACTGTGCAGCTTGGAACGACGAGAATTCTCTAAAGATTTAAATGTGGAAGCTTTTCCTTGTACATTATGAAATCTTCACACTTCCAGCATTTATATAGTAAAGTTTCTTGTCGTGCTAATATGTGCATTTTAATAGAATGTAACATTAACATTTAATGTTTATGTTTAAAATTTGTAGACAATTTTATAATATGAGAACTAAATAATTGTACGGTTTGCTCTTGTGAAATCTCGGGAAGAGTATAGCAGACCCTAACCTCCAAAAATAATTATTTTCATAAGTAAACATTTTATAAATGTTGTGTCCCATCAGAAATCTAACTAATTTTGTTAGACAAACAATTTAGACAGAATATTTTGGTATATATATACATATATATATATATATATATATATATATATATATATATATATATATATATATATATATATATATATATATATATATATATATATATATATATATATATATATATATATATATATATATATATATATATATATATATATAGATATATATATATATATATATATATATATATACATATATAATATATTATATATATATATATATATATATATATATATATATATATATATATATATATATATATATATATATATATATATATATATATATACGAATTTCGGGCTTCACAAGGATTCGTTACGGATTTTGCAATAGTAACACTGATTCTTTTTATTAACCCGGGTACAATTTATTTCTCAATAAATGACTACACAGTTCAACACTTTGACTACTTATTTTAATTTCACTGTTTCCTTTTTTACTGTCCCCACTTGATCACTGGTTAAATAACAACTCACTTATGCTGCGATTTTGTCCCCATTTTATACCCAGAAATGCGATTCTCGATCTTTCCATATTGCACTGTTGCAGCTAAATTGTCCATGTATTTGTGTATTTATTCGAGGCGAATCTGTAATCGTTGTTGTAATTTTACACATCACGTTATGCATTTTCCCTTTTTATATTCCATTTTCTACTTCCATGCTCTACTTCCATCGGTCACGTCCATCTTCTGGAATATATCTGCCATAAAAATTACACTACCCCGATGAGGTTCGAACCATAGATCTTCACCTCACCATCCTCTAACCACTCGGCTAACGACGACTCTGATGTGATCTGTGTGTATGTTAGGTATAATCGTCACATTACCCCCACCTTAATTCTGTTCGTCCCGAACAGATTCATGAAAGCTCCTGTTAACCTAACGATGTGAATCACCTTCATTTTTGTCCTGGGGCTTTGTTGAATCCAGTATACAACATCGTTGATCTGCTTTATAACTTTGTAAGGTCCTTCCCAATTTTGTTGAAGCTTCGTCGATTTCCTTTTTCTTCGTTTGGTATTGTAGAGCCAAACCAAATCTTCTTCCTTAAATCATATGCTGTTTGACCGCCGGTCATATCTCGTCTTCATGCGGTCGCTGGCCTTCACTATGTTGTCTCTTACTGCAGCGTGTACGTTGACCATCCTTTGCCTTAACTCTGCCGTGTAGTCTTGCTTAGTAACTGGCTCCGTCTCAGATGATCCAAATTTAACATCACATGTTAATCGGAGTTTTCTGCCAACCATGGTTGGTGAGTATCCTGTAGTATCATGGATTGCGCTACGATATGCCATCATGAACAATTGAATGCACTGGTCCCAATTGTCCTGTTTGACGTTGACTGTGGATGCAATGGTGTAGTCCTTGTTTTCTTGGTCGAAGTGTAGCTCTAACGGTACTCCAAATCTGCATACCCAATTGATCACAAACACGTCCGAAACCGATCGAGCTTCTTGATTCATTATCGGATATGCTTCGACCCATTCACTGAAATAGTCTATGCAAACAAGCAGCTACCGATTACCATCCTTTGCCAGAGGAAATATGCCAGCAATATCCATCGCGATCTGCTCGAACGGTGTCTGGACGTTGTATTGTTGCATCCTTCCTCTTGTTCTTGTTTCTGGTCCCTTACTGGCTGCGAACACCTCACACTTCCTAAACCAATCCTCCACATCTCCTACATCTTTTCTGTAGTTGACCTAATAGAACCGGAGCCATATCTTGCCTAACATGTTGTTGACGCCTAAATGTGATCCGGAACTGCTGTTATGAATCTCTTGCAGGATTTCTTCTATCCGGTTTTCTGGTAGTTCGATTTGTCGTTTGCTGTCTTTGCCGTCTGTCGATTCCCAAGGTCTTATCAGCAACCCGTTCTCGATCTTCAACGGCTTCCTCTGGGCCCAATAACTTTTCACGGTTGCACTGAAGGTCGCGAACTCTTGTCAGTGCGGTCTGGTACATTCCTCTATCCATTTGATAATTGGGGCAATGGAATGATCGTGTCGCAGGTCTTCCGCTAATTGTTCCCTAGTCCAGTAGTCTTCGGTATCTACTCTGATCCTCGAAACTTGCACAATGGGATTTCCTTGTCCCTGGACATTCCATCTGCGTTGTTCTGAAACAATCTTCGCCTACGCTCGGTTTAGAACGTGTAGGTCTGTAGTCTTTCGATCCATCTCGCAACTTGTCTCTCTGGCTCCTTAAACTGCATTAGCCATTTCAGAGCTGCATGGTCCGTTCGTAAATGAAATACTTGTCTATCGGTATTTATGAAAATGTTTGACACTATCGACCACCGCCATCAATTCTCTCCGGGTTACGCAATAGTTTTTTCAGGTTTTGATAGTGCGCAACTGTAGTATGCTAGAACCCGTTCTGTATCTCCCTGGTTTTGCGACGGCACTGCTACTATTCCCGTATTACTGGTACCGTATCCAAGATGAAAAGATCTCTTGCACGTGGATACGCCAACATTGGAGAACGGCATAACTTCTTCTTTAGCTGCCCATTTAAATGGCTCAGTTTTTTCTGGAAGTCGATGCAGGTTTCTGGCGACATCTGCAAAGTTCGGAACAAATCGTCTATAGTAGGAACATAGCCCTAGAAATCTCCTCAGCTCGTGTATGTTTCTAGGAGTGTGCCATTCTTCTACATCTGCTAGTTTTATTGGATCAGTTCGCACTCCTTGCCTTTATATAATGTACCCCAGGCAATTGACTTCATTTTTGAACAGACTACATTTGGATGCGTTCAGCTTCAATCCGGCTGCTTTGATGGTTTGTATACTAAACATGTTCGCCAATTGAGACCCTGCAGAACGTGCTCCGTCAATCTCTAAAATGAGGCAGGAGCGTTGCATAGTCCAAATGGCATTACTTTAAATTGGTATATGCCATTACCTGCAGTAAAGGCCGTTTTTTCTCTGTCCTCTTCATGGATTGCTGCCTACCAGTACCCACTTTTATGATCCAGCGTGCTGAAGATATTTGCTTCTGATAACGTGTTTAAGATGTAGTCAATTCGTGACAATGGGTAGCTGTGCTTTTAGTTACATCATTCAGCTTACGGTAGTCGACACGACATTTCGAGGAGTTAGTTCAGGTGAACTAATGTCGGTAGTAAAAGTAGAATTAAACGTCGTAGTCGATAACGAATGTTTCCAAACCGAGTTTCACCAATGTACTGTTGGGCCAAGACCTATTAAAAAGACAATCACAACGATTATTCCGAAAATTATTACAATCAAGAAGTTCATCCCCGAGTTAGCTGCGGTGGCCGAAGTAATCGATCAAAAGCCTGTCGGGAAGCGTTTGATCCCTGAAGTGACGACGATGGTTAACAATTACAGTTCCAACAGAAACGCGATAAACAACACAGTAAAGATGATTACCGTGTTGGCACACAATACACCCATTTACTCAAAATCCTCGCCGCTAGCCTCATTAGAGTTGAAGCTAGCGAGAGATTAAACTGGCGAATGGTTGAAGGAAGGCACTGTTAGACCGTGTCATAGTACGCCAGCCCGATCGTCCTAGCTAACAAAAAAAAACCCTAGGCTCAAAGAGGTTATGCATCGATTATCGACGGTTAAATATGGTAGTGATCCGTGATCGATACCCACTACCCCTGATTGACGACCAAATTCAACTTCAACTTGCGCAATGGTTTTTTTCATGTATCAGTAGCAGAAGAGTCGGTCATCTACAAGTCATTCGTTACTCCTTTTGGGCAGTACGAATTTCTAAAGGTACATTTTGGCCTATGTAATTCGCCGGCCATTTTTCCAATGTTCGTTAACAACCAGATATTTCTGAAGTAGAATCGGTCGTAAGGTTGAAACGTGTTTCATAACTCGCCCCCAAAAATGGACTTTATATCAAATGACCAAAGTGTAAGCTGTTAGTAAAGAAGGTCGAATACCTTGGGTACATAATTGAGAACGGTAAAGTCCTACCATCTAAAGACAAACAGAATATCCGTCCATTACAACAGTTTCTTGGTTTGGAGAGCTATTTTAAAAGGAGAGGATCTAATTTTGTCGAAGGGTATTTATTAGTTGCCAAACATTTGTCTGGTTTTCTACGAACTAACGCAATCTTCAAAATTAGTCCCAGTCAGAGAGCGGCTACGGAGACGCTAAAATCTGTTCTGACTTTAAATCCCGTTTTATGTATTTTCTCATTCACATACAAGACAACACCAGGTGAGGAGCGATACACAAGCTACGAACTAGAAGTTCTGGCGATCGTCAAGGTAAAAAAGAAGTTCAGAGTATTCCTTGATATGAAATTCAAAATGGCTACGGATTGTACAGCTTTCAAGGGAATGATGGAGAAAAAGGAATTTTGTGCACGAACTGCAAGAAGAGCACTCTACGTAACGGAATTCGATTACGTGAAAGCACATCGTCAAGGAATCACATATTGATGGTAATACGAGAGGCATTGCTGAATCGCGTAAAAGTGGCGCAGAGAAGTGGTACAGAAATTCAAGCAATTATGAAGAACCTGTCGAAATGAGTAGTGGTGGTGACTAAAAATTGCGTGCAATGAACTATTATCAACAGAAAGGAAGAGAGACAGAACGGGCTCCTAAACGCAATCCCAAAAAGGTGACGCACCTTTCACATCACACCATGTTGACCATCTTTTCACGTAACAACAATGCAGAAAACATACCGGTACATTTTTTGCGTAGTCGGCAGTTTTCCAAAATTTGTTTGTCTGTATTCAACAAAGGGAACAACGGCGAAGAACACCATCGAGAAGCTGGAAGTTCAAAAACATGTATTTGCCAATCCAAGGCGCATTGTTTCAGATCAGGCACCAATATTTACATCTTCCGAGTTTCAAGGTACACCACGCCATTACGACGGGAATCCCATCCGGGAATAGACAAATGGAACGAGTTACTCGAGTAATAATCCCTGTCTTAGCGAAGGTAATAACAGAAGAAAGACTGGTGGAAGTACGGAAGTACGTGGATCGTGTACAAATGTTTTTGCATAATTAATTTCATCGTGCCATAGATCGATTGCATTTCGAACTGATGTGTGGAATAAGAATGAATTCGCCGGAGGATCTACGAATCGTGGAAACGATGAAAACGAAATTTTACGAAAGCCGAGAGAGACTACGGGATGACGCCCGAAGATCGATCTAGAAATTTCAAAAAGAGTACAAACGAAGCTTCGATCGAAAACGAAGAGTGGCGCCAAAGTATAAGATGGACGACTATGGGTTGTTATCAAAAGGACCCAGTTTAGAGCAAGCACAAGATTTTACCAAAGTACATGGTACAGTATGAGGTAATTGTGGTCAAGAAGAATGATTGCTACGACGTGAAGTAGACGAACACCAGTGACAAAATTCGGTGGCAATAATAAAAATTACAATAAACATTCCGAAAAAAAAAAATTTATTGTACTATTTCGTCAATTTTTGAAGGATAATTAATTTTAAATAATCCGTCTTTCAAATTGGATCAAAACATTACAAAGCTTACCAATAATCAACGATTGAAGCTTTGACAATTGATAAATGATCCAGTTCGAATCTGCAGTGCCGCACTCCTCATACACAATTTTGCTTATAATTTTTAAGTCAGGTTGACAGTCTAAGCACCGGAAGTTATAACCATTTAATCCGTCAATAGTGAAATTTGATATTTTTTCCCAAATTTACCCAGACTGATTGGTGTTTTTTGCCGTAAAAATTCAAAAAAAAAATTGATGCTCAATTCTTGGAATAGTTGATCAATTGCGGAGGGATAGTCTATTTTGAATACTCGACGTTCACATTAGACCAAGTACACAATTTGAAGTTTTAGTAAATGATAAATGATCTAGCTCGAATCCGCAATACCACATCCCCCCTATAAAATTTGTCCATTATTTGTAAATCAGGCTTGAAATCTAGCACTGGAAGGTCATATGCCATCTAATTCTGTCATAAGAAAAGTTTGATACTTTATTTCCAAATTTACCAATGAGTAGAAGCCCCTTGCTGCTTTTTTGCCATGAAAATTCAAAAAAAATTGATGCTCAATTCTTTTCAAAGATTCGAGTCTATTAAGTTAACCATTATTTGTAGCACTCACATCAGAATTTATATAAAGCAACTAACCACAACACGCCCTGTATAAACAACTAATAAGAAATTAAATTCGGCCTTAAAACTGTGCCATCCCAATGTAAAGCTCTGCCTACCATAAATTTTGTAGCGGCTGACAGAATCACTTTGTTTAATATTCCCTGATGCAAATATCTACTAAATTTTTCGGTAAATCTTAATTCCTTGGTTACCTGGGTCCTATTCTTGAAATCAGTGGATATTTCCGCATTCGAAACATATTTTGCTTTAGATTTCTCTGTATTATTCGAATTTTTCACCGAGTACTTTAATCATTTTATAAAATTTGTCTACTAAGAGAATAATTTCGAATCGATTAACCCTATCGGAATTTTTCCCTTACTAGGGAAACAAATGTTAAAAAATATGCAAAAAATTAAAAAAAAATCAAAGTAACCAGCGATAAAGCCGAATAATATAAAGAATTAACAAGCAAAATAATTTCCGATTGCGGACATTTACGCCGAATTTAAAAATAAGGCCTCTGGTTCATAATTCCTTCGTCGAAAGTGTAAAACAGGCAGGTCTATATTCTCATTTGGCCGATATTCTCATTCCCCTCGTTTGTTTAATACGAAATGTAATATTTTCCTGCCTCTGATGTCGATCTTCCAGACGAATTTCAAATTTGCGTTTTCTAATATTTTAGGCTCAATGCTGTCATAATGTGCTTCCTATTGTGTCCTGGTATAAGCAGTTAATAGCGGTCCTTTCATTCTGCAGCTTAGGGAAATTACAGCGTGCACTAGGAGATTCGTTATACTGCCGTTTTAAATATGACATTTTAAATATTCCAAATGATGATTACCAGACAAATTTACTCCGACTAGACCGGTTTATGGTTTTTAAGTATAGCTGTCAGACTAGGACATAATTTTTTATATAGTTTAAAAAGACGGATCCTTGATTTTCGAAATTAGGGCTTCTGGAAGAGCACCGGTATCATAATTTCTGTTTTTAAGTTTAATCCTTATAGATTTGCTAAGATAAACCATTTCTCCGCGACAGAGAATTTTTCTATGGTACTTAAGGATAATTGGAACTTAATATACACCAGTGGCACTATTCAGGTATTTCCCCGGGGATAGGAAACTGGGGAAATAATTTCTATGAAATTTATGTTCAATTATTTTATTCTGGCCTACTGAAAAGGAAAGTTTGATATAAATATTTAAAAATTGGGAATAATTGTTCCATACCTAAGTTGGTAGGGCAAATTATTCCCCAGTTAATTTTGTTTTAAAAAAAATTAACATCGGCTTTTCATCTCAGTATGTCAGAAAAAAAATTCTATATAGAAATTAAGTATAAATTCTTTCCCTAATTCCCTATTCCCGGGGGATTACCAGAATAGTGCCACAGAATAAGAACCAACAGACAATTTATTGATAAAAAAATATCAACATAAAAAAATACTTTATAAGAGAAACAAGAGAAAGCAAAGGCTGCTAGACATATTTTGATTTTAAAGTCAACCATATGTATCAAGATTATTTATTTAGTTTTGTTTTTTAATCACTCAGTAAAATCAGAGGCCTGCTACAATTTTATTTAGAACTTTATGGATATTTTATTAATTTTTCTAATCGATGAAATTTGGTAGATTACAATTTTTGCCCGTTTACCGGACTAAAATCGGGAGATGCTTTATATCGCTTATTTTCGTTTTATGATCCTGGAAGTCCCCAAGAAATATCCGAGACTTTAAGGATTCTGAATCCGTCTTGCCTATTTATTGGAAACTAGCATACAACGTTGAAATATTTTAATTAAATAAAATTCTATAAAAAAATTGACTACTGATTACAAAACTAGTTTATCATCATAGTCCATATGCTGCTACCGACAAATAAAACTTGATAATAAACACAAAAAGTTGGCGAACCTGTTTATAAATCTATTAAAATTTTAATAAGAAATTTAAATACGTTTTAGGTTCCCGGCAGCTATTTCCTTTTCTTTAGCAAAAAAAAAACACTACAGTATGCTGGCACATAGCTTACGGTACTACGTACAACATCCGTAATGAAAGGAAATACACTTTTTTTTTTAATTTATTTGTTGCTCATATTTTCCTTTTTCACAAACGTAAAAATAATTATTTTTCTATTTTCCAAATGAACATTTTCTTGCAATTTATATTTATGTTATTTGAATTTTTTTTTGTTTATTTTTTATTTTGTTATCAAAGGGGAAAATAATATTTAATTCTATTTATGTTTATAAATTTATTATTATTTTTAACTTTTAATTTTCGTATAATTTATTTAATTTCATTATTACGTATATGCTCCTATGTACATGTCTGCTGAGCAACAGTAAAAGATAATAAGAGTTTTTCCATAACTGGTGAAATTTAGATTGCTTTTTCTCCGAAATGGAAAATTGAAAAAATATATTTGTATTTTACATTTATTTACTTATTTATTTATTTAAATTGCTGTAATAATAATAATGACATATCCGAAAGCATATATTTATTTATTTACTCATTAATTTTATGTTAATTTCTTGTGATGTTTTCATGTTTTCATTACAATTTTTATTTTGTGTTCGCTTATATTAAAAATTACATGTGTTTGTTTATAATTTGTTAAAATAATGAATGAACTGTAAAGGAAAATTAAAATTATTTCAACTGAAATTAATATTTATTTAACTATTACGCGTGTATACGTGTACAAACACATATTTATTCAATTAATATACTAATGGGTTGTTAATTAATATGTACCCAAGATTCACCACTAATTACGTTGGTGAAGTTTGTCCTTAATCTGTCCTACTAAAAAACAACAATAACAAAATATGTCCATATGTGTTTGTATAATGCCTCGATGGAACGCATTTTAGAATAAATCGTTATATAAAATTATTTTCTAACCAAAATATTAATTTTTTTGAACTTTTACGGCTATAAACGAACATGCCAAGTGACTTACATAATGAGATGCTACTAGGTCTTATCTAATGAAAAAACTTTAGGGTGGTTAGAACAGCGAAATTGACATCGACTCTCTTTAAATCACTAGTTCGGGTCTCCCAAGCTTTTTCGGAAAATCCTAGCAACCCAACCCCAAAATAACTGACATTTTAAAAGTCTACTAGGTTAGATCAGGGAATCGGCAAGAAATCAAAACTACTAAATTTTTAAGGAGCGGAGTACTGAATCCAGCTTGAAATACTTTTGCGCTGTACTCACATCAAAATAGCATTTACAGGACTAAAATCACAATGATAATTAATGCCTTCCGACACAGTATCGATAGGAATGCTGCGAGTTAAATCTTCATCATGTTCATGTCAAGTAGTTCTTACGAATGTGAAGAAAATGCTAATCTTTTGCTAGTTTGATTGTGTTAGTGATATTACCTGCGCAAGACGGAACATGATCGAAGATTAGAGTTTTATTGGATGTATTTATTAAATCCTATTAAAATTAATTGAATAATAATAATTAACCACTTTATTTCGACTAGTTACTTAAATTTTGGATTTGAATCAAAGATATATGAATTTAACTTTTTCAAGATGCTCATATTTAGACATCAAATATAGTGTCCATAATTCTAACCAACAAGTTAGTATAGTAGATAAAACAATATTTTAAGAATTCTCGAAAAAGAGGTATCCCTAAAGATCTTAACAAAACCTCAGATATATAAGGTGTAAGCTAGAATCCATGTCAGTTAGGTAAAATAATCAGAAGCTAGACATTTAGCGGTGGGGACAATTTATTCAATTTAATATTGTGACCAAATATAATAAAAATTGATAGGCCAACTGAGATATCCCCACAGATCTTAACACAACCTCAGGTATATGGAATGTTAGTTGGGAACCATGTCAGTTAGAAAAAATTATCAGGAGCCTCCCATCCAGCGGTAGGAACAGTTCAAAGGATATTGTATTCTGACCAAATATAACAAAAATTCTTAAGCCACATGAGATATCCCTAGAGATCTTAACATAACCTCAGGTATATGGGTAGTTGGAGGCCATGTCAGTTAAAAAATATATTCAGTTGATCCCCATCAAGGGGAGGGGACATTTTATAAAAGTTTGTATTATGGCCAAATATAATAAAAACGATTAGGCCAACTGAGATATCCTTAGAGATCATAATACAACCTCATGTGTATGAAGTGTTAGTAGGGGACCATAGTTATTAGAAGTAATATTCAGGAGCTCCCCATCCAGGGGTGGAAACAATTCATACAATTTAGTCTTATGACCAAATATAATAAAAATTGATAGGCCAACTGAGATATCCCCAGAGATCTTAACACAACCTCAGGTATATGGGGTGTTAGTTGGAAACCACATCAGTTATAAAAAATTATCAGGAGCCTTCCATCCAGAGGTGGAAACAGTGTAGAGGATTTTGCATTATGACCAAATATAACAAAAATTCTTAAACCAAGTGAGATATCCCTAGAGATCTTAATACAACCTCAGGTATATGGGGTATTAGTTGGAGGCCACGTCAGTTAAAAAATATATTTAGTTGATTCCCATCCAGGGGAGGGGACACTTTATAAAAGTTTGTATTATGACCAAATATAATAAAAATGATTAGGCCAACTGAGATATCCTTAGAGATCTTAACACAACCTCATTTGTATGAGGTGTTACTAGGGGCCATATTTATTAAAATAAATATTCAGGAGCTCTTCATCCAGGGGTGGAAACAATTCATACAATTTAATATTATGAATAAAAATTGATAGGTCAACCAAGGTACCCCAGAGATTTTAACACAACCTCAGGTATATGGAATATTAGTTGGGAACCATATAAGTTATACAAAATTATCAGAAGCCTCCCATTCAGGGGTGGAAAAAGTTAAGAGGATTTTGTACTATGACCAAATATAACAAAAGTTCTTAACCCAACTGAGATATCCCTAGATATCTTGACACAACCTCAGGTATATGGGGTGTTAGTTAGAGGCCATGTCAGTTAAAAAATATATTCAGTTGATCCCCATCCAGGGAGGGGACATTTTATAAAAGTATGTATTATGACCAAATATAATAAAAATGATTAGGCCGACTGAGATATCCTAAGAGATCTTAACACAACCTCATGTGTATGAGGTGTTAGAAGAGGACCATTGTTATTAGAAAAAATAATCAGGAGCTCCCCATCCAGGAGTGGAAACAATTCATACAATTTAGTATTATGCCCAAATGTAATAAAAATTGATAGACCAACTGAGATATCCCCAGAGATCTTAAAACAACCTCAGGTATATGGGGTGTTAGTTGGGAACCACATTAGTTATAAAAATTATCAGGAGCCTTCCATCCAGGGGTGGGAGCAGTTTAAAGGTTTTTGTATAATGACAGGTATTTATTGTCAACAAAATATGCTGATCGCATAATTTCAAGATATTGTAAAGTTCCTTGGCCACCAAAAAGCGTGGATTTAACATTACTTGAATATTTTTTGTTGGGTTATTTGAAAGGTAAGGTCTATCCAAAAACAATTAAACAACTTAAAATAACATTCGGGCTGAAATTGAGATCATTGGTCCGAATGACCGATATTGAACGATATATGGTATGAACGATATTGTTGTTCATACATAAATGACCTAGAACCCTAGCCTTATAAATAAAAAATTTTGCCTTTTCATCCCAAAATATGTTTTATTTACAAATGAAAAAAGGACTAACAGGTGGTGCACCATGCGTATATAGGTTATTTGTTTTGACCTTAAGATTTGTAACGTTTGATCAGACCCGGTCCTATTTCATAAAATACAATTTAGTTACTAAAAATGATGGATTTATAGGTTAAAAATTTAAAAATTTATTTCAAAGTGACCATAGAACATTTTCCTAATTCTTAAATATTTGGTGGTCACCTTGCATATTCAGAAAGAACTACATTTTTACCATAATTTACTGTTTTGAAAAATTTCCTCTATTTTATAAATTGAAATTATTATGCACTAGATGATCCGGAAAATTGATTTGATTGTGTCTCTTCATAAGCGGTTATGAGTCCCAATCAACCCTCCAACTCATTGAGCCAAATTCATTGAGTGTGGCAATATTGGCCGCACTCTGTACGGTTTGAGTTTCATTTGGTGAGTAAATGAAATTCGTTCGTAATTCAAATTAATTCAATGTCTTTATGGAAAAGAAATGTGGTTAACATTCTATACAAAGCGTTGTGGTAAACTAAGTTATTTGTTTGTTTGACGCGTAAACAAACAAAGGTGATGGCTTTCCAACACGCGAACACGCGATATACAGTTTTCCATGCGCGAAACACGGAAACTTCAAGCTAATCCCACAAAGTTCCAGCGACTTGCCTAGTGGTTTCTTGACAGTCACCGCGAATGCCAGACGCACGGAGAGTATAATCCGTTTGAACTCGAAATGCAAGTCCGTTGTAAACATCGCGATGCGCGGTATCAAAACATTCTATCCTTTGTATTTCCCCTGTACTTTCCTTTTTCACAACCAGTTTTGTTCCATTACACAGTCGAGGTTCATTGATGTTACGCCACATGAAGATGACTGTGCCTACTTTCAATTTCAAATCATGAGATGGTAATCCGGACACCTCCAGCGAATTCAAGAATTCTGTAGTTGAAAACTGTGTAAACCGATTTGAAGGAAAATAACTGTCCCGAACATAAAATTTGAATGGTCGCGTTGATATCATTGATCTCGCGCCAATATGGCTCGTTTGCTAACCCAATTATGGTTTTTTAAGTTGTGCACTATGTTCGGAACAACTGTCGGTCAATTCGGTCAATTGCCAGAAATTAGTAGATGATGAATGAGGTTGATATGTCAACTGCGATTTTCCCATTACCAATGTCCAAAAATTGCTTAGGAAACACATCTGCAGTTCGATTTTATTGTAATAACACTCACATGTTAGTCGTCAATCAGAGGGTCCTCATTTACCGCCACAAATTTGATGATTTTAAGCACTCGTTTAGTTCGTCAGCTGCAGTTTAACGTCTAACAAGAAATCTGACGAAAATCACCGGACAAAAGAATTATGCTCCCACCAAAAATGTTTTGATCGTCACGAAGATCTATCAACGTTCTGTTCAGCGTCTTCAGTGAACTTTTGTGGGCCATCGTGCATTCGTCCCAAACGATTAGCGCGTCGGCTTAATCGGTCATATTCATTGGGTCGTGTTTGATGTGCACGAACTTGTTGTATCCTGAATCTATTCGCTTGTCGTTCATCTCCAGCCTCTCTCAGACAAATTCACAAAAAAAAGGTGTACTTCAGATGTTGACCTCACAAATTCACTTTGTTCGCACGGTAAGTACAAAAAATTACCACTGGATTCGTGTTGAAAGGGACTTTGAATCTGCATTCTAGATAATTAAATAAACATTGGATTTTTGATATTTTTGAACTTTTGCTGAAAATTGATAAATGTGCGTATTTTTTTGCACCCAAGAGTATTGCCCCACCCAGTTTACCCGAGTATTATTTAAAATTTCTCCGCTTATCTCATTTGATTTCAATAATTCTTCCTTATGTAGTTCAGTGTGTAGTGTCTGTTACTAATCTGCCTCGGATCCTGATTTTATAGTTATTTTTGTAAAACTTTTATTAAGCGCAATATTCGTGTTAGTGAATATTGATTAATGAAGTGGTAAATATGTTATAATTGCGTTCGGTTTTTTAAAGATAACTGCAATATAGTTAAAATAATGTTAATAAATTAAAAGTTACGTTATTTTCCGCTTTGTACAGGTATAAATTTGATATGCACCAACACATATAAACGTTTAGCATAGACTTAGTAGAAACTGCACACTGCTGTATAAACATGTGAAGTTTATGCTAATTTGTTCACTAGTAAAACTTTAGCAGTATCTTCACATGCATGTAGTTCTTACAAATCTATCGTAATGTTAGTTTATTTGGATTTTACGGGTTTACTTCAAAGTAAAATATAAAAAACCAACAACCTCATTTTAAAAGAAATATTTAACGATCCACCATTTTATTTGGTAAGCAGTACTTGAGTGCCTCTATTGCTGTTATTAAAAAAAACCGGAAGAGCGAAATTAATCTTAATTTTCACTTTCCTAACCTTCCTTCACTTACCATTGCAATCATTAAGTTAAGTGTGTTTGCCGTTGTAGACCGTTGGCATTGCTAATGCTAATCCTGGAACTTGGGAGTATAAATAATGACGTTAAATAAATCGAAAGTGGTTATTGGATCTCTTTGAACACTCATTGCATAGTTGAAACTCCCATTGACTATACCTGAGCCATTAACGTTGGAGTGCTTATTTTAAAGACAAATCATAAATCAGTTCACGCAATGGAATATAACCTCTTCTACGACATTAACCCACAAATTACCAATGTTCAAATCGCCGCACAAATTTTCATTTTCGGCATGCATAATTAATTAGATATATGCTAGGGCCGTTAATTCACTGTGTCTGAAAATTATTACTCGGCTATCGCAATTAATGATTGGTATCGAGAAATCCGGCTCGTAAAATCGTTTATATTTTTAAATTTTCCGTAAAATAACGATGCCAAAATATTCGAAATTTCTGTTTGTTCAGTGATCTCTGAAAAAAAGGCCATTTTGTAATCTTGTTAGGTAAGAAATTCTGCATTGCTATGAACAAAAATAATTAATAGCTTAAACATAAAACTTTGATTAGATTAGAACAGATCTTTTCGAATGCAGTAACTAATAAGTAACTATTAAAAGAATAAAACTTTTTCATGAAAGAAAATTCCATTAAAAAGAGTTGCATTTCGCATGAAGCCTTTGCAAAATTTTAAACTTGGCTCAAAATAGTACCTACGTGAGTAACTTTAATCATTAAACTGATTAAATATTGTAGTCATAGGAGTTAGAGTTGTTGAACACTAGAATTTTCTAGAAATTCTAGAATTGTAGAATTTTCTCAAAAGTACTAAAAATCGTTCGATGTTATCGGATTACTTTTCATAAAGCCAAAGTATCGAAAAAAGTACTATAGTATCGACAATATCATCCTTGGGTCACATTAAACCGATAAACATCTCAATTTTGACCAAATTGGGGGATTAAGTTGTTTTAGAACAGCCAAATTGACATTGACTGCAATACAATGCAGACAAAAATGAATTGAAAATAGTTGTCCCTATATTTCCTGCCCCAATAAAACTATTCGGGTAATTTCCCGGGAATAGGGAACTGAGCATTTATAAATTGAGAATAATTTGTTCATACCTAATTTGGCAGGAAAAATGATTCAAAAATTAATTTGTTTTAAAAAAAATTAGCACTAACTATTTACCTCAGTATGCCAGAAAAACATTTTTCAAATAAAAATTACATATAAATCCTTTCCACAATTCCCTATTCCAGGAAATTACCAGAATAGAGGCACAGGAGCCGTATTCTTGAAATCGGTGGAAATTTTCCCAATCGGAATATGATTTGCGTTAAAATTCTTTATTTTATTCAATACAATCGGAACAATTCCGACTAAGTTAATCGATGCAAATATTAGTAAACCTGAAAACAAATTTGAAAAAATTATTAAAGTAGCCGGCGAAAAATTCGAATAAAATAGAGAATTTCAAAGCAAATTGTATTCCGATTGGGGAAATTTCCACCGATTTCAAGA
Source organism: Nephrotoma guestfalica (assembly GCA_963691935.1). Lineage (NCBI taxonomy): Eukaryota > Metazoa > Arthropoda > Insecta > Diptera > Tipulidae > Nephrotoma > Nephrotoma guestfalica. Next base: position 249,284,112 of record OY829913.1, on the reverse strand, counting down.
ATACGGCTCCAGTGGCACTATTCTGGCTTTCCCTGGGAATTGGGAATTGGGAAAAATATTTGCATAGCATTTTTGTCTAATTTAGTTCTTATGGCCTACTGTTGGAATTAGTTTGGTGTAAATGTTTTTGAAACAAAGATGTATTGGGATTTATATTCCCCTATAAAACTTTTGTGGAGCAAATATTTCCCAATCAACTTTGTTTCGAAAATATTTACACCACATTAATTCCGACAGTAGGCCAGAAAAATATAATTTAGACAAAAATGCTATGCACATATTTTTCCCAATTCCCTATTCCCAGGGAAAGCCAGAATAGTGCCACAGGGCACTTAATCGAAATTACTCTATCTTTGAGCGAAGTTATTAATAATACGTAATACGTAACGTTTGGAGTATATAATGGTCTACACCTGAAAACCTACATGGTCACATTTTAAATGACTTAAATCTACGACTTGAAAAAAATTAATTTTAAAATTACTATTGCTGATTAATTTCATTTTGGAAATGAATTAAGGTTCCCATTCAAAATTATTTAGAGGAATTAATAATGAATTATTAATTCAGAGTTCAGTAGGTCTCCCGTTGAATATTAGGGCCGATTGCTGAATCTAAAATTCGTAACCTCAAATTTTATTGTAATTGAAGCATACATGCGATTTCTTTGTGAAATTTTGGGTGATTCTGGTTGATAGCCAAATATTATATTTATATCGAAGTGAGGTAACCAAACTTCCAACGAATTGGTAACCTCACCTCGATAAAAAAATAATATCTGGCTATCACCCAGAATAACCAAAAATTTTTAAATATTCGATAAAATTCAAAAAATTATGTTTAAAATTAGCACTTTATACAGACACGATACTCAATGAACAAAATCATTACTACGCAATAAAATGTTAAAGCACAAATTCATGTATATAGGTATTTGTAACAGCTATCAAACAATACACATTTTATGAAAATTCTGGTAAAATCACTGAAATACCCCAATATTGGTATGAAGCTTGAAAATTCAACAGCCAAAAAATCGATTGAACTGGGAACCCATTCCTATGACGCCGTACTTGTATGCTACCCTTTTGCTTAAGTACTGGATGTTGAACATGGATAATGAAAGTAAATACATTAATTAGCATCGTACCTAGGCATATTATCACATATCTCGGTTTCAGGTATCCCATGAGTAGCAAAAATTGTTTTTAAATTGATGATAATTTCCGAGGCTAGTTTATTTTTTAACAGTAGCTCCTCTATCCAATTCGAATAATAATCAGTTATGACTAAATAGCCATCACTTCCAACTTGCATAATATCACAAATTAATGGCTCCTTGGCATTTGAGTTTGCAGATTTTCCATTTGTCTATGAAATTTTCAAACTCCGTATCAATACCAATATACCATTATTATTTTAATATAGCGCTGGATGCAGAAAAAATCTTTGAAGATACAAATATTTTCCGGGTTCCTTGACTAGACTCGAAGTGGATTACATAGACGATTAGGATCGTGTATATCGAACAATTACAGGATCGTGTGAAACCATAACAGGATATATATTATCTCCCCGGATGTTACCGCGTCTTTACCCCCGGATATTAACACTCTGTATATTAGCCGCTCCTCCTCCCCCATTACACCCTGGGCATTACCCTCCCTGCCATTACTTCCCGGTAATTTTATTAGATGATTAAGGGATCGTCTGATAGGTTCGGTAAACAATATTTAAACAATTTGTTTTCAGAAATGCGTGAGTTTTGATATCAAATTCTACTAAAAACATGACAGTTGACAAAAAAATCGAAACCATTTGTTAAACATGAAAATGTTTTCAAAAGTTAGCTGATTGCGGTACAATATACCATTTCGTCAGGAGTTTTTTTTAATTTTTTATTATGACGGTTTCAAATTCAGCTTGAAAAGAAGAACTATAACATACTATATGTCGCAAAAAATTGTAAACCTGTGTTAAATCTCTATAAATTCATATTATATTTCAAGGTTCGATCTCTCATTTTGTAAAAATAAGTGTAAATTTCAGGTAATGTATTGTACATAAATATGTTATTTAACATAGTCGTGCTATGGTCCTTTCTCTATCTACATAGACCAGTAAGCTTTTTTATGATATTTTAACTAGGAGCTGAGATTATGGATTTTCTCGTCAACCGATGTTCCAAAATCCAAGAGTACTGTTCAGCTATATATATTCAGCGTTATTTTCCCTTACAAATGACGATTATCGACAAATGCTCATGACTATTTTCTATGCCATGCTGAATAATTACGTAGAACATAATTTTAAACTATCCAAACCTGGGCCATCAGTTATAGGGCATTTTTGTTAATATGGATATTTTCTGAGAATAGCATGTGGATGATTAGAGCTTTTTTATAAAATGTCATTTGTATGCGAAAATATATTGTTCAACAGTATTTTTCGATTTTGGAGCATCGCTTGGAGAAAAACCATATGGGAAAATGATTTGGGTAATGGCGGGAAGTAATAACTGGGATGACCATTGGGGGTATTAACTGGCTAGGCAACGGTGGGCAGGTAATGTTCGGGGTATTGGCCTTTCGATTGGCTTTGAGGTAAGGGCGGGGGTATTGTCCTCGGACTTAATATCCGGGGAATAAAGTCCTAGACCTAAGGGAGGTACTGATGGTGTACGCTTATTTACTGATGTGCAAGTCGCACGCGCTAATTTACCTATAGTGATACACGCAGTTAGCATCGGTTATCCGAAGTATCGGTTAATTAAAGTGCCGGTCGAGACGGTAGACAGGGATTGACAATTGATTTAGGTTGTTTACTACTGCATTGGCCATTAAACGTACATAGTTAAAATCCGTAAATTCACGTTGTTGAAAGTGTGTTTCAATGGAACGAAGCAAATTTTAGTCTATCAAAATTTCGTAAAATATTGCGTGCAGATGCTTGATATCGAATGTAAATGATTCCTGGAAGTGGTGCTACATGTAATAGGACGCATAATAGGTACCATAATAATTAATTAGGTGAATAAGATCTAAGCCGAACAGCCTATTAAATAAATTTTACTAACATTTAAAACTAATGTTTTGATTTGACCTACCGGAGGCAGATGGTTTTTGATATGCCAGTATTTTTGTTTCTTGCAGGTGGTGTTGACAATTTTATTGTAACTTTTTAACAGTTTAGTTTAGTTCAATTTGTTTTTCGAAATTATCATATTTTCTAAAAGGAATGTGAAAAAATTAAGTTCTCTGGTAACAGCAAAATGTACTCATTTGCCCAGTAATATGTGGCGCTACAGTACCAATCTGACAAATTTGTTTTGTAAAAATTTAATTATACTTTTCACAATGTTTGAAATTCACAATTGAACTGTAAAACTGTCATTTCCAGTTGACAAGCTCGTACTGTAAACCAATAAGAAAACAACAAAACAAATAATAATCGACATTGTCTACGAATATTCTACATACTCTACTTACACGAATAACGTTATAATTAATTTTATGTCTGTACTCCTTTAATACATGTTTTACTTCTACTCAGATTAATGCAGTCAAAACTGTCTTCTCCCGTTAACAAGGATTTCTATTTTAGATTTAGTTGCGTTTACACATTGCAACTCATAACCATATAATATATACTAGATCTTCCGTTTACTTTTTTTTTAAATTTAATTCAATTTAATATTTAACAAAGTCTCAAAATCTTACAGGCTCCCGTAACAACACCCTGACCTATTTGTGTCGCTTACATCAGCCATATTCGCCGGTAAAACACTCTGATCTGCCATCGTTGGTTCCAGATTCTGACGTTGTCTGTCGGTACCTGACTCGTCAAAATACCTATTATCATTCGACTGGGTACCATCATGAATTTTGCTTTAAAATTGAGGATGATTTTGAGATTTTCTTAAATGATACGAGTTGCTCTTTAAAATTTTTCCATTTTCATCCTTATAAAGAATGATCGTGGGCTATTGTGTTTCCCTATAATTTTGGAAGGTTCCCAAATTTTGTTCGTCCTATAAACTACAGGTTGTCCTTCTTGAAATTCAGGCTTTATTTTTGTTTGTTGATCGTAATAAGTTTTTGACCGCTCCTGGTTATCTTCTAATTTCTCTAAGATATTTGTTTCTACTTTGGGTTTAAACAGACTCTCCCTCATTGGTACTTTGGTGCGTGTTCGGCAACTGAAAAGTTATTGGCTTGGTGGAACGCCTAATTTTGCGACCGGGTGGTTTCTATACTCTAAAAGGGAATACTGGATATCCTCATTATCTTCAATTGCGTTTTTAATTAGATTTTTTGCTATGTGAACCGCTTTTTCTGTCTGCCCGTCCGACTTTTGATAGTTTGGACTTGATGTTTTTATGTCAAATTCCCATTTTTTGCTGAATTCATGATGCAAAAGGCATATTATCACAAATCATGGTTTTAAATATCCCATGAGTAGCAAAAATAGTTTTTAAATTGATGATAATTTCCGAGGCTCGTTTGTTTATTAACAGTAGCGCCTCTATCCATTTCGAATAATAATCAGTTACGACTCAACTGTAATCACTTCCAACTTGCATAATATCACAAATTAATGGCTCCTTGGCATTTGAGTTTGCTGATTTCACATTTGTCAATGAAATTTTCAATGTCCGTATCAATACCAGGCCATTATAGTATGTGCCAGGCTCTCTCCTTGGTTTTTGTTATTCCTACATGAGGTTCATGCAATATTGTTAATATTTCCTTATATTAAGTGGTACAATTACTCTTTCACCAAAACAAACAAGTCCTTCTTCGCAATAAATTTTATCTTTAAATTTCCAGAATGATTTTCCACATCCTTAAGCTTGTTTTTTAATTCGGCCAACCATCTTTATACACGGTTAATAAATTTGATAAAACTTAATCTCTCGTCGTCTCTTTATGGTATGAATTATTTCCTCAAACTCTTGAAATTCTCTCGCTGGCTCCTCTGTTAAGGAGCTACGTGATAAATGGTCTGCGATATGCAATTCCTTTCCTGGTTTATACTTAACTATTAAATCATATTTGCTCAGCTTCAGTTTCACGCGCTGAAGCCTTGATGAGTTCACTTTGTGTATCTCATTCCTCATTACACCAACAAGAGGTTTATGATCCGAGTGAATTTCCACTGTTCTTCCAAATATATAATTATGGAACTTTAAGCACGCATAAATAATCGCCACCAGTTTTTTTCTACCTGAGCGTATTCTTTATCATTCAAGCTTCGTAAGGCATACGCTACCGGTTTTTGTTCCTGAAGTAAGACGCACTCAACACCATGCTTGCCTGCATCCGTTTGTATCACAATCACTTTGGTGACGTCAAATGATTGCAGAATATGTGCCTGAGTAATCATTTCTTTTAATGTTTTCATACACTTCTCATGTAGTTGAGGCCAGCTAAATTCCACATTTTTCTTTAATAATTGACGTAGTGGCTCAGTTATCTCTGCTAAATTAGGTATTTAACTTCTTAAGTAATTGACTATACCTAAGAATCTCTGTAACTATATCTTGGATGTTGGGCCTTTCATTTCAATGATGGGTTTGATCCGGTTTGAATCACAACTTATCCCATGTGCTCTCGTTTAGCTTTTGAAAAGTTTCCGGAGCTATATTAATCCCAAAAGGTTATCGTTAAAAAGTATACGTCCCGAACGGTGAGCTAAACGCACATAGTTTTTTCGATTCGTCGTCCAGTTCACTCTAACAAAATCCATCCTTAATATCCCCAACACCGTAAATAGTGTTGCGCCAGTTAACTTAACTGTGAGTATCTATTAGGTATTTCATAAAAATTTTGTTTTATAGCCTTATTTAGAAATCCAGGCATATTCTCAACGACCCATTTGGCTACAACCATATTGCTGACCTGCTGATCAATCAGTTGGTTCAAGTATCCGTTCAATAATGTTCTTCTTCTCCAATTGGTCTAATGCTGCACTTACTTTTTCTTTAATAGCCATCGGGATTCGTCTCGGAGGTCTTGCCGTTGATTGTGCATTTTCTTTTAAAATTAATTTAATTTTGCCAGGAAATTACCTTAGTCCTAAATTAGCCTTGATAAAAGTTCCACTATCATTTATAATTTCCCAGATAATTTTTATTCATTTAAAATTCTTGATGGTCCCTAGACTGATTAAAGGCGTCATGTCAGAATCTATGATTATAAATATTCTGAACTTTCCAACTTAATTCCTAACTCAACTAGGCCATATGACAAAATTTTGTAACCGCTCTAATATTCTATTTGTTTTTGAATATTTGAACTACTCTCTATTTTTTTAAAACTGACAAAGGGAATATCCACATCTGACCCCGTATCAATTTTAAATTTTACTGTAAATTCTTCAAAGTAAAAAAATTCAAACCATCCTTTATCATTCGGCAATTCTAAATTATCTAAACTATTGACATAAGATTCTACGCTTTCTATACAATACGCACAACCAAGACTTGCACCAATGTCGCATATGTTTCTAGCTCGACAATATTTTACATATTACTGCTTGCCTTTACGTCTAGAACATATTTTATTATACGCGGGACAGTTGCCTTTCACATGTTGCTCGGCATACCTCTGACAATGAAATTTCAATTCCGATCGCTGTCCTGGTTGTGATGACGACGGCACACTGTTAACATAACTCTGATATTTAATATTTTCCCCGCTAAAATTAACTCTCGGAGTGAAACCCCTAACATAATTACTAAATTGATTATTTTTATTACTATTCATACCTTGTAGTTCAGCTATTTTCGAATTTCCTGGGCCTGTTTGGATGTTCGCTCTTCTATGCGGCATTTCTCTATGACCTCATCCAATTTGGGATCACCCTCTTAAGCTAAATACTACACGATCTCCCACCATCGAATCTTTCGCAGCTTCAAATATGCAGGTGTCTGCCGGTTTTTGCAAATCTTTTATAAAATTGTCAAAGGGTTCATACTCTGTTCGCTGCCGACCGTAGAATAAATGTCGTTCCTATAGCACGTTCACTTTTGGCGTACAATATTTATCAAATGCTTCTATGCATTTATTTATTGTCAAACTATCATTCTTCGTTATCTGCAATGTATTCATCAACTCCACAGCCTTGCGACCAATTAAAATTTTAAAAATTGCGATTTTAATATTCTCACGCGCATCCTCTTTCCCACTAGCTATCAAGAATACCTCAAAATCCGCCTTGAATGCATTCCAATTATTGGACAAATTTCCCTTTATGATTTACGAACTTGGTTTGTTTAAACCTAAACGTAGGGGCGTAGACGCCTAACACTGCTTTATTCGGTCTTTAACCGTAACATATACACAAAAATTATTACACTTTATTAAATGTTGTGAATCGAAATTTAAATTAAGAAACAAGAATTGATCTGTCTTGTTAATGAAAATTAAAATTCCCAAAGATTATTTTTGTCTAGACATATAAAATGTCTTCCCAGATATGATATTGTACACAATTTAAGATTTTGGAATTATTGTCATATTTATACCATCGCAGTTGCTTTTAGTTTAATCAAAATAAACCGTTTACAATAATTCGGCTATGTCATATGGGCGTAATTTAAATAATTTTGTAATTTCTTCTTAACATGTAAATGTTAAATTTTTTTGTTTGTTTAGACATTTTCGGCAAATGAATACTGACAATTTTTTCTCAAAACGATGAAACTAAGCTGCATGCTAAATATTTTGGTTGTGATCCGAAGGTTACAGTGTTGACAATCTATCACAATCATTATGTACAAAATTTATAAAACCTCGTACCCTTGGGAAAAACGAGTTAATTAAAATCCTCTGTATATATAAAAAATAAATAAAATAAAAATAAATAAATAACCAAGATATATGTGTGCATGTAAGACGATGTGAAATATACCACTTGTGTTTCTTTTATCTAAAATTTTTACTCATCTGTATTCATTCTTGTTGTATACATAAGTATTCTATTTTATTATAATATTTTAGAAAAACATGAGATTAATTTCTTATCTTTTAATGAATTACTCTTTTTTTTTGTTTCACTAACATTTTTTCATTCATTTTACTTTTAAATTTTCATAAGATTGCATCACATATAATCTCTAAAATCAGATCAATCACTCTACACAATACATTTTTGGTTTTAAACAATATTTTGAGCGCAAAATATTAAAATTATAATGTTAAAGTTTATTATAGTTCAAATTCTATTATTTGGTATGGTTAAGTGAAATAAAAATTAATAAATTACGAGTAACGCATATAACTCAAACTTTATTTTTATCCTGCACAAAGATTTTCCACCCCACTTTGTATCAAAAAAAAAACTCTGTTCGCACAAAGCATAAAATGAAAAGAAAGAAAAACTCTGTAATTCAATTCTTCTTTATCTTTTATTTTTCCCTATCTATTACTGATTAGTATTCTAGTATAAAACTAACAGTTTTTTTTTTAGTACAAATTCAATTTTTGTACAAATTGATATTAAGAAGCTTAAACAAGGATCATAGAGTGTTGAGAACAAAAATCATTTAAGTATAAGTCTTTTTTGGTTGTTGAGAATTTTTCCAGTTTTGAATTTCAATTATATCATTTTGAAAAGAGCTGAAAGTGATTTGAAAGATTTAGTAGTTTAGTGTTCAACAGGGATCATTACCCCTGCATACATACCAGATTTACGTACAACTCGTGTACACTGATTGATGGTAATAACATTAAACGGTAATATTTACAACCATTACCGTTTCATGCATATGAAGTGCAAGCACATATATAGATAATGGTAATTACACACCATCTATACTACTCGTGTATATCTAAGACAAAGCATATTAAAATGAAACGTATATGCGAGAGTGTTGTTATTCACAACGACGAAATTTAAAATTAAACATTTTTTATTTATAATTAAAACCGTATATCATAAAAAATATTTTTTTTTGTTTTATTTATGTCACTCTGATTAATTGGTTTTAATTAAAAGATTTATATTTTACGTAATTTTTTGATGTTGTAATATTTATTTATTTGTTGTTGTTGCTAAGCCACTCTTGTTGCAGTGACAAATTACGCTCAAGTAGAAGCACGAAAGCAATATTTTATCTTGAGTTGTTATTGGGGTTGCCATTCTGTTTTCTTAAAAAAATATCACGTACTAAACATTTGATAAGTGACCGTTAATTGGAAACAATGTATTTTATTTTATTGTTGTTGGGATGCTGTACTCGCTTAAAATGTTTGTACATAAACTAAATACATTAATTTTATGCACGAATGATGTATATGTGGATGTTAAATTTCGTTCTTGTTTTTAAGGCTAAAATTATAATGTTAAATGTTCTAATTATTATAGTTGCCCTAAAGTCATTTCTCTATAAATTTCAATAAATTAATTTAGATGAAAATAGCCATCATGATGGTAATGTTTTATATAATTTGGAAAAAAAAAATAGTAATTTAATTTACAAATTCTGTTAGGCGACAAACTGATAATAATGATATCGGTATTTCAAAAAATTTTAATATATTGCAGTTTTAATGAGTTTTGTGTTCGTGTAGAACATGCAAGTATACCAATATGATGGATGCAATTTAATAAATCCCATTTAGTGAAAATCATTGATTGCGATTTAATTTAATAAATTTTGTGTCTTAATTTAGAAAATGTTTCGTATATTTTACTCTGTTTGACAAGTGCATATATGGACTTACCCCGGAAGCAAGACTATATGCTAAACGGGAGGAAGAAATATAACTCAATATTGTACTTGTAAAATTGGCTAGCAGCTGAATGGTTATAGTTGGGTATAAACCAACTCTTTGTAAAATTTTCGATTATAACAAACCAGAGAAAACAACAAAAAAAAGTTTTGGGATTTTAGTTTTTTTCACTAGATGCTTTTGACTTTTAGTTAGTTAAAAAATACGAATACTAAAAATCTTAATTGGTTATATGTTTTTTTCCTTTTATTAATTACAACTGAGACTGTGCTCATCTAGAAGTTGTTCATTCAAACTTTTACAAATTTTTTCATTTCTTAAACAATTCTGATTTGTTTTGGTGAAACGCAATGGTTAGTTCCAAAATTGATTAAACCTATTTAAAATACTAATTTCAATTAAGTATGTTTACTAGGTCAAGTGCTCTCATTCTTTGAAGTCCTACAACTCGAACGGCAGGGTGATCAAGTCAGTGAAGTTAGCCCGAAAATCCATCCCGAATTTTTTGGTATGTTTCTTGGCTAAAGTGTAGTCAACCCGCAAAAAGTGTAGTCGTTACAAAAATGTAGTGCTATCCCGAAACCTCGAACTTTTGTTACATAAAAATGTTACATAAAAATGTAGGATTATCCCGAAATTAAAATCGAATTTAATTTCAATTTACACGTTTTTAATAAAAAATTTTTGAAAACTGTCAAAAATTGTGGCAACCTCTTATTGTGGACTAACCGTGCAATTTTATAATTTTATAAAAAACATTCTTAAAATATTAAAAGGCTCGAGGCCTATTGGAATAAAACATACAAAAAAATTAAAATTAGAAAATTAAGCTAAACTGATAAGTGCATTGGCAGTTCATGACAATAAAATAAGCAAACCATAATGCCAGAGATAAAATGCACTAGCGGTATATACGGCTATTTAGGTATTGGCTGTGCTAATAAATCCTGCGAATTTTATTTGCAATCAGGTGGAAAAATGATGTAAATGTTGATGTGAATTTGTGTAGATAAAGACTTCTCGAGTGAGAATTTCAAGCAAACTTAATTATGCTCCGCATAATTTTAAAGTTTGCTAGAAATTCTCGCTCGAGAAGTCTTTATCCACACAAATTCACATCAACATTTACATCATTTTTCCACCTGATATGAAAATGAGATTCGCAGGGTTTATTAGCACAGCCAAGACCTAAATAGCGGTATATACCGCTAGTGCAATTTATCTCCGGTATTTGCTCCACAAAATTTTAAAGTTTGCTAGAAATTCTCACTCGAGTCTTTATCCACTCAAATTCACATCAACATTTACATCATTTTTACATCATACATCAGCCAAGACCTAAATAGTCGTATATACCGCTAGTGCAATTTATCTCTGGTATTTGCTCCACAAAATTTTAAAGTTGCTAGAAATTCTCACTCGAGTCTTTATCCACTCAAATTCACATCAACATTTACATCATTTTTCCACCTGATATGAAAATGAAATTCGCAGAGTTTATTAGCACAGCCAAGACCTAAGTAGCCGTATATACCGCAAGTGCAATTTATTTTTGGTATTTGCTCCACAGAGTTTTAAAGTTTGCTAGAAATTCTCAATCGAGAAGTCTTTATCCCCACAAATTCTCATCAACATTTACATCATTTTTCCACCTGATATGAAAATGAAATTCGCAGAGTTTATTAACACAGCCAAGACCTAAATAGCCGTATATACCGCAAGTGCAATTTATCTCCGGTATTTGCTCCACAAAATTTTAAAGTTTGCTAGAAATTCTCACTCGAGAAGTCTTTATCCACTCAAATCCACATCAACATTTACATCATTTTTCCACCTGATATGAAAATGAAATTCGCAGAGTTTATTAACACAGCCAAGACCTAAATAGCCGTATACACCGCTAGTGCAATTTATCTCTGGTATTTGTTCCGCAGAATTTTAAAGTTTGCTAGAAATTCTCATTTGCGTCTTTATCCACTCAAACTCACATCAACATTTACATCATTTTTCCACCTGATTTGAAAATGAAGCTCGCAGAGTTTATTAACACAGCCAAGACCTAAATAGCCTTATTTACCGCTAGTGCAATTTATCTCTGGTATTTGCTCCACAACATTTTAAAGTTTGCTAGAAATTCTCGCTCGAGAAGTCTTTATCCACACAAATTCACATCAACATTTACATCATTTTTCCACCTGATATGAAAATGAAATTCGCAGAGTTTATTAACACAGCCAAGACCTAAATAGCCGTATATACCGCTAGTGCAATTTATCTCTGGTATTTGCTCCACAGACTTTTAAAGTTTGCTTGAAATTCTAACTCGAGAAGTCTTTATCCACACAAATTCACATCAACATTTACATCATTTTTCCACCTGATATGAAAATGAAATTCACAGGGTTTATTAACACAGCCAAGACCTTAATAGTCGTATATACCGCTAGTGCAATTTATCTCCGGTATTTGCTCCACAAAATTTTAAAGTTTGCTAGAAATTCTCACTCGAGAAGTCTTTATCCACTCAAATCCACATCAACATTTACATCATTTTTTCACCTGATATGAAAATGAAATTCGCAGAGTTTATTAGCACAGCCAAGACCTAAATAGCCGTATATACCGCAAGTGCAATTTATCTCCGGTATTTGCTCCACAAAATTTTAAAGTTTGCTAGAAATTCTCACTCGAGAAGTCTTTATCCACTCAAATCCACATCAACATTTACATCATTTTTCCACCTGATATGAAAATGAAATTCGCAGAGTTTATTAACACAGCCAAGACCTAAATAGCCGTATACACCGCTAGTGCAATTTATCTCTGGTATTTGTTCCGCAGAATTTTAAAGTTTGCTAGAAATTCTCATTTGCGTCTTTATCCACTCAAACTCACATCAACATTTACATCATTTTTCCACCTGATTTGAAAATGAAGCTCGCAGAGTTTATTAACACAGCCAAGACCTAAATAGCCTTATTTACCGCTAGTGCAATTTATCTCTGGTATTTGCTCCACAACATTTTAAAGTTTGCTAGAAATTCTCGCTCGAGAAGTCTTTATCCACACAAATTCACATCAACATTTACATCATTTTTCCACCTGATATGAAAATGAAATTCGCAGAGTTTATTAACACAGCCAAGACCTAAATAGCCGTATATACCGCTAGTGCAATTTATCTCTGGTATTTGCTCCACAGACTTTTAAAGTTTGCTTGAAATTCTAACTCGAGAAGTCTTTATCCACACAAATTCACATCAACATTTACATCATTTTTCCACCTGATATGAAAATGAAATTCACAGGGTTTATTAACACAGCCAAGACCTTAATAGTCGTATATACCGCTAGTGCAATTTATCTCCGGTATTTGCTCCACAAAATGTTAAAGTTTGCTAGAAATTCTCACTCGAGAAGTCTTTATCCACTCAAATCCACATCAACATTTACATCATTTTTCCACCTGATATGAAAATGAAATTCGCAGAGTTTATTAACACAGCCAAGACCTAAATAGCCGTATACACCGCTAGTGCAATTTATCTCTGGTATTTGTTCCGCAGAATTTTAAAGTTTGCTAGAAATTCTCAATCGAGAAGTCTTTATCCACTCAAATTCACATCAACATTTACATCATTTTTCCACCTGATATGAAAATGAAATTCGCAGGGTTTATTAACACAGCCAAGACCTAAATAGCCGTATATACCGCTAGTGCAATTTATCTCTGGTATTTGTTCCGCAGAATTTTAAAGTTTGCTAGAAATTCTCATTTGCGTCTTTATCCACTCAAACTCACATCAACATTTACATCATTTTTCCACTTGATTTGAAAATGAAGCTCGCAGAGTTTATTAACACAGCCAAGACCTAAATAGCCTTATTTACCGCTAGTGCAATTTATCTCTGGTATTTGCTCCACAACATTTTAAAGTTTGCTAGAAATTCTCACTCGAGTCTTTATCCACACAAATTCACATCATCTTTTACATCATTTTTCCACCTGCTATGAAAATGAAATTAGCAGAGTTTATTAACACAGCCAAGACCTAAATAGCCGTATATACCGCTAGTGCAATTTATCTCTGGTGTTTGCTCCACAGAATTTTAAATTTCGCTAGAAATTCTCACTCGAGTCTTTATCCACACAAATTCACATCAACATTTACATCATTTTTCGACCTGATATGAAAATGAAATCCGCAGGGTTTATTAGCACAGCCAAGAACTAAATAGCCGTATATACCGCTAGTGCAATTTATCTCTGGTATTTGCTCCACAAAATTGTAAAATTTGCTTGAAATTCTCATTTGCGTCTTTATCCACACAAATCCACATCAACATTTACATTATTTTTCCACCTGATATGAAAATGAAATTCGCAGGGTTTATTAGCACAGCCAAGACCTAAATAACCGTATATACCGCTATTGCAATTTATCTCTGGCATTTTGGTTTGCTTATTTTAATGTCATGAACTGCCAATGCACTTATCAGTTTAGCTTAATTTTCTAATTTTAATTTTTTTGTATGTTTTATTCCAATAGGCCTCGAGCCTTTTAATATTTGAAGAATGATTTTATAAAATCATAAAGTCGCACAGTTAGTGCACAATAAGAGGTTGCCACAATTTTTGACAGTTTTCAAAAAAAATTTATTAAAAATGTGTAAATTGAAATTAAATTCGATTTTAATTTCGGGATAATCCTACATTTTTATGTAACATTTTTATGTAACAAAAGTTTGGGGTTGACTACACTTTAGCCAAGAAACATACCAAAAAATTCGGGATGGATTTTCGGGCTAACTTCACTGACTTGGGTTATCTATCATATGGCGAATATAGTTCTTCTGCGAAGGTCTTCATTTCTTGTGTAACATGGAGCATTTAAGATGCTACGGAAAGAATACCGGAGGTCCATATCGGCATCAGTATTTACCGATATAGCAGCAGCTTGTTGTGTATTATTAGCTCAGAGCCTCTGCCTATGAGCCAATACATTTCTCTAAACTTAATATTGAGTTCTTTTTTTTCTGACATGCTCATAGAGTGACATGAATTCCAGTCCACTGTGCCAAACTTTATCGAATGCTTGGGCGACGTCCCGAAATATGCTGGAGGTGTAACGTTGGTGATTCTATGCACCTGTTCAATTGTGGAGTGTGGAATTAGTTGTCGGTCCTCAATTATTGGTTTAAGTCTTTTTAGTAATAATTTTTCAAAAGTTTTGACATAGTTGGCTGCAATGAAATTGGCCTGTATGATTTTTTACCGTTAGGTGGTTTATCAGGTTTTGCTTTCATGATTACTTCTACTACTTTCCATTGCCACGGAATATATTTTAACCGAAAGCTTGCATTGATTATGTGTAATAACTTAAGAAATCCTTTACCTGGTAGACCCTTAATTTTTTGGCAAGTAATGAAGTCAAACCCTGGGGCTTCTTTAACATTCGTGTTGCTTTTTACTTCTTCTTTTAATTCTTTGAGAGTTACTGTACGGTTAAAAATAATAGGACTGAATACTTTTTCTATTCTTCAGCGGAATAACTATACGTCCAACCTTTTCTAAGGATAAAAATTATATTTCACAAATAAATTAGATTTATACTTTCAAAATTCAAGTAATTTTGTCCTAATTTTAACTAATTTTATTTTTATCCAAACTAATTAATAATTTTTATTCTTTGGCCGTGTGTAAAAATGCACTTCTTTGCACTTCAATATTTATCTACAATCCAGCATATTTTAAACAATCCAGCGGGAAAGTTTTTATTCCTTATACAAATCAAAATCAACGTTTTTGTTTGTGAAATTTGAGTAAGAAAGAAGTAGAAATTTTGATAATAACACATAGTTTTTATTCAAAATATTGCTAATGTATATATTCAACGGTATAAGACAAGTACGATGCTTTTATCCTATCCGCGTGTAATAAACAAATACAATTGCAATTGCAAAAATAAACAAAAATTTTCTGAAAAATATAATTTGAAATTCAAATTTCCTTGGTAAAATTGATTGAGTATCCCGGATTTCGGCTAGCAAATTGCTTGCTTGATAGTCAATCGAGCATCTACCCCATTATGTTCTCACCTCAATATTTTATTTTCCTAGCCTAATAACCTTACAGCCTGGACAGACTGCGGATTAGTTAAACTGGTTTAGCTAAATTCAATCAAGCACCCTATGTTAAAGCTTGAATTTGCTACTAGATTTTTTAATTTCTCGTAGTTTATCGGATTGAATCCAATTTTATTTCGTAGAGTATTTGACCGAATTTTGCTAAACAAGTTTAACTAATCGCCAGTCTGTCCAGATTATTACTTTGATTTTCTCGAAAATTATTTATTTTCATACGTTAAGCTTAAAATGGATTGGTTTAGGCAGTATGACAAGAATTATAGCATTTCATACCAAACATTTATATCAAAACATTTTGTGTCTGTATTTACATTTCCATTTGTTCTACTCGAGGTGTCTAATTTGAAAACCGCCCGTTAAGTTTTTTGAGACTACCGTAACAATCTCTGGGAAATTTATGGATTTACAAAATTAATAAAAAATATTGTTGGTGTTACACAGAGGCTAATTTTTAAAAATCCAAATATAAGTTTCTAAATTAGTTCGTCTGATAGCATTAACCAATTTAAGAGCACACCGTGAAAGATTCATTTAAATGATTCATTAGTATAGTTGAGGTATACAATGGCGAATTGGCACATTTTAAATTTATAATTTGCTTGTCTATTATTTTTATTAATTCGGTAATGTAGTAATTAAGTTATTGGTCTATGCTGGATATTGAGGTGTCTCTTATTTGTCAGTTTTTGGTAAATTAAGGAGTTATGTCCTTTTAATTCTATTTAGTTTGTTGATAGTTTAGACTTAAGTCACTTAAGCCTTTTTAAAAACAATGATTAATAATAAGATGATAATTATGTAATAAGGAAACTTTGGTTGCTTGCTTCAACTTAAAAAAAATGCAGCTGAAGCACGTCATTTGCTTGAGGGGCCTATGACGAGTACGCACCATCAAAAACTACCTGTTAAGATTGGTTTAAACGCTTCAGAAGAAGCGATTTCGACATTGAGGACAAGAAGCACTCCGGAAGACCAAAAACATTTGAAAACACCGAGCTGCACGTGTTATTGGATGAAGATGATACGAAAACTCAAAATCAACTTGCGGAGGCATTAAACATGGCTCGCCAAAGTATTTCCAAACATTTCGGGAGGGAAAATGGGTGCCGCTTGAGATGACTGAGAGACAGATGGAAACTCGAAGAGCCTCTTGCAATATTTTGCTTTCACGGCATGAAACCAAAATTCTTACATTGAATTGTTACGGGAGATGAGAAGTGGATATTTTTGAAGAAACCCAAATGCAAAAGGTTGTGGCTTTCACCGGGCGAAGCATCAACATCGACAGCACGGTCAAATCGCTTCAGAAACAAGTCAATGTTCTCAGGGTCAAGTCAAACATGTATTGCTCGAAATGCAGCACTAAAATGCTCCATACCATCGCACTCCCATCATCCAGGATAACAAATAAACCGCTGAGATAGGATCAACTACTGCATCCGCCTTGTTCGTTAGGCCTGGCCCTCTCGGATTATCAAGTATTCCGGTCGATGGCTGGCATGGCTTGGCAGGGCTACATTTGGCCAGTTTCGAAGAAGTACATAATTGGTTGGATAAATGGTTTCGCTTCAAAGACGCGTCGTTTTATCGTCCTGGTATTCATGTGCTCATCTCTCTGGCAAGAGATGGCAAAAATGTGTAGATAGCAAAGGACAATACTTTGAATAAACCTTTTTTATATCTCCATTGAAATTTTCTATTTTTCATATCAAATATCAATTAACAATTTCATTCTCGTGCGCTTAAAATGTTTAGTTTACGCTTAGAATTTTGTTTGCCCTCGTTTTTGAGTTTGTGTAACTACCAAGTACAATTTTTGCAAATTAGTTCCAAAAACAAAAATGTATAGGATCGATTTTTTGTGCTCCTTGCACCTTCCTGTAAACCAATTACAATATTTCGGATTTAAAATTGTATCACATCATGCCATCCTAGCACTCAAACATCTTGTACTACAAATTTTTGTTGTGACTGCTGAATCAGAAATTTGTTTCAAAATGTAAGCAAGTTCTCTCGAAGGATCTCGAAACAAATTTTCCCGATATTAGAAGCTGGACTTATTAAAACTACTTCCTTGAACTCGGAAATCTTCTCCTCTTATTTTTATCAACATCATTTGAGGCGAAATAAAAAAAAATGGCAATCAAAACCCTGTTGCAATCGATTAGTGGCTTTAGAAAACTAATTTTTACTATTAACAACAATTTTAACGAAAAATTGTTTAAGCTGAAAGAAAAAATAAATTCCAGATTTCGAACACCGTCAGATGCGCCCTACACATATGCTTCCTAAATACAATCCAATTGCTTTGTTTTCTGGTAATCTCGTTTAGTCATTATCGTGAAAATCGTTGGAGTTGTTTCCGAAACTCGTCGTACAAAATAAATAAAAAACGTAATTTCGGTGGACGGTCCATGAAACTGGATATAATAATTAACACTGGCTGACGATGTTACACACTAATGAGTTCAGTGAAAAAAATTGACCACGACAACCATCGTCGATGAAAAAATCGGTCAATGCCAATAAGGACTAAGCCATACCAAGCCAACCGGCAATCACGGCTATTTCGAGCAAACAAAGTAACCATGCTAATTTGCTATTGTAGTTTTTAAAAAATATATGCGAACATAACCCAATAATATAGTTTGATCAAATTAAACACTCAGAATTTTAAAGAACCCGTGGACGTGTTAAAACTCATTCTTTAGGAGGTGGTAATCCAAGATACTATTGAAAATTCCACTTAAAGTAATAAAAAAATATCCGTTTCATTGCTGTAGTAAAAATTATCACACCCTGGAAGTTACCTTTGAAGTATAGAGAAAACAAAGGATTAGTCTGAGCAAAAATATTTTCACAGCGCAAAACAATATCACAAGTACCTACGTGTACCTTCTAATGGTGTTCTCGATGGAATATTTTGGTTTGGCTCTATAAAATAAAAATAAAATTAATATGTCCTGAATGATTTTCGAAGGGGAAGGTTCGTAAAAGTGTATAACAAATGTTTACTAAATTAAACTGCACAATAATACAATACTCGGTTTCCGATTTGTAACTGCTTTTATCAATTATACAATACTTCCAACCACTAACAGGCAGTTGTTAGTTGAATTATCTCTAAGATGAAACATAACTTTCTTACTTTCACCTGTTATTCATAGAAAGGGCTATAGGTAGTTACATAGTTTAATTATTTGCAATAGCCAACATATTTACAAATTCCGAAAAACTAGATAAAGAGTTTTAGATCTACGTCACAACTGTAAATCGGTTTTTGGATAATTTTGAAGTTTTTTATGTCAACCTATTGCGGTAGAAACGAAATCCGTGCAAAAGCAAATATTTTATGTTTGCACAGAAACATTCTCTTTAGGGAAATATCCGTTTCGTAAATAATATTTATGTGTCGTTTGTACATCTGTGTGTTTTGCTATTTTGTAATATCGACAAACGAGTATTGTCCTCTCGGGGCAATATTACATTTCCTAATAACAATTAAAGATGTACAACGCAGAGAAATGATAAACTTTACTAGGCAATTCATGTGTGATTTAACAAATTATTAATTAAAATTTTTAATTAGCTTTTTCATTACTTTCATTGATTTTGTCTAAGTCTATATACAAAGCATAAGTTAACAAAAGCAATTAACAAAAAAAAAAAAAAAATCAGAATGCTTCTCGAGTATGAAATGTACCTGGTACGATGGACCAGTTTTTCCTTTTAGAATCTAGGCTAACAAAATTATGTATGAATCGATAAAATACATCTAGGTGAGGTTACCAAGACTGTGGCAGCTTGGTTTCGAAGTAATGAAGCTTGAATTCTTTAAATTAAAAAATTCGGTCGTCACATCGGACTGCAGTGATCAAGCTACAAAAATATTGAAATAATCGCAATGCCTTAGCGAATTATTATGTTTCGCTACGCTATTGTCAACCCCTTCGTAGCCTCGAATTTTATTGTATTTTTCAATATGAAAATATATCTATAATAGCGCGTTTAAAATCCCAATTTTAAAAAAGATTTTACGTCGAAAAATGTTTTTTATTTCTAATTCGGTTTGATCCGAGCTTGATAAAAGCGTTTTTTTGTAATTTCTACCAGTTTTAGGGGATGTAGAGTTGAATCCATTAAATATGTCATCTAACCTTTTAAGTTTTTGAGTAAATTCTAGATTGGGGTTTTTTAAACCTCCGTCGCTCACTTGACTGCTCACTATAAGCGGATTTTTTATTTCCTAGCCACTTTAGGATATACCCAGCAATATATTCTAAGCCGTAATTGACTAAACGAGTATTCGCCTGATATCAGAAAGTAAATTAGATGTTATTAAATTCTCGGGACATTCTGGATTCTCTTCCCTTTCAAATAATTCGATTTCATCAACACTAGAACCTCTTAAACAATTGTTAACATCCATTTTAATATATTTAGTTTGGCCACATACTATATTTGCAGATTGAGAAATAATACTCTCAGTTCGCCCCAACAAATGACTTCGAAGTCGATATTTAAACTTAACGCGGTAGGATGATCATAGAGACTTTATTGGGCCCGGCTCTTGGTTTACTCGATATATCAGAAAATAACTAATTTTATATTCCTCTTTTAGCTAGGCATTGATGTTTGTGATTATGCCTTTTTGAAATGGCAACAAGTTAATAAATATTACTGCTGATCCGCATTCGTCTAATTTCCTCGTGTTCCGGCATCGTCAATCCGTAAGCGGCATTCTAGGACGACCGCCAATTTTAGGAACCCTAGAATTAACTGTGTCAAACCAGTCGTTAATCTAAACAAAAATTAATCCAATAATAGACCAAACAATTATCAAAGTATAATAAATATAATTTGCATGTTGAAACAAATTTGCTAGTGTCAGTATTTGGTTGGGGGGGATTTTGTAATACCCAAACTACCCATTCTGATCAGAGCGCAAGAAATAGTGTGCGAGAATAATTCGGTTAAAAACGTGGCGTTTAACAAATTTCTGAAAACTAAATTACAATTTAACCAAAATATCAAATGCTCTTGAACCGCTAAAGGTTTCTGTTGACGGACTAGCTAAGCAGAACGCAAACTTAATTTAAGCGGAAGGTACATTGTTTTACGTAATCCAACTGTTAAATAATTTAATACTGGAGCTGTTTGATGCCATTGAACTATAAATAAAACAACGCCGGAATATAGAAATCGCCTCGTTGCTCCTCAATCAAATGGCCAACACATTATGTTCTCGTTTGTTTTTACTACAAGCTCGAGAAGGAACCGAAGCTATCATTAATATCTAGCTCATCGGATGAAATGGAATAAACCAGTACACGCCTTATGATGAATTACAAATATTTTACCAATCATTCACTAAAACGGCAACCGAAGAAGAATCATGTCATTCTAAAAATCAGAACATCGACCGTCCATATTGGCTTGATTAACGCTTTGTATAGTAAGACCTTATCGTCTAATGATAACTTGGATTTTCTTTCTATCAACCAATTCCTTTTGTAAAATGTTATTTTTATTTGGTTGCGCTTTGCTTCAACATGTTCTTTCCACGTTAGCCAGGTGACCAGGTGTAAGCCTAGGTATTTGACCTTAGTTTGTTGAGGAATATATACACCGTTTAATTGCACTGGTGAGCAGGAGCATTCAGCGTGAATGTGATATGAATTGAGTTTTTTTCGTTTACTTTTATTCGCCAGATCTTCGCCAATCCTCAATTTTGCTCAGATTATTTTGCACTTCTCTTGAGACTGTTTGCGGGTTTTCGTGTGATACCAGGGTGGCTGTATCATCAGCAAATATTGATATTATTACATTGTCGGTGACAGGTAAGTCTGCCGTGTACAACAAGAACTGGGTGAATATTCTTCGGCAGGAGCGTTTTAAGTGTATATATTAGTCCATCGTGCCAAACTTTGTCCAATGCTTGTGCTATATCCATGAAGTCAGCAGAACAGTATTGTTTTGCCTGATGTGCAAGTTTTGTTTGTGTTTTTAACTTTCTTGAGGCAGCACGATATTATTATTTTCTTCGTGTGGTGAAAACACCGTCTTCAGATGTGCAGCGAGAGCATTGGCTTTTTATTCATCGCTTCTCGCCCAATTTCCAGTTGGTGTCTAATCGGTGGATTTGACTTTGTAGCCCTTTTTAGGTTGCCTTCCACAAAAAACAATCAGTCTTTTCTGTTGGCGAGAGTTCACTTAAATAGTTCTGAACACATTGGTTTTCTTCTTCATGCAGTGCAAATTTCAGGGTTCTGATAACTCGACTTAATTTGCATTTCAACAATGGTGATTTAGTTTGTTGCCATTGCCGTCGAGTTTTCTGCTTTTCCTGGATTTGTGACTGGACATTACGTGATAATTTATTAATTTTTTCAGAATTGTTGATGATTGATGAAGCCTTTTAAGCTGATATTTCTAGTGCCTTTTTTAGCTTTTCTGCAGCCACATCAATATCAGCTGGTGTTTTTAGCGGGAAATCAAGATGACAATTTTGTTTGACTAGTCTCCTATATTGATTCCAATCAGTTCATTTGTTTGTCAGACGTTTCGCTGTTTCTGATTTTAAGACAACAGTGCTCATTACTATTATCGGTGAATGATCAGACGAAGATCATAGAAATCGGTGGCTTTAACATACGTACGCGCAATTCCTTTGCTTACGCAGAAATCAATTAGATCAGGTACTTTCTTTTTATCCGTGGGCCAGTAAGTAGGATGACCGGTAAAAAAAATCCAGGGACTGTTCCTCTATAGCTTCATAAAGTTGTTTGCCTTTAGGCGTTGTTAGTCTTGAACCCCATTGAGTATGTTAGGCGTTGAAATCACCCCCCCGAGAAATTTGTTACCCAGCTCACCAAAATAAACTGAAATTTTTTATAGCGAGCTTTGGAAGGCAGTACACTGCTGATATCACACAATTTCCAGACCATTCCTGCAGACAGATGCGATTGGATACGATATTTCTCATATTTCATTAGATCATAATGTTTTAGTCTTCTCTTAACCAATACAGTAGTGCCACCGTATGCTTTGAAATTGGATGTTTAGTAACGAGCCACCTAGCATTTGCCAAGGCGACTGCTTTCCAATGACTAGCTAGACATAGTCCTTCCTACAAATTCTCTTCTTGATTCCAGTTGGAGAGCCTTACCGTACCTTGCTAATTCGTTAACCCTGCAATTTCCTTCGAAATCAGAGTGGCCGGAACCCAGATCATCAGGATAATGAAGTGTTCACTAATCTTGTTAAGAGATGCGTGACAATCCAACGCCACTCTCGATGCCAGGGATACTGAATCGAGCGAAATAATGGCCGCCCGACTGTCCACACAAATAGTGATATCAGTCAACGATATTACACTGTGCTTCAACCAGTTCATGACCTCTTCAATCGCTATAATTTCAGCCTGGTATACGCTGCAGTAATCAGGTAGACGAAAAGATAAACTTACATTTAATTCTTTACAGAACACGCCAGCTTCCACTCTACTATCGAGCTTGGAGCAGTCGTTGAATAATTTAACTCTCCCGGTCTCCACAAGGAGACAATTTTTCCAATCCTCCCTA
Organism: Nephrotoma guestfalica; assembly: GCA_963691935.1. Taxonomy (NCBI): domain Eukaryota; kingdom Metazoa; phylum Arthropoda; class Insecta; order Diptera; family Tipulidae; genus Nephrotoma; species Nephrotoma guestfalica. The sequence goes on along the minus strand of OY829913.1, from coordinate 249,260,645 downwards.
GAGGATCATTTTGAAACGCTTGCTAAAGCACAAAAAGGGTGTTATATTATCCACATTTACTAGGTCATCCCTCACAGAATTGGCTATACTTGAGTGCCCTTTTTGCAGGCACTTCCACCCCGAACCCGCTGATAGCCGGGTGGCTGTAATGTCCGCCATTTGCTTACCGATAATATGCTATGGGGGAAGGTACAGCATAACCTCAAAGAAACTCGTGGGGGTTGTTTTCAACGCCCCATTAATGGGAATCATTTTCCTGTATGATAATTTTTCCAGAGCTGGCCATCACACACTCACACAATACAGTAGTACGGGCCTTACCACTGCCGTGTACAGATAGTGCACGAGCTCCGGTTTCAGACCCCATTTTCATCCAATGGCATTTTTGCAAGAATACAGTGCCACAGTGACCTTCTTCACTCTTTCTATCGTGTTTGGTTTCTAATTGAGCTTACTGTCGAGAAGGATCTTCAGGAATCTTGTCCTATCAGTAAGGGTCAGCATAGTACCATTTAAACTTGGTGGGACCATTACCGGAATTTTATATCTCCTAGTAAAAAGGACCAGCACTGTTTTAGATGATTTAATCCGCAATCCACATCTGCTTGCCCTACCCGCAGTGATTGATAACGCATTCTGCATCACATCTCTGATTGTACATATGTGCTTCCTCGAGACAGCTATCGCTACGTCACCAGCATAAGCAACCACGCCTATTCCTTCCCCCTCCAGTTCCAATAGTAGTCCATTGATTACTTCATTCAAAAAAAGGGAGAGAGGACACCTCCATAGGGTGTTCCCGAACAACCCGCCTCTAACGGAGACTTCCCCCATCTCCACTATAACCCTTCTGCTACCTAGCAGGTGATTAATTTGCTTGATTACAGAGTATTCAATATCAAGTGGCTACAATCCTTCCCTAATTCTCTCCACCTTCAGGTTGTTTAAATCACCCTTGATATCGATAAACGCCCCAAGGAGTATTCTTGAAAATCCAGTGACTTCTCAATTTTCCGAACCAAGGTATGTAACGCCGTGTCCACGAACTTACTCTTTTGGTACGCATGTTGAGACTGTGCACAGATTCTGGCTACAATTCTCGAACGAATATGGACATCCAGCAACCTTTTAATGGTTTTCAGAAAATAAGATGACAAAGATATTGGTCTCAGGTCCTTAGCTGTGCGAGCGTCGAATCGCCTTCAGGATGAAGATCACCCTTGCCTCCCTCCATTTCTTCGGGTTGTACCCCAGGTTCAGGCATCCTTTGAAGGTAACCAGGGAAGAAAAACCCCCGAGTTCTTCTGAATTTATGCTGGCACAATCCCATCCGGACCAGCTTATTTAAAGGGCTTACAACTTTTAATAGCCTATTTTATCTTCCGTTAATTCAGAATATCATTTGTACACAACAATTGGAAGTTAGTTTCCATAAATAGATCAAGAGTCTCTTCACTCATCCGGTTTTTTCAGATAGCCCGGAACAGCTGGACTAGTAGAGAGAATCTTTCTTAAGCGCGTGGTAACCGAGACACCTTCCATTCTATCACAGAAGAATTTCAACGTATTCCTTTGCGCCTTTCTTGTTTCCCTTTTGTATACTCTGAGGCATTCCTGATAGAAGTCCCAGTCCTTACTTTCTCTTGATCTTTTGGCTCTATTGAAAGCACTCAGCAAGTGCTGAGGTCCACCAAACAGGTTTTCGCTTACCCCTCAGATTTGTTATTGGGCAAACTTTCCTCATATAGGTATTGCAAGCCCTAGTAAGAGTGTCCACCATTGCATCCAGATCACTACCCTTGCCGGGGAGTGCTGAGACTCTGAATGGAATCCTGCTCTCAAATACCTCCCTATATACGCGCCATACTTTCCTCCAAGGATTCCTGACCACGCATCGATTTGTAATTTGGAGATTGAGTTTAAACGTTAGGTACCGATGGCCAGAGAAGGAATGCTTTTTCATCACCTTCTATTCCCTGATAATAGGTGAAATAAAATTGAAGACCAGAGTAACATCCACAACCTCCTGCCGATTGCTAATAATAAAGGTGGGTTCCCGACCTATATTACCAATAATGAGGTTAGTTCTTAAAAGAAAATAGAAAAGTAACTCACCCCTGTCATTGATGTCCGAGCTACCCCAGATGGTGTGATGCGCGTTCGCGTTACACCCTAGGATAACTCCCACTTTCCTCCTAACCGCATCCCAAACAAGTGCTTCCAGTAAATCTGGTGACCCTGGCTTCTCCCAGTCTCCCCTTCCGTGTCTATACATACCGCAGTCATGTCCCCATTGCAATACTGCGGAAGTAGAAAACCATTTATATTATTTTCCACCAGTATACATGATCTGCTCTTTTTAGCAAGTCTGAGAGGTAGCGCCGCGGAAGCAGCGTTGGAGTGAAGTTGATTTATTTGAACAAACCTGATGATTAGTAACAGTATTTACTCATCTTATCAAGACAGCCGTGCTACGACGGAGTCGACGGTATCCTCCGTCTCACTCCTTCCACAGTCCCAAAACTTAAAAAGGTTCACATCTCCCTCCTCAGAGTCCAATGTGTCCCCCCTCCCTATACCTAAAGATAGACGATCTCTAAGATCCCTAGTTAGCGCCTCACTTGGGTTCGCCACTAGCTTCGTTGTTTCCTCTGGAGAGGTGCTACTCGACAAGCTTCCCTCAACCGCCTGGACTTCTTGCTCCCTCCTCCTTGGGCAGCGCGGTGCTCGGTTTTAGCCCGACTTTATATTTTCTGAACACCTTAAGGGTGACAGAGCCGAAGCCGCAGTTTATAACCCCTTTGGTTTTTGACAGGGGAGCCAGGGATTCCTTATTGATTATCATAATTGATAATCTGAAACAGCCCTTGGACTCCTCCGGCTTGACAATCCTCCAGTTGATCCAGGGATTCATCCAGGTTAACGGGCTCCGTGGGAATCCAAACCATTTTCCTAGGTCTGCTCGGGATGCCCTCCTTCGGAACAGCCATGAGCTTCGCTCCTGGCCATACTTCGCCTTCCTATACAAGGCCGATCTTTGATCTGCACATTTGGTTAGTTTCAGCCGTCGCTGATACTAACCCACGTCCCTACAAATTGGCGTGCTGCTCCTCCCCCTCACCCCCTCAGCAGTGATGCTCCCCTCCTCATGGCTCTCGTCCACGACGGTTAGTACCTCCCCTTCCTTTACGATGTCGCTGAAGAGATTATGTCCCTTCGGCGACTGTCCCACATGGAGCTTGGCCCGTTTCCTCTCGGCATCCAGTCCTCCAGTGCTCCTCCTCACTAGTCCTCTGTCTTTTAGACCCAAGGTCCTCATCAAGTGCATTGCTCCCCTCGGCTATGGAACTCTTTGCCCAGTTAACAGATTTCCTCTAGTCTTCTGTCCATTGCTCCTCCGGGCCTGTAGCCAATCTGTCCAAGATACGGAAGGCCGAACGTCTCGTCCTTTATCTCCGAACCGAAGGAGCAATGACTTTCTCTGTTTTCCCACTACCGCTAGTTTCTGCCTTCCAAGCCTCGGAACCAGTCTCAGTCTTAGTCACCCTAACGGCTGGAGTTCCAGACCCCTCCGTCTTCACCAGCATTTGAGAAGTGCTGGCCACTTCTTTAGTTTTATTTACTTTTTTATCCATTTTTTCCCCACGAGTAACCGTGAAAATGATGGTCCGCCCGTGCAGAGATCCTTATACTCGGGTAGGGCTACAGACAACTGGACTTCGCAAGGTATCCAGAGGGCTCCGTTAAGGACAGAGCAATTATTTTCAGATGGGTCTCCAGCTAGGCTGATCATCGACATGATTCGCGTAATACCTGGATACGACCCATCCGCCACAATATGGCGTGAATCGCCTCCCCCCCACATCTACGCTACTTAATCACCATTTCTTGTTTGTAAAAATGAGAACCTGGAGGCGGTGACGATAGTGGGGCAGACACAAGGGTTAACAGAGCAATCATAATCAAGCATAAATCGAGCAAGCTCAAAGCTGCATAAGAGTTTTACACCATCGTAGAAGACTTTAATGAAATTCGCAAAGATAAAACCTGGAAATGGATAGTGTTAGTAAGAAACTTTCTCGTTTAGCATCGGGTCTTCATTTGTCGGATTTAAAAATAATTTTAAAATTTTCCAGTTGTCAATTATCGGAACACCCTGTATAACACCCATATTCTTAATTCAATAATAATATTTTCCATTACACTGTTTGTATATCATTATCTTGAAATTTATGTATTTCATAATAAAATGATTTAACAAAAATACCGAGATTTTTTTATCTAACTATAATAATATATATTATGTATGTTGTATGTACGTATCATCTCACCTCACATATCAGAATATCGTATACGATATCATGGTAGAATATATGCACACACTCGTACATACGTACATTGAAATTAAATGTAAAACAAATATTTATATTTTATTTATATTAAATTAAATAAATTTGTCATTTGGAAAACTATTAGATTTAACATTTTTATATCCATGTTATTTTAAAATTAATGTATTTTTAAATTTTTTATTTATAATCTGAAATTGAAAATTATTGAAGTTGCTTTATGTGTGTTTCTATTAAAGGGTATCTAATACAGTGGAAACCTTAATTGAAAATTGTGTTTTACTTTATTACGTTACTAAATTTTACAAATTATTGACTTACGTCAATTGACACTCTGCAGTTGTATTTGGTTAGTGTACATAAAATTTAATGAATAAATGTTTGGGAGTTTGAGTTTTATAAATAATTTATCATTTAGTTCATTGTAATTGAAGCGTTCTTCTATATTTAATAACATAATAAAACATTGAAATACATCTGAACTTCCGATTCGTATATCAGATGAAGAAAATAATTTTTTTATTTATGATCGGAAGTCCAACATTTTCCATTAATATTGTAGATGCTCCTGTGTTTTACTTTTGATGCTTACATTCTCTTTGTAATGCTATTCATTTTCAATGTTCGTAAAATTTTCTTTGTTGTTTGGATTGTTATTGCAAGAATCTTAATTAATAATATAGACATTTCAAAATTCTTGAAAATAGAAATTAGTATTGTAATCACACAAAGGCATTCGGATCTAGAACTAGAACTTAATTAAATATAATTTGGATGAGATATTTTGTATTTGTATGGTCTTTAGAAGTTTATATTTGAGATAGGCAACCGTTAACATGTAATGCGCTTTACTCTAGAGATATACTCGACGCGACCGACGTGACTAACAAAAAATAAAAAGTTGAAATGTATGAGTTTGTTCTAAAGTGACATCTTACAGAAATTTTATGAAATAATTAACCTTTTTTTTTCATTTTTGTTACCATTTTGACATTTTGAAAAAATTAATTTCCCGTTTTTCATCCAAGTAAAAATTCTCAAAATGTCTTTCGAAGAAAAATTAATAAATTTGGTTAAACAAAATGAAATTTTGTACAATAAATCGTGCAGGGCATATAAAAACATCCACCTTAAATTTGAAATTTGGAGAAAAATGGGAGAGCAACTTGGTGAATCAGGTAAAATTAAAATGAAGGGTTATGTATATGTACGTATAATGTAATAATAAAATTATTTTTTTAGATAAAACCTGTATGTTAAGGTGGAAGAGCCTTCGGGATAAATTTTCGAGAGAATTAAAATCTAAACAGCTGCCACCGGGAAGCGCATATAAATACAAAGAGGAATGGAAGTACTTCCAAAATAAGTTGATTTTGACGGACTTCATCAAAAATAGAAAGTGTGTTGAAAGTGTTTGAAATATCTACAGATTTATTTTATATACATATAATGTTTTTGTATCATTATTCTTACAGTGCTATCAGTAACTATACTGATAATCCTAATCTATACTGCTATCAGTAACTATACTGATGTGATTGAATATGACGAAGGCGAATTGATTCATAGCGATTCAAAAAAAAGGCGGACTAATAGCAATGAGGGCAGTGTAATCTGCGTTGGATAATATAAATGACACGCTGAAAGAACAGCAATTTGCCACTACCGAACCGAAAAACCCATACGACGAGGTTTTCAAGAGGATGCGATGTTTATTCGACGGATTGCAACCAACTACGCAAACTACGCAACTACGCTGCCAACGATATTTTGAGATATTTGTGTGAATTGCAAATACGCAGAATTGAGATATTCAAAACTAATGATCCTTTCAAGGATGAATAGTTGTTATTAACATTATAATCTTATTATTTATTTATGTATAATATTGAATTATTTATGTGATTACAAATCACAAAACTTTGAATTATGTGCAATTTTCTAATGAAATATAAATAAAAGGCTGAAATATAACAAAGTTTTGTAAATGTATTGCCCCTTCCTTATTAAAATACTCCATCAATGTGTCCATCATGTTAAAATTATTTCTTGAAGTGTTGTTTGAGCCAAGCTTTAAATTTGGTTTGTTAAACGCTGTTGACACAACTTCATTCCTCCATTGTCCTAGGGTAACGTTTCCCTCAATGTCTTCCGTATCAATAAATAACGGTGGGCAATATGCTGACTGGCTAATTTTGTTTAATATTAAAAAGTTGTGTAAAGTGCAGTTGTTAATATTATCTGCAAAGAATCAGAACAACATTGTAATACAGTGGTAAATAAATATTTATAACCTACTTTTACCTTTTCTGCATTTTTTGGCAAACAGTTTATGGTTGTCCCCAACACTCTCCATCGAGCTACCATAATACCAAATAGTATTCGCTATCGTAATTCTTCCTCTGAAATAGTTTAAAAAAAATTTTTTCGCGAGATAGATTTTTCCCAGGATATGCCCGAAACAAATTTGCTTTTAAAACAAAGGCCGGATCCCCAACGTAATAATTAGGGAATTTAATATTAGTGTTTGGCAATTCATCATCATCCGGCAATGGTATTTGGCCCGAAAATACCAACCGAGCTTAGTGACAGAATGCCTAAATTAAAAATTATGGCATTAAAAAGCGTATTATAAACCCAGACATCTTTTATTGTGCGAGTATACCACCATCGCTTTGGCTTCCATAAACGCCCACGTCCACCATTGTAAATGTATAGTGCGCGTCACACGCTGCTAGTAGTACCACACTATACAACTTTTTGTAATTATAGAATTCAGAGACACTGTGTGGAGGACACTCTATAGAAATATGTTTCCCATCAATAGCTCCCACACAGTTGGGCAAATTCCATTTTGTTTTAAAAGCTTCTGAAATTTGGTCGAAAGCATGTACGTTTGGTTCCGCTACATAAAATGGTGATAAAATCTGCCATATTGTATCACAAGTCTCTATGATGATAACCCGAGCTGTTGCTCTACCTATTTTAATTCAACAAATCAAAATTAAACAATTACTCACGATAGGGTAATAACTAACCGCTCGTCAGCAGTAATTGTCATGATTGTTCTTCGCTTAGTCAAAGCGTCTTTCAAAAGTGAGAGAAGAAATTTAAATCTTTCCGCCGTCATTCGAGTGTGTTTGAAGAACTCATCACGATTTTTTTTTTGATATTTTAAAAGCCACATCAAAAAAACCATGGAATGAACGGTCTGCATTATCGGGCCTTCTAAAATACCGTCGATTTCGTGTTTTTGTGCTTTTCTTAGTTTTTTTTATTAGTTGCGCTAAAAGGCAAACTAATAACCCACTTTTAATTAGTTTTAATTTTGTGATCCTTTGTGTCTGATTCATTCTAGTTATAGAAATATATTATAGAATAATAATTAATCGTTATAGGATATATCTGATAATTATTGAATTATATAATAATTGGGAACACCACTCACCTTTAATATTTTAAATTTTTATAATCACAAAAAATGAAAGAATAATAAAATAGTACAAAGTCAAAAATGTCAAAAACGTGAATTCATATAGTGAGTTTATCTTGAGTATACTCGTAAGCGCGTTCTTGACATTTTGAAGCTTCCGAGTAACGTCGAGTTTATCTCCAGGGTTACTATTAAAGCAGTTCAATTGGAATAACAAAATTAATTAAAAATTAAGAGTGTCAGATTTTATTGTGATGTAGAACGAATTCCTTAATTTTCCCGATATGTTCCTAAATTGCACGTTAACCAATGATATTTAGGGTTTAATGCACACTGGTTATGTTACTATCACCACTGTTGATATCACAGCTACTTTGCCAATAAGCAAATCAGCAAATCAGCAGCTCAATTAATCCAAGCCAAGTGGCAGTGTACTGACTTTCAGTAGAAATAAGGAATTGGGAAAAATAATTTCATATCATTTTTGTTTAAATTGTATTTTTCTGGCCTACGAAACAAAGATAGGGGGAGTACTTCGTTAGATTTAATTATTATTTGAAGATTGGCAGAATTTAAAAATCATATGGACTTTAAATTTGTGGCACCATCTATTTGTCATACCGGGAACTTTTCAGCGAAGCAACATCTTAAGCAATGAAAATTGCCATTTTTATACCTAATATCAATCTTTTTGCCTCGAAATGATTTTAGTTTTTTAGAAATACTGTTTTTTAGTATTTGTTGTTCTTACCTAAATGCTGAAATGAGATCTACTAAGAAAACACACCCTAAAGGATACTTTTTAACATTTTGAAATTTGTGTTAAAGCAATTAAAATTAACATAATATCAATCAAGTTGACTCAAAATTCGTGTTTTTTGGCAGAGTAAAAGTTTTAAACGCGAATTACTGAGTAAATACATAGGTATCTTCAAACAGGTATTTTAAAACATAATTTCAATCCAATGGCTTTAAAATGATTTGATTTTAGAGTGTTGTTTTTGTCAAAAAAGCTTAAATGCGAAAGACTAAGAAAACACAAACTTAATAATGATACCTCAAACCGTTTAAATTTTTTAAATCTTTGTTAAAGCAACCAAATTTCTATTTTAATACTTATTATTAATTTAGTTGTTTCACATTTCCCATAAACTCATCTCAAAACATTTGAATCTTCAAAACTGGTGTTAGACGATTTACTAAACGATTAACTAAAATCTTGGTCCCGAAATGCCAGAAATTGTTGTTGTTCTCGAAAATTTAAAATGAGGATTGTTGAGGAAAACACCTGTACCCATATCTCCCGTAATGACATCTTGCAGAAACATTTGAATTTTTATAATGGGTGGTAGTTATCTCACATTGTTGTTTTTGTCAGAAGTTGTTGTTGTAGCAAAACAATTTGAAATGTAAATGACTGAGAAAACACACTGTTGATAATACTTCAAATCACTTCAAATTTTAAAATGAGTTATACTGTGATTGAATATTGAGATAATGCACGCTTAATGATACCCCAAAACTTTTCAATATCAAACATCAATATCAAATATCAATTTAATTTTTTTAAGTGTTTTGTTATCAAAAGATGTTGTTGTTGTCAAAATATAATAATTCAAGTTACTGTTAAAATACATACATATACCGTACCATATTTGAATTTCAAAATTTGTGTTAAGGTAATTAAAATTATTATTTAAGCAGCTATTATCAATTTAGTTTTCGTAAAATTTTTTTTTGCCACAAAATGTTGTTGTTGTCAGCTTATTGACAACAACAATTCTGACGAAAAAGATATTCCGAGGAATTTAGATTGGCGTTATAGGTATTAAAATAGTAAGTTTAATCGCTTTAATTAAGATATAATTATGTGAGTATTTTTCGACTAATTCAAGTGTGTATAACAATTTTTAATAAATGTAAGATTTCGAAAAAAATTATTGGATAATTAATAACTAAATATTATATGAAAATTTAACTCTGTGTAACCTCCTCAAGGAGCTATAGATATATTCGTCTAGAGATTATCAAAATTTTTTGCGTATGAATTTTCTGATCTTTAGGGAAAGATCTTTAGAAATTTAGGGCTGCGATATCACCAGCTGAGAGGTTATCAAGTACATTACGGCTGTTTGCAACCGGAGAGAATTTTGGAGGCCTCAAAATCAATTCGGCTATATCTCCTGTGTAAAATAAGTTCATAATGTGGCATTGCCGTATAAGTCACAAATGAATTTGGGATTGAAGTTTACCTCGATAATGATATAACGCCAATTTCAAACCAAACATCATTAATCGCTTTAAGTGCGAACATTTATTGTTCCAGTTTCTATTTGGAGAATTCTTCAGCCCAGTGCTTCCCCAGAATATCATATTGGTTATCGCTATGATTAAAATAATCACAAGTATGCTTTAATAAGTTCATTTTTTGTTTTTCTACGGTACCTATCCTTTTTCGTATGCGCATCGGTTCTAAATTACAGCGTTGAATATTTTAATTTTCATGCCAAATACTTAGCATTAAAATATTAAGCATTAAAAATAAATATACAGGTATTTATTTATTTACAAATGTGATATTTTCATCATACATAGATAGATATCAAATACTAAAGAAGAGTGGAACACTGTTGCAGACGTATTTGAAAAGAAGTGAAACTTCCCGAATTGTGTCGACACAATATGAGATGGTAAACGTGTCAAAATACGTAATCTACATTACACAGGTTCTTATTACTTTAACTACAGGCATATACCTGTAGTATCATCCTTATAGTTAAGTTAGTTCGGCTGATAGTAAAATTTCGGCTGATAAAGTGTTCGCAAACACATTTTTGGAAACCATTTATTAAGAAACATCTAAACATTTCTGAACCCGAAAATTTTGGATATGGCGATTTAAGAATGCGGTACATTTTTATTGTGCACGACGCTTTTGCACTTTCGGAGAACATAATGAAGACTTTGTTATGGGTTGGCATGAAGCCGACCCGTAGATTCATCTAAATATGCAGAGGCCTCTTTCACGGTGATTTTGCCGACTAGATCTCAGGGTTTTGGGTCATGGGGAAGTTGAGGCTTGCATATTCCTGGCTTACACCGTGGGACAGAACACAAAAAAATAAAAATGAAATTAAATGCTGAAACTAAATAAAATTAACACCAGAATTAAATCGGCTGAAATTTGAGGAACGTGAGTAAGTGAATGTGTGTGCATCCAGCCTGGTGTTCCATAGCTCCGACACGAAATTAGACTCCCCCTCCCATCATACCAATCCGAAAAATTTAATAATTCGTGGTGACATGACAAGGAAAATAACGGAAAAACTAAATTGAGGCCGATGAGGGAGAAATAAAATCAAACCGAATGCCAGAAAACGCCGTGCTACCTTTATTTCAATAAAAAAATTTCAAGATAAACAAAATCAGAGGCGAAAAAAGTAATACAAAACTAAAAAACATCAAACTAAAAGGGTCAAACTGAAAATTCCTAAACTAAAGGGAAAAGAAAAAAATAAATCGAACAACAATGGCCGTTAACTTGAATAATTAAGTACGAAATAAAACAAAAATAATTTGATCAAAATGGACGCTGAACGTGAACATTAATACAGCGAAACCAATGTGCACCCTAAAATTTAAAAAAAAAATCAAAATTAAAATAATTGAAAATAAAAATTAAACGGTAAAATTGAAACTGAAATTGAAAAATTTTTTAAATTTGAATTCAAGAAAATAGATAAAATTAAAAACCAAAAAAATCTGTACATTTTGATCTCCTTGAGATCGATCGTGGGGGTTGCGGCGTCCTGGATTGCCGAAATGGATTGGGCGTCTTCGCGCCGTAAATAAGATGGGCCGCCGTAAATGTTGGGTGACCTCCCGCCGTAAACCGTATATAATCGTTGGGCGTCTTCCCACCTTTAACCGAAAATAAACCATTGGTAACTTCCCGCCTTTGGTAAACAAACGAAATATCGTTGGACGTTGTCTCACCTTTAATCGAGAATTAACCGTTGGGCGCCTTCGTGGCCGTAAACCGTAAACGAGAATGACCACTATGTTGACCACCCATAGCCGTAAATATTCGGCGTCTTTCCGCCGAAAACCGTAAGTATTCGTTGGGCGTTTTCCCACCGTTAATCGAAAATAATGTTGGCCGTCTTCCTGCCGTAAACCGCGACCCTACCGCCGGTATACTACCAAACTCAACCTTGTTGAATGGCCTCGACTGGCCCTCCGTGAAATTTGGAAAAACTTCAACTCAACACTCTTTACAAAATTTCAAACTCGACCATTTTTTTGAAATTCAAAACTAGAACAAAATAACTTCGCGCACCAAAAAAATGTAGAAGAATATTTTTTGTTCGTTATTGTTTTTTAGTTGTGTTTTTTAGTTGTGTCACTCACCCTTTCACAACGTGCATTAATCGCACACCCACAATGAAAAATATTGCTTTACATCTCCGCCGATCGCACACACGCACAAGGGGTATACATTCGTCTCGCTCTCAAAATCTTTCGACGTTCAAAACCCTTGCATAATGCACAACAATTTTAATATTAATGTCATGCTACAGATGACAATGCCATCAGCATTAAACAAACGACTGTAATGAGTTTCAAAAATTTAAAATAAAACTGAAAAATGTTACGACAGTGAAGTCGTCGTAACAACTTATTCGCAAAGCGAATTAGCTGAAGCGAAAAGAATCTATAAATATAGATAAACTCGGGTTCGGCGAATTATACAAAACATTTTCGGTATTCTAGCAGCAGATTCCGAATTCTTTTAACGACCATTAACCTTGATCCAGAAAATGCAACAATTTGAACAATTTTTAGTTTTGAAACATTCAACTGCAACTTCTTCTTCTACTAAGTTAGCACGGGATAGATTCTGAGAGTATTTCATTAATGCAAGCGCAGTTCCATGGCAAGTAAGTATGATGTCAGTATGAGACAGTTGACACTTACTAGGTCCGTTTCCAGTACCAAGTTCGAATCTTGAGTTTTCTTGTCCATTATAGAAATGCGCTCGTGATGTATTTCACAACCTTGAAGATCGTCAAAATAGCACAAACTGAGGATGTAAATTGTTGAAAACCTCACATGCAAAAAATCAGTCCGCTCCACATCCGGATACCGTACACTACCTTTAATGTAATAAAAAGTTAGAATTAAAAATAATTTACAACCGTATATACTCGTAGTTCTCAATCTGATTATTTAAACCCCTCCAGTGGTAATTTAAATAATCAGTATTAAACAAAATCAGAGCAATAGCCTGATTTTTCATAAATGTTACTGTATCCGTGCCTTTTTTTTACTTTGCATCACCTTCTTTAATTTGCGCTTGAAAAGCCGGTTTGAATTTAAAAAATGCAGTTGTCATATAAGATTGTCTTGACACGCGAATAAAAATCTAAAGTAAAGCTTTAATTTGAAATACCGGAAGCAGGTTAATCTGGCGGTTTTTGCAGGTGGCGTTTAACTCTTCAAAATAAACTTTCAACCTGCTTAGTTTAGTTCAAAAACAAAAAGTGACCTCATCAGTTCATCCATATGCCAATATGCATCCCGTATGTGGCGAGAGTTTTTTAATGAAAAGCATACAGCATTACAAATAAAAAATTGGAAAATATCTTGAATTATTTTAAACATATGCTATTATCACTAAACTGTGAGAAGGCAAATTCCAACTGAAAAACAATGGGAAAAACAACAATAAAAATCATTTACATTGGGCGTATTCAGCACGTTGAGATTTCACTAAAAAAAGTAGACACATCTCATGTGCTGGATGGACAATTTCTTACTAAAAATGTAGATAGATCTCACTGCTTTTGTGAGGCGACTTTTTATGTCTACATTTGGGTAGATTTTTTTCGGATTGAATCTTCGCTATTTTTTGACAAGACATAATTTGTTTTTGTGTGTAGAACATTTGTTTTAAGTGAGTGATACTTGGAAATTAAAAGAATTAAATTAAAATGAATTCATATAATTTCGACGGTTAAGTGTTTGACGATTATGGAGGTAAATATTTAGACTTAAGAACACATATCTTCTAAACAAAAGGACAACACACGACACAAAATATTTCTAAATTCAATGCCCTAACCTCACTTCTAATATATTTTAATAAACGTTTATGTTTGGGTGCAAATAAATATTTGTATACTTATAATTTATTTACCAGCTGTTGAATATGAGGAGTACCTAGAAGATGAGGTAGACACCATGAATGAAGAGTATCTGGAAGTTCCGGTGGATTCAGCAAATTTAGCCATACAATCACCCCGAGAATCATTGGCCGGTACATCTGAAGAACAAACACTAAATCTAGAACGCAATGAAAAATGAACCCGATCCAATATTAAATTAATAATTACAGAATATGCCGCTAAAAAAGATAAATTTAGAAACCCAAAAATTAAAAAAAAAAATTCTATGGTAAGAGATTCAATTAAATTTTTTAAATTTTGATATAGACATTGAAGCGGGAGAAATCAACAAAAAAGCGGTTCAAAACAAAAATTATCAGCAGCAAACTCGTCTAACAATATATTTTTAATTGCTTTGTCCTTATTGTTTGCAATTATCAATTCACTCGTACCTAAACTCAATTTTGTTTCTAAAATGACAGGTTAGTGAAGACCCAAACCAAAGTTTAAATGTAGATTTTTCATCCAGCACATGTAAATAGTCTACAACTGAGATTATCCTACATTTTAAAATAGCTCACAAGTAGATCTTCACGTGCTGGATACGCCCATTGTCTACGAATATTTTACATACTCTACGAATTCTCGACATCATTGTCCACGCCTAAATGAATTGTCTACGATATTTTCAACATATGTTGAAAATTTCTAAGTAGGCGTAGACGCACAACACTGCAAATTATAAAAAAAATTATTTTCTTTAGACTTAATTAGCTATAACAGACTGTATTATATAGCAAAAAAAAAAAATTCAAACTATATTTAAACTTTTTTGAAAAGGTGTACACCACAATTGCCTTTTCAGTTAACTAGAAAAGTTAGATTCTGGTCTATAAAATAGTATGGTCAAAAATGATAAAAATGTTAACAATATAATATTCCATTACATAGTCGGTCGCTTAATTTCAATTTAAATATTAAAAAATAAATTTTTGTTTCAACAAACAATAATGATAACAAGTAGAATAATAAAAAAATATTCATCCTAGATTTTCTTTTATAATACATATTATTATCTTTCGACAGCATTATAAAACCTCGTTCTGAGTAACACAAAAAAAAAATGTAAAATGTAAAATTAATTTGAATTTTAACATTTTATTATCTTTAAACGAAAAAAAAAACAAAAAAATTAATGTTGCGTGATTTTTTATAGCATTTTATTTATAAAAATTATTATGATTTTCCTTTTCTAAGTAGGCATGCTTATATGGTAACGGTGACGAAACGAAGAGAAAAGGCATTAAAACGATTTTATGGTGTAAGAGTTTGGTTATATATTTTGACTATTGTGTCAAAAAGAATGTGAAAAACGGAAATTATTTTTTGTTTTGTGTTGAAAATTAAAATTGTTTTAAGGTTTGTGTTTTTACTGGCTATATAGGAAATGCTTTATTTTTATATCGTATAAAAGATACACAAATTATGGTGCTAAACGTATAACAAATTATTTTTTTTTAAATCTTTTAGTTGTAATGTGACTGATAAATCTTTACCAACATTTTTTATTTGCATGGACAATTTGAGTCACCCATCCTTAAACAAAAATAAAAGCAAATAAATATTTTGATATAATTTTACTAAAAGATTTTAGATGTGACAAAAAAAATATGTTGTTTTTATGGTAAAAAATGGCAAAATATTGGAAACTACCTGCAAACCGCCATTGACCCTTTTATAAAAATTATATTTTATTTGTGCAATTCAAATTTTATCTTTAGCGTTAATTTCGTTTCGTTCGATGTTTATATTAGCATTTTATAGCAACTTACCAAATTTTTTATACCAATCCATAATATTTGTGAAATTAAATTATCGGTATCCTTTTAAAAATAAAAGCGCTCTTTATTTTTATATTGTTCAATAAAATTGTAAAGATAAAATTAATGTTAAATAGACACAAAATAAACGGAGGCGGTTATATTGGCTCTTTTATATTTTAAACCACCAGCAAATTAAATAAATAAATTATGTTTTTGTCGTTCATAGACAAGTATAAAAATATATCAAATTGTCTACTTAAAAATAAAAGTGGTTTACACTACACACATAAATATTTTTAATTAGCTTTTACTATACAAAATGTACGCGTCATTCTAATTTTATCGAATTCTTTGGAAAAAACTGTTTCCGAATATAAATTTTTACAAAACGAAACGCTTAAGATTAAATCAAATTCCAACAATTTGACAAAGTAATCATGAAAATATTTTTCCTTTTTATTTGCTAAAATATAAATCAAAATCTAAATTATTCAAAATCTTATCATAATAAATTTAAATCATAATAGATTAGAGACATTTAAAAACGAATAGAAAAAATAATATTTCTAACAATTTTTGTCACTTTCTAATAAGCACAAAACGGAAAAAGTCAGTGAGAGGGAAAACTGCAAAATATATATAAAATAATAACTAAACGAAAAAGTACAAAATGTAAAATTAATCCCCACCCCATTCTTCCCTATACTATTTTTTTATATTACACAAAAATGGAAATTGAAATTTATTTTACAAAGAATTTAATTTTTTTATTTTTTTGAATAAATTAAATTTTTATTATTTCCATTAAACTATAAAAATTCCTGAAATTTTCATTTTGTATTTGGACAGTTATATTTCAAAAAGGAATTTTAATTTTTTTTAAGCTTTTGAGTTTTTGATATGCTTTCTCTTTTAATTTGTTATACGAGTATGATTTTGTTTTTGGAAATTAATTGATTTATTTTAATTAAAAGTAAAGTTTATTACATAGATATTTTGAGTGATACGTTTTATTTGATTACAAATTATTAAATAATTTATATGGATTGTGGAATCAATTTATATGAAATTATTTTAATTGTTTTCACAATCGCTCATTTTTACCTTTCACGTAAATTAATTGATTTGTAATACCCATTTGTGAAACAAGAACATTGTTAAGAGTTCGAACCCTGAACTAGAATTGAAATTTATAAAATTTTCCAAACGTTTCTTGCAACTAACTGTATACTTGAAGTTACAGAGATTCGGGAAATATAGCTTCTGAGCTTAAAATTCTGAACTTTAATTAGAAGCTGATTCATTGAAATCTGTTAATATAGTAATCAACTAAACAGCCAGTTGGCTTTCTCTAGACATGGTAAAATTTCGTAAATTTCGATCAACAAAAACACTTGAATTGTAAGTGAATAGCAGCAATCCAAACACTATAAGCATTGAAACTGGTTAAACTTTAGCTACCACTAAACCCAACCCAGTTTCTGCCATTATCTGCCTGGTACTCCATGCGGCATTGGTTCCCGCAGTTCAGTCGGGTAGAGGTACCCAGATAATAGCCTAGTTTACAGCATTAAGGATAAAAAAATAATTAAATAATACGGGGGGGACGTGAATTGAGGTATACTATTAGCGAGGAGCAACGACTTGATGAGTTGCTCTCCGGTTTCCAACGAATGCGAGACCTCAGTGTGTCCTACTTTTGCCGCCTGCTTGAATACAAAGCCAGCCAAAGTTTGCCAGACGAGTTTCGAGTGATAATGGCGCGGGATACCAAAACTGACATCGAGGAAATCCTACCGGTTGCCGATAATATCTGGATTTACGCTCAATCCAGAACACTAAAACCAATTGCTTCTGTTAACCAGCCATCCACAAGCAAGGCAACTGCTGACGATGAATCAGCCCTTGCTTCAATGCAAAGACAACTGAACAAGACGCAATAACAATCGGCCGATGCACAGAGAACACTGGCCAATATGAGCATTGTTGCACGTGGAATATCGCCAAACAATAAACAAAAATTTCAATTACCGACACGTGTCAATGTCGAGATCGTCATCTCGATCCAGACTCTGCTATCCTCACCGTCGTTTCGGCTCACGCGCACGCAACTGTAATAAACCGTGGGGGGGAAACTACTTTCAAACATTTCAAGTCTTCGGAAAACTTATAAATCCTGCTGTCTTTACGGCAAACAGTCGTCTTGCCGTCTTTTCATCCAAGATCACGAGAATAACTTGCAATTTCTGATCGATTCGGGGGCTGAAGTATCTGTGATTCCCGTAAACAAGTTTCCCCGATATTCTAAAGACACCGTTTGCTTTCTTACCGCAGCAAACGGATCACCAATACTTTTTGGCTTTTACAGCTAATGCTTCGCTAACGGCTCTAGATTGTTGTTTTATATTCTTGTGATTTTCCAATTCAAATGGATTATAACACTGGATTTACCATATTTTGCTTTACGAGAAATATCTCACTTAAAAATTTACTAGATCACTACTACGTCGTTTACTGTTAAGTATTAACTAAGTAAAGTAAACATTTATTCATCTATTAATTTTGAGAACTGTAAAAGTTTTAAATGTGACATCTTTTATTGCCATCAGATTCACTTATAGTTGACAATAGCAAAAACATTGGACGAGGCGTATCGAACCATATGCTTCGATACAAAAAATCTATATTCGAGTAGAAACCTTACATCACGAAAACTACCTAAACTAGATTATACTAGAGATATATAAAACAATGAGATAAGTACCTTAGAGAGTAAAATAAAGTGACTCGCAGAATATAACAAACATTTTAAACAATAAACTAACTAATAGGGCTAATAAATTACGTCATGCTAGTGCAATTTTGATGATAAGGGCTTTGTGTTTTAGGTTAATTCAGCCATGACTCATCCGGTACAATTAACTTTCTAACAAACAAAATTGGCTTTCCTAGATATATATATATATATATATATATATATATATATATATATATATATATATATATATATATATATATATATATATATATATATATATATATATATATATATATATATATATATATATATATATATATATATAAACTTAACACTCCTTTACACTCCTTTACTTACCAACTCGAAGAAAAATCTGCCCGCAAAAAACACAAAACGTTAGTCTATCGTTGGTCACACGTTAGTTTATCTAACCACTCACTCTCAATCTCTACCAAAAAACCACACGCGGTTTTGTCAAGAAAGTTGGTTGGGAGGAGGAAATAATATGTTTTTTGTTGTATTTGAACTGGAAAATTCACTCTCAACCAATTTATAAAAAAAAAGGATATCAATTACCGCGCGTGTAAAAGTTTTGCATTATCGGTAAATTGACCTTAACAACAAATGCAACATTTCAAATTTTTGCATCGGCCATTATCATTTACATGTACACATTTCAATATGTGCATAAGTGTTCTATTTAGAAGGGACGTGGTTTAGGGATTCAGTCTTTAGATAGCCCAACGTAGCGGACGCCCCACACCCTGAGATAGTCTCAAAGCCTAGTTCTCTAGATTAAGTATTACTAACAAACATTAATTATTCCTAACAGCTAACCCTTCTCCTACGAACTAACATGTTAGAATATTGCGCGTGGTGTGCAGATTGCTGACTCCCTTGCAGCTGGTAGATTAATTAGCTTAGTCCACGGCGTCTCCACCAGATTACCCCGACGATGACTGCCAACACTAGAACAATCGATGACGTGGCGTAGTGAGGTATACCATGGAGGCTTATTGATGTCCATACCTCATTTGAGTGCAAGGCCTTTATTGCTGATGATAGCCTCTCCATATCATCATCCAACCCATCTATAATTAAGGGCATGTTTTTCGTGCTGATCTGTTGTGTAAGGTTGAATGTGGGTATGAAAGACACCTTGCCATTGGTCTCATAGTTCTTCTGGCTCTGCAACATAAAGTGTTTCATTTTCATATGACAGCCTGGGGATATTCGCAAGATCCCACTTTCATGAAAAGAAATCGGCCCCACGGTGCCCTTGCAAATCACGTCGTAGGTTTCTCTATATCTCGCGTCGCAACTCACAAGGCTGCTTGTCTCCCTGCACTGTGTATATGGCATTTTGGTGGTAACACTTCTGATTGCATCCGCGGCTGGCACTGTCTCAATTCCTCTGGTGTGATTTGGTAATACCATATTCGTTGGAGATCCACCAAAAATATAGTGAAAGTTGGTTGAATATACGTCATTCGCTCTTCGCGGATGGTAGGTACTGGATGGACTCGGTATACTTGGATCACTGACTGTCGCAACAATGGTATGTTGAGCTCGAATATTACCTGCTCGCTAACCAATCGTGACCTCACGATAACCGGACCCAATGGTGTCCATAATCGGGGACGCGTACATTTTCAGACGCCCACAGGCTCAGTTTCTCCAACTGTTCCTTGAGCTGTTGTGGTGTTATCAGCTGCGAATTTATATGCCCCTGATGCAGGTCAATCATTACGTCTATTAAAGTCTCTTGCATCTTCTTAAAAATGTTGATATTTATGGAGAGTTGCAAGGCTACATTAATAAAGTCACTATGTTGATGAAGCGCCAAAATATTCCGCTGGGTTGCTAAATACTGGTTCGTTATTTGTTCTGTTTGTTGTCAATCAGCTCTTTCATTAGGATCGTCCCGGCCTGCAGTTCTGTTATTTGTGTTGCATACTTATCTGCGTCCTTCTGAACCATCACTTCAAACAGATTGCTCATCAAGGTACTCATAAACTCGAAAGGTGCGCGCCTCTTCCTGTTGAATTCTCTCAACATTCGATTGCTATCTTCCATCTCATCCATTAAGTGTTTCATCGGCTTCATCAAAATCCCAGACCGTTGGACCGTGTGACTCAGGTTATCGATCTGATTTCCATTTCTTTGCCTCCAGTCATTTGCAGTACACCATGCATCTAGCTAGGACACTGTTGTGCCGATGCGATCCCTCTCATGCCAATAGTTGGTCAGGTTATATTGCAGAATAAGTTTCCAACTTTTGTGGGTTAGATACGCTTGCACAATTTGTGCCATAAAGATACCCGGTTGTTCGGTAAATGGTTCGAAAATTGTCCCTCTAGCTGTCGCCTGACTAAGAAAACTGCCACATAACCAAATCCTAATCCATTCCATGTTATATTGATCCTTTAGAAAGAGGGAGAAACAAAATAACAGCAAAACTCTAATCTAATTGCAGTCATAACAACAAAAATTTGTAAGTTACTTAGCCTAATGGATGGCGCCCTCTCAAACAAATCCCACTCAAATGATGCAACAAAAGATTGGTTCGCGATATCGGATGTGATTTCGTTCAGAACGATCTCCTTCTCTTCTGCCTTGTAACTCTTTCCTTCTGCAATCCCTTTCTCCTGCTCCTTCTCCAGCCACTTAATTGCAATCTAAGGCTTTCGAGCCTCTCCTTGGATTTAGCCTTATCCACTGGTGTTATGCAACACCTCAAGTTGCGAACCTCTTCCTGCAACTTCTCCTTCATCTTGGTCTTTTAACCACCCCTTATCCGTGTTACCACGCACTCAGGGTCGTACCGTGGCAGAATCGTCAATGGCCTTCTGCTCCCATATTCCACCCGACAAACTGGCTGCCTGACCCTTTTTAATGGCATTCCATCTCCTGCTTCCCTCTCTGTTGGTGCTATTTCACTCCTTCCTACTAGCTCTGCCATAATTATGGGATCCCTATCCTTTCCTTAGCATGGAAAACCCCCAGTCGTTTTTCTTTCTCATCCACTAACTCATATGACACTTGGTCGATGTGCTGGTGGATCTTTGCAGGTACAAATTTCTTGTCCAGCGTTGTGTAGTATTGCTGGGAGGCATTACTCTGGACAAAGTTGCGCACATAGACCTTCTGTCCTGCACTCAGAGCACGGTCTGCTGATCGCAAGTTGTAGCGGTGTGCTGACTTATCATGTGCCTGGCGGAGGTGATTTAGAACCAGCTCTCGAGCTAGTTCAAGGCTATCGTCTTTGGCATTTATCGTGAGGGTATTCAAACTTTGATCCCCTAGGAGATGCAGTAACTCATACTGTGAGCCGTGATTAACTGTATGTTGACCAAACTTCAGATAGGACGGTGCATATTCCGTGGAGGAATGCGCTGTATTTCTTAGTGCGCTCGCAATGGAACTTAGGTGTTCATCCCATGTGCGCTGGTCCTCTTTCACATAAGCGCGGTTGGCGGCTAGCACTGATCGATTTACCCGCTCAGAGGTATTAGCCTGTGAAAAATACACTGGCGTGAACACGTGTCTTATCCCCAGTTTAGCTAAACAGTCCTTCAATAAATTAGTCTTGAACTGCTTGCCATTCTCTGTATGGATCATTTCGGGTACAGAAAATAAAGGGAACACTTCCTTTTCCAGGTAATCCACGACCTTACCGGCTGTTGCATCGCGTAGTGATTTGAACAGAACAAATTTAGAATATTTATCCAGTATAATGAGGATACAAGTGTTGCCATTCTTGGACCAGGGGTATGGTCCTAGGAAATCCAAATACAGCTTCTGGAAAGGCCTGATATATTCTGCATATTCTCCCATTTTAGGTCTCAGAATAGAATTAGCAGCTTTAGTCGGCTTACACGTTTGACACTGTCGTACGTAGTCCCGAGTATCTTTCACTAAAGATGGCCAAAAGTAATATCGCTGAATATACTCAAGCATTTTGCCCGTGCCCATGTTGTGCTGCAATCGGTGGTTCATGAGCCTGGGTTAAAATCTTACGAGTTAAGCTACTGGGGACCCAAATCTTCCAACTAGGAGTATCGGATTTTGTATCGGAGTCTCCTGTGAGATTGTGGACGAGTATTTTCCCATCCACTATCTTGATGCTGTCAGATATGGTCTTCATGTTTAGTAGGGTATTAGGTAGGTTCTGGTAGTCTGAACTAGTAAAATCAGGAGCTTGCAGATCTAAATGGAAAGGGTTCTCTACTAGTTCCAAGGTTGCTACTTCACTTGAGTGTATCCTAGATAGCACATCAGAAACCAAGTTTTATGCTTCTTTACGGGATTCGATACGGAACTTGTAGCCTTGAAGTTTTGGACTCCATCTTGCTAACAGACCATACAGTTCGGACTCGTTCATTGGCCACTGAAGGCAGACATGGTCTGTAATTAATACGAACTCGTATCCTTCCACATACGCTCGGAATTTCTTAATACTTAGAACCGCAGCTAAACATTCGAGCTCGCTCACACTATAGTTCTTCTGCGCACCATACAGTTTATGCGAGAAAATAGAGATGGGATGTTCTGCGTCTTCATCATCTTTCTGGAATAGTACACTTCCTACACCTGTTTTTGATGCATCTACTTGGATATAAAAATTGCGTGTATAATCCGGGTTTATTAATACTGGTGCCTCAGCCAGGCAGGTTTTTAACTGATCAAAATATATCTGGGCTTGTTCGTTCCACAAAATGCTTCTTTTAGATTTTAAAAGATCATCAATCAATCAATTCGACGTCATTCTCAGCAACAGTAGATGTGTCCATCCACTTTATAGAAGATTTTATCTAAGGACATTGGTTAATGAGCATACAAAATTCAACTTGTGCAGGAATTAAAGCCATCCGACAATCCATCGCAAACGCCACCAATTGGATGGAGTCTGATAACATACTATTAAAATTTTGTAAGCCCCAATTTCCCAAATAAAAGTGTTAAGCGTACGATTAGCAAGTCGTAGAAAATCATGCCTGAAGGAAAAATTATTCACTAGAGTCCTCTGCAGTCTTGCGATACCAGAAAGAGTGTTAATTTCTTCACATAATGTATTCCAAGAAGTTCTGCGGACTGATCTTGAACATTTCAAGCTACTACAAATTCAACTCATTTGAAGAGCAGACTTTTTAGCTTTATTATTGAATCTTCTTGTAGTAAGAAGATTTATTCTGAGCCTCCTGTTTGGTAATAAAACAACCAGACTTTTCAAATGCTAGTAGTTTCATCAAGGTATTTTACCAAGTGAAATAAACCGAGGATTGTGCTCGAGAGAGATTAAATCTCAGTCGGTTCTCAGATGCTATCACCAGTATTTAGCACGGCCTTGCTACCTTGCGGTATCACATAAATCTGTATGCGAGCCAGTCAGCAACTAAATCTCAAATACGCTGACTTGGTATGATGCAAATTGATCCGTTTTATATTTAGCATTTGCATCATCACAAGATACCAGCAAACGATGAAAGGATTACACACACACGGTCTATGGACTAGAGATGATTTTAAAGAATTCCTGTTCAAGATGTATTTTAGTGAGAACTTGGAACCAGTAAGGGTCATGAAAGGTTTTAAGTCCACTCGGACCTCAATTGCTTGGCATTTGGCCGCGAATGAGCTTCCATTCTTTAGTAGACACATTCGGGTTCCTCAGACCATTATTGGTTAATACTATACAGAGATTCTCTAGTTAGACCATTGACCCAAGTATAAATTTGCAAAAGTTTTGGAAAATTACCGACAGAAAGTTGACAACCACTTCAGATATTTGTGATTTTGATACTGTTAAAGTTAGCCGAAAGTTTCCAGCCAAAAGGTAATGCAAATAGTATCTTTGCTATCCCAGCCGAAAGGTAAAGCAAATAATGTCTTCGCTACTCCAGCCGAAAGATGATAATGCAGACATTGGTGTTGCTATCCAAGCAATGTATCCATTGCTATCCAATTTGCATCCATTTAGCATCCATTTTGTTGAGAAATTCTGATAGGGATGTAGGGGTGTAATTTTGCAAAAATCTTCTATTTCAATATATAGAAAATGCATTGAATCCTGTCGTTCAAGATTAGCGTGATTTGTCAATGTTGGCTCTGTGACTATTTGATAGGCCATAATGTTGGTCAACTTCGGCTTAACCGTGGAGAAATTCTGATGGGGATGCAGGGGTGAATGAATTACTATTGAAATAGAAAATTTTTGCAAAATTACACCCCTGCATCCCCATCAGAATTTCTTCCCGATTAGGCCGAAGTTGACCAACATTATGGCCTATCAAGTAACCATAGTGCCATCAATGACAAAGCACGATAATATTGAACGACAGGCCATTCAATGCATTTTCGATATATTGAATTAGCGAAATTGTGCTAAATTACACCCCTGCATCCCCATCAGAATCTCTCCACAATTGGTTCGAAGTTAACCAACATTATGGCCTACCAAATAACCATAGTGGCATCAATGACAAAGCACTTTGATCTTGAACGACAGACCATTCAATGCATTTTCGATATGTTGAATCACCCCAGCATCCCCTTCAGAATTTCTCAACAAAATGGATGCAAATTGAATAGCAGTGGATGCAAATTGGATAGCAATGGATGCATTGCTTGGATAGCAAAAATAATATCTGCATTATCAACTTTCGGCTGGGATAGCGAAGGCACTATCTGCATTACCTTTTGGCTGGAAACTTTCGGCTAACTTTAATAAGGTGTGATTTTGGATACTTTCTCACAGAACCACTTATTCGTCTCATCGTTAGCGCATTGGCAGATAAAGATATTATCTGTTAGATAACATCCTAGCAAAATAAAGTGAATAAAATTGGAAATGCTCACTTAGTTTAAGACCCTACAGTGCAGTTCCTTAAGGAATGCGTCAAGCTTGGCTTCATCCAGCAAAATCTCAGATTATTTTCCCGTCCAGCCAATGTCCTCGTATGGTACCAAATGACACACAGGTACTACTTGATTACAATCCGCTTCGGATTTATGAAGAGAAGTTTCAGGCCCCGCCGTGATATCTTAGTTGACACCCTCGACACTTGGATGGTGAGGCTCTCAAGCCCAATACCGCACCCTGCTGTACCCATAGGTGGAAGTTAAACAACTTATAAAAAGTGAATTGGGCCGTACGCACAAATTAAAAAAATAAAAATAGCGTCACCCACGTGAATTAAATGTTTATTTTCTGGAACAGCTGTACTAATAGAGAAGAAATAAAATAAGAACAAAAAATATATGTAATAGTTCGAGTTGTGTCCGATGTTAAATAGAAATTAAATTTGGCCACTTATCTGACTTCACCATATGAAGGAAAAAACATTCTATTATAAATCATTTCTACACACTATGACGCCACCTTTCCTCTCTTCACGAACCGATCTACCTATCTTCGAGGTACTTGCAAATCCGATGAAACCGATTTTGTTGAATTCCTCTAATGCTACCTTGTTTATTGTAAAGCACCCGACGAAAAATCAAGTTTGACATAGTTTCGTTGATAGTATACGTCATTGATAATTTAAAAAGTCAAATGTTAGTCAATCACAAGTTTTATAAGTTTGTCATATTCGCCATCAAGTGACGTACTGTGAATTAAACGTAGTGGTAAAAATAGTTCGAAAAATGCCAAAACTTAAATATGGCCCTTTAAATTGCTAAATATAATAGACACAAGTGATAATAAAGTAAAAACATTATTTTAATATTCCGTATTCTACGCAAATTTTGTTCTGTCAAATTTCTTTTGTTACACAATTGAAATGTAAAACAGAACCAGTAGTAAGCAAAAAAAAAATACCAACAAAACTTACATAACAAGTTAAATAAATGTTCTACTAATCTAATTGCCCAAAAAACAACCAGCTGAAAGATAAATTGATGTTGTGTCGAGAAGCGAGATGAAACAAATTTATATTTTGTGATGTTAAGTCTATGCTATGTATATACACGAGTAAATACATAGCGGTATATCTACTGTAAGATACTTGGTATCTCTTATATACAGTGTGAATGTGCTTTTGGTACGTTTAAACAAAAAAAAAAGGAATTTTTATCTGTTTTCTTTTTATTTCATAAATTACAGTCATTTTCTGTATGCCTATTTTGTCAAGTTGACAGATTAAACTTTATTTTTTGTGTCAAGAAAATTATTTTTCATGGGTTTTTATTTTCGTCTCACTTTCAATTTACTTAATCATCATTATATAACTCAAATATTATGATATCTGTCATTTTTATTGTCAATTTTCAATTTCTTTTTTGTGCTTTTGGTATTTTGTTACATATATTATGGAATACGCAATAATATTGATGTAATAATAACCGATTTTTAGGCAACACAAAAAATAGTGAAACAATGGGAAAACCTCCCAGTTTTGGGGACATAAAACAATATATATACATGTAAGATTCATGATAAGGGTTAAACTTCGGTTCTCGTTTTAACAATATTTTATTTAAATTTTAAGTTTTAACTTTTATAACTTTAAATACGACAGTTACATGGCAATTGGAAAGAATTTGCTTAAGGAAGATCAAAATTTACTTGTTAAAATTAATTGTGAAGCTCGTTTCTATTCGATTCAGTGCTACATAAGTAATTTAGTCATCGGGAGCGATATATTTTTTTTCGTCAAAGTAAAAAAAAAGTTAAAAAAACCCTAAAAAACTTTGGTCTTAATTATGACACTTTCTTATTCTGCGCGTAGTCTAAGTTGGCATTGATTTAAAAAAAATGTTTTACGTAACGGTGCCCATACACGGTGCAACTTGGTTGTGCAACTGGTATGTAGACTAGTCTGCAGACTACACCACACACTTTGCAACTTGTCGTACAACAAGTTTGAAAACATAGAAAGTAGAAACAGTCAAAATATTTTATTTTTTATGGTTTTTCCAAATATAAGTAAATACCAATCAAGTAAAATTATTCCAAGTCAAAATTATTTAAGTAAAATTAAAAAACGAAATAATAAATATGAGTGAAAGTGATGACATTACTGCTTAAATTGTTATTGCGGAAGTTTTATTTCAAGACAAAGAACAAGAGAAACGCAGAAAAAATAAAATTTGGATGAAAAGCTGGTTAAAAGATAAAGATACGTTTTCTAACCAAAGACTTTTGAAAGAATTAAAAGTTAGTCAACCAGATGACTTTAAAAACTTCATGCGTATGGATGAAGAAACATTTCTATATCTTCTGGATAAAGTAAAGCCATTGATAGTAAAGCAGGATACTTTTATGCGTGATGCCATTAATGAAGAAACGCGATTATCCATGACTTTAAGGTTTCTGGCTACCGGTAATTCTTTTGAAGATTTAAAGTTTTTGAATGCAGTATCAGCGCAATCCATTGGAAAAATTGTTATCGAAACATGTGAAGCAATTCGAAAAGTTTGAAAGGATTATATTAAGGTGAGTTTTACCAAAATAATTACTTGCATAATATTTTACTAACATAATTTTCTTAAAATACAGATTCCAGCTACCTCTGATGATTGGAAAAAAATATCCAACGAATTTGAAAGAAAATCTGGTTTTTCTCATTGTATAGGTGCCATTGATGGCAAGCATATTTATATTAGAAAACCAGCGAAATCTGGTTTCTACTATTTTAATTATAAAAAACAGTTTAGTATTGTTCTTATGGCTATTGTCAATGCCGATAGCGAATTTATAATGATTGATGTAGCAGCAAATGGTAGGATATCAGACGGTGGTGTATTTAATAATACAAAATTTTACCAAAAATTACTAAGCCAAGAATTAAATATTCCTGAACCTGAAACTGTGGATTCTACGGGCCGGAGGTTACCATAAGTTCTAATAGGCGATGATGCCTTTGCCCTGGGAGAGAACTTACTGAAACCATTCAGTGGTAATCATCTGATAAAAGAACAGGAACTTTTTAACAAAAAATTTAGTTATGCGAGAGTAAAAGTAGAGAATGCATTTGGCATTTTGGCTGCTAGATTTAGAGTTCTTTTAACAACTATTGCTCTTTCTCCTGAAAAAGTTACGAAGATTGTGATAGCTTGTTGCTATTTACATAATTTTTTAAGAAAGAGTAGAGGCGTTTTATACTCTAGAAATGAATCGGGAGAGACGTTTCGGCTTTCAGAAACATTATTGCAAATGCAACCGGCAGCATCAAGAAACTCATCATCACTCATTGTCAATCGTTTGCATAGCACCGAATAAATGTTTGTAATTATTTGTACATTTTTTATTTTCATAAAAATAAACAGTTTTAAACATAGAAAAAGCAATAATATTTTTATTAAAATTTTTTATGAGTATTGGGTGTCATTAAAAAGATCATTAAAAGTTATATGATTTGGATTTTGTGATGACCTAGAAATATTAAAATTAACAGGAACAATTACCTCAACAACGATGTGATTTGATGTATAAGGTTTTCCACATCTAGAGTCATCAGCTCTTGAAGAATTAATGGTACTTGGTAGTGAGTTTGATGCATAAATTGTTGAGCATCCAGGATCAGGATGCGAAAAACTACTGGTACTAGGCAATTGATTTGATGTGTAAGGTGTTGAGCATCTAGAATCAGCGCGTGATGAACTACTGGAACTGGGCAATGGAGAAACTATGTGTTAAGTGTCAGCTCGTTTAATTGTCCCATTATTAAAATTTCATCTATGGCTTTTTTGGCATAAAGTTTTTGTCTATCATTCAGTTTTTTAAAAGATGTTGCCCATCCTTCAGCAAATATTTCAGACTCATCTTTTTTAGTTTTATGTCGAACTAAATGATCGACAGCTGTTCCCAAAAATTCGTCCCGAATATTTTTATTTCGACATATTTTTTTGGAAACTGGGAGGTTTGTTTCAAGTTAAAAGAGAAATTTAACAGTAATGTGAAATATCTTTAAAATGTATAACTTACTTCAATTTCCTCAACATCATCATCGGTATCCACACTAGAAATTCCAGCAGTTGGGATTTCATTGTCACTTAGGAAATATAAAATTTCAAAATACCACAATGATGGGACGTATGCATTATCCTCACCAGCTCCAGGTTTCTCACTTTTTGTAACCTTATTAAGTTCGCGGCGATAGCAGCTTCTTATGTTGTTTATTTTATTCTTTAAACTTGAAATTGTTGCCTCACTATCTAAGTTTTTATATATGGTTAACAATTTCTCCAATGCTTTTTGCATTTTATCTTTATTTTTGTACACAGAATTTTTAACTTTCCATAATTCTGGACATTGTTCGAATTCTTCGAAAAAGTCTCTCCACAACTGATTATTAACTACATTCATTTCAATTAAAGAAACTTATTCTTTTTTAATAAAATATTTAGCTCGTTTTATGTGGTTTAGTTATAATCTTCGTCAATAACGGTATTAAAATTCCCAATAAACATAAAATGTCATTTAAGTTGTACAATTTGTCCACACGCATTGCAACTTGGTCGTACAACCACTGACTCCGCCTATAAAAATCAACATTTTTTGATTTTCTTGCAACCTAGCTTCGAACCTTCAAAATGGTTGTACAACTGCCCTGCAAACGATACAACTTGACTAGTCTGCAGACCAGTTGTACAACCAAGTTGCACCGTGTATGGGCAGCTTAAGACATAAACATTTGGTGAACGTATTGACCACAGCGTTATTTTAAAATTTTCTCGAATAATTAAAACGACACAAAGTCTTTTCAAAATATAAATTTGGCATTCCATTCTACATTTTTCACTGAGAATCCATTTGTGTGGTATTGTGTTGTGAATTGTAATTTTTGTTACACCTCTCAAGAAAAGTATTTTTGCTGTGAAATACTACATTACTTTACAATTGCACTGGAAATGCAACATACTCACGTTTCGTATCTACAGAAATTGAAAAAGTAATTTTATATCGTATGGTAAGAATTTGTGCAGTCATTATCATAATTGGTTTAGATAACTTTATTATTTTTAACTAACTCTATAGATAGCAAGAGATATCTACTCTTACCTCCAACGATAAAATACCAGCGGTGATTCTCAAACAAAAAGTTTATATTTCTTTTTGATAGAAAATTTGGTTTAATGGTGCCCAAGTATTAAGACGATCCAAATTAATAAAGATAGTTTTGTGAAACGCTGGAGAAAATACTGTTAAAAAGGAACTTTTATTTGAAAATCTTATTTCATGTCCTACCTTTCACCCTTCAAATTCAATAAAGAAATCAGCAACCAAAACCAATAATCCAAATAGCAACATTTCACTATCGATATGAAATGTAGGTGCTTTTTACGTTCCAAGTCGATTTTGTTTGGCCGCCATTTTGTTTGGTTCACATTTGTCAGTTCTCATGTGACAGTTGCAGAGAGTGGTCAATAACAATTTATTATGGAGCATCTAATGCCGCAAGAACTTGATGCAATTTTTTTTTGCCTGCCTTTGGATTTATTATTGAATCTTTCCTATCTTGGGAAACTCACAAGTTGTTTTCAATTCTTACAAGCTAATTAAACGAGAACATTTTTTAAGTCTTAATCTAAGTTCTTCTAACTTAGTTTGGTATGTTGTACTGCTGTATTGTATCTGCCACTGTTTCGATGTTGAGATCACGGTGTATGTTTGTGTTACGTATGTTCAAAGGTGGGTGTACCATTCTTCGTAGTATTTTTGAGTGTACACGTTGCAATTTTATTATATTTGAGGCACAGGCTGAGCCCCCCCCCATTCTAGAGTTAATTTAGAATGATTTCAGATTAACCAATTTATTTAATCACTTTTGCTATTGATTTGTTGCCGCTTTGTTTCGATATGCTTCGTTCATGTCAATCTTCTATCTAGATGTAGACCTAGGTATTTAATGGTTCCGCATTGGAGTTATTGATGTTATTTAACTTCATCGGAGGGCAGGTTTGTTTACGGAGAGTGAATGAAATGTGTGCTGAGTTCTGCTCGTTTGCTTTTATTCTCCGTTTTGAAAGTCACTTAGCGATTTCTTCTAAGTGTTGTATCATCTGAAAATATTGAAACTGGTATATAATATAAAGGTCCGCTGTGTAAATTAGATATAACACTGGACCCATTACACTGCATTGTGAAACCCCTTCGCGAATTTAGTTTAAATTGGAAGATTCACTATTATATTTCACCAAGTATTTCCGATTTAACCGGTAGTTTTTAATGATCGCATGCTATTTTGATGGTAGCTGGGCGTTAATTTTATGTACAAGGTCTTCATGCCATACTTTATCGAAAGCTTGGGCGACGTCTAAAAATGCTGCAGAGCAGAAATGAGTTTCTGATTTCTGATACGATCCTATCCGCTTGTTCTATGGTTCCATGATTTTCTCTAAATCCAAACTGGTGATCCGGTATAACACTTTGCTCTTGCAAAATTGGTTTAAGCTTTTTAAGAAGCATTTTTTCAACGAGCTCTGACAGAGTTGGCAGTAAACAGATTGGACGGTACGAGTCTACTTTTGTTTCATCCTTACCTGGTTTATGTACCATTATGATCTGTGAAATTTTCCAAGTTTCAGAAAAATACCCAGTAGCACATCTGGAAGTTCTATAAGTATGTTATCACTAAGATCATGACCAACTTATTCGGGCAGCAATTCCGAGTGTCCATTATTTTCGTTCGGATTAAATACTTTAACTAAATGTTGGGCGAATACATTTGCTTTTTCTGCATTGCTTCTTGTCCAGTTTTCATCGGGAAGGCGAATCGGAAAATATGATTGCGTAGGCCGTTTCAGGATTTTTGCGACTTTCCACAGTGAGTAATCTGTTGCTTCTAATGTGTAAGTTTACTTAGATAATATTGAATCCCCTCATCATGTTCTTTTGTTAGTGCTGCTTTCAGGTTTTTGGTATCTTTATTTAATTTTGATTTAACTCCAGGTGATCTATGTAACTGCCATTGCCTGCGCAAAATGCGTTTGCACTTTAAGATCTGTTGACTATTCGGTGACAGCTTGGTGTATTTTCACTTTAGTAGAGCTGTTGCATGTATCATCCTTCGCTGCTTCCTCTAATGTCTTCGTTAGGTGTTGTACTGCTTCATCAATCTCGGATTTCGTTTTAAGTGGGATGCTTATTAAGCACTCTCTTGTCCCTGCAGATTTGAATTGAGACCAATTAATCTGTCGGTTCGTTAAAAAAGTATTTGATTCTGAATTTAAAACTTATGTGCTTAATGTTGTTAAAACCGGGGAGTGGTCAGATGATAGTTTGTAGCATGTTTTGGTCGTAACATAAGTTCTATCAATTCTCTTTGTTACACAGAAGGCGATTAAATGTGAAATTTCTCGTCTATTGGTTGGCCATGATCTAGTTTTCCTTCATGTTTATACATTCCTACAGCTGCTTACCTTTTGGTGATGTTAATCGAGAGCCCCATTGGATGTGTTTGGAGTTAAAATCTCCTCTTACAAGGAATTTATTTCCCAAGGTTTTGAAATAATTTGCAAATTGCTGCGTTTTAATTGAACATTTCGGTGGACAGTAAGCTGCCGATATGGTGCATGTACCGAAATGTTCTCCGGAGCTCATTTGTGTAAATTGAGTCGCAGAGACCATCATGATATCAATGTTGTGTTCATTAAGAAAATGTCGTACATCTAATTTACGTTGCGCTAGCCCATTGGCATTCTATAATGCTAATTTAAGTTTAATTATCTTTAATTAAGTTTAACAGTTGTGTCAGGGTATTCATGTTTTGTAGCATTAGCCCTATATTTGTTTCCATGATTTGCTTGAATTTGTTCATTGTTTTGTTGAGGGTACTTATCATTTTGTAGATTCCCTGATCATGATTCTGAGGTTTATTTGCTTTATTTCGCACGTTAACCACAGCCACCTCTGAGTATGATGTTTCTGTGCTAATGGTTGCAGAAATTTTCTCATTGTATTTGATTGATAGCTCGTTGCTGAATTCGTTATCTTGGTGTCATTTTTTTTCTCCTTATACATAATGCATCCTCTTTAATAAGCGGTATGGTTTTCCCCACAATTGCTGCACTTCTTTACTTCAGGTTTGGTTTTGTGTCTAAATCACACTAGCTAGTTTTGTTGCCGCATATCACACAATCAGCTGGCAGTTTGCGTTAGTTTCGATAATTCCAAAATTCTTGGCAATTGGTGCATCGTAAGACTGACTTACGAAAGTGTGGGTCTTCCACTACCACCCTTCTATACAATATACAGCTCTGTTGTAGATTTCGTGTGTCCCTCTGGTTTTTGCTGCTTCAGGTTCCAGCTCAACTTTGAACATTGGTTGAGGGATTTTCTCACGATTAATAATGTTGATAACGCTTCTTATAATGAAGCCTATGACAGTGAGTTCCTCACCTATTTGTTGTGGGGATACAGATGACTCGAATCCTTTTATTACTACTGCTAGTTCGAACTTTTCAATCTGTATGTGTAAAAGTATTTACTAGCTGCTTCTAAGATGGCAACAATTTTTCGATAAGCTTCGATGCTCAAAACTTTAATTCTGGTTTCACGGCATGTTGAAAACTTTACTTGTTCTTGAATTGGGTCAATTTGACTACAAAAACTGTGATTCCATAAGAGTGAGTCTCATCACTCACGGCTTCTTAGACGCAAATTTTGTGACAAATTTTTCCCGCCGAATAATGTCAAAATATATAACAGCATCCTGTATTTGAAAAACATACAACTACAGAAATTGATATAAAAGTGTAGAGTAAACGTTTTTCCTGTTTTAAATTTAAATTTAATTTTTATGCAGCGCGCGCCAATATACGTGTGGAAAATTAAAATCTATACTGACCCGAACAGGTCTTAGGTATTACCATAAAAAATATGCTAGTATCCAGTTCATTTTAGAACTCATTTTAGAGCTTTTCTTAAATAATTTTTTTCTTTTTGGTATCAGTTCGAGTTCCTTCAGCACGATGCTGTGTCAGGTTAGATTGTTGGGGCTCATCATCCGTAGTTTTCTTGGTGGTTAACTTTTGACGACTAATTTTACGAGCCGCGCTCATACCCAAATAGGACCGCCTAACAATTTGAGGTGACATAAGGCTGAAAGAAAGATGCTTTATAAATAATGACCTTCTTTTATACGTTAGTGGTAGGTTGTCAGTCAGCCACAAAATAATGCGAGCATTTATACTAGCCAAATTAATCATCGAAAAAAATACAACCAATGGCCATCGTCGGGAGTTTCGAGCAACATTGTATGAAGCACACAGTTGATCTGATGTATCAAACCCCGCCTTTCGTTATGCTATAAAACTGAATAATTTCTGGTAACGACTTTTGGCCAGAAAAAATGTTGCCATCTTTATGAAGTGTAGAAAGAAGAAGCGCGCATTTATTTTTCTTAGGTACATAAGATAGTATCGTTACTTTCTTTTGAGATCGAAAAAAATTATAGATTTTTTTGTCGGTTTTTGACATTAGAAAGTGTTATTGGCAATTGTTTTTACTTTCAGCAGGTCTGTAGCCATATCGGCGGTTATATTTCGGTCCACATTTTGCAAGTGTCTTGTTAAGCGTTGGACAATGGTTTCTGGTTTATTGCACAAATTGTAGGGTCCAGGTGGTTGTTGCCCACAATAAATTTCCAGTTGAGATGTACGAGTATAATAAGATATCGAATCAACAGCAGAAACTATTTTGATACCGTATGTTGCCGGTTTGTTTGGTATCTACTGTCGAAAGCTGCAACGCCCACGGACATTTTCTAATTTTCCGTCTACAGTTAAATAGCAACCTACGTTATAGTTGTCTTTACAACTTTTATTGAACATGTTGAAAATTTCGCGAATGGGAGCAAGTTTATCATACCGTCGTAGTTCTGTAAGTGATTCCTTATTATGAAAGCGTAAGGATCGCATTAAAAATTGAAAGCGACCGTAACTCTTCGTAGCGGGAAATATTTCCAAATCGGGTCTACAGCCCATAGGTCCCTCACATGAACATTCGATGCTTTGTGTAATCCACCAAGGTACAACAAACCGAATAAACTATTGATTTCAGTCTTATCTGTTGTAAGAGCATATTTTATATTTTTGTAATTTACTTGCTGTTGAATAATATAATTATTAGTGTTTTCCACGGTTTTATCAACAAACGTGAAGAACAGGTTCAAATTTTCTAACGGTGTCTTGACAGTTTTTGGGTATTCCGTTATATTTGATTCATTGGTAAATAAATTCTCATCTGGAGTTCTGGTTGTCATCATTCGGTCTGCTTTCAATATTCTGTTCATTCATGTCTCTCTCTACTTCAGTTTCCGAGTTATGATCACTAATTATTTCGAAGTCTTCTTCGTTTTCACTAGCTACCCCACCAATATCTTCTTCATCGCTGTCCAACTCTGCCAATATAGCCCGAAGTCTTTCTTGTTCTCAAGAAAAAACAATTGATTGACTGATAAAATACAATTATCAATGAAAAATATAATTACCTGATTACCAATTTGGGTCTAAAAGACCCAAACACTTTTTGAAACACACACGTGTTG
Organism: Nephrotoma guestfalica; assembly: GCA_963691935.1. NCBI lineage: Eukaryota > Metazoa > Arthropoda > Insecta > Diptera > Tipulidae > Nephrotoma > Nephrotoma guestfalica. The sequence continues at coordinate 249,224,620 of OY829913.1, read as the reverse complement.
TTTACTGTCCGAGTGACAAAATAGTACTAAAAATTATATAAGATTGTAATGAAATGTATAAGGTAGGATTACATATGAAGTTGGTTGTAATTGTTTAGCCTAAATAATTTAATTATTTGTTTCCGTACGTTCATTTCGATTTTGGCACATTGGACCCATGGGTGAGTAATGCAGAGAAATCCGTTTACTTGGTTTACTTTAATTTAAAATTCCATAACGCAGGAAGCTTTGAAGATTCCTTTGCCATTTGCTTCTAGTCAAAAACTTTACAATCACTGCCCTATCTGGAAACCGATCCATGTTTTACAAATATTTCTAAATATGCCTTTGGTTCAATTATGGTTGGCCGTTTTCTTAGTTCCTTTTCAATCCTTCTAAAAACCCTGTCGGGTAGTATATAGGAATAAACAATAATGGAAATACTAGCTCAACCTCTTGGACGTTATTTGGTGATTCATTTCGCACCCAATTGGAAACTAGGAAAATGACGATGTGGTTTTATTTTCGCCACCACAACCACCGGCGAACAATTTTATTTCCTTCCTCCAGCGGATTCAAACCATGAGTAGATATGCACATTTTCAGTTGTTTGACTTGCTTAAGATGAGTTTTCACAAACCGTAAAACTGCCGCGAGTAGTAAGCAGCTCTGTCAGCTACTTTTGGTAAAACTTAATTTTTCTGGCAGTGTAACTCAAGTTCACTTTGTTATAACGTTGGATTTTTAATAAATCAAAAAACGCTTTAGCTCGTAATTTATGCAGTCTCAATTCGCACATCAAATTACTTTTTTGTAATGAATTATTGTCAATTGCTTGTAGGCAATGTACAAAACGAACACGCATCAGTCGCAGGAGCTCCAGAAGAATAAATAATCCTTTACTTTATGATTACGAGTAGATGACTCATTCTACATTCGCCATAGTATAACAATAATGAGATTCGGTAATCGCTAAACTTTCAATAAATTCTTTTTTTTTTTTTTTTTTATTTAAATTTTATTTACGATAGCAATAAAATATTTTACAAAGTAACTAGTCATTTTTGACTAACAGCGTTTGACTCTGATAATATAACATAATAAAGTACTTCTATGTACGAGTATTCATTCCATGAAGTGTTGTTTTTGTTGTTTCTGCATTATGCGGTCTATTCGGGTCTAACTCAAAAGGTTTTAGTCTCTTGAGTCTTCTTATGATACCCTCTTGATGAAGTAGTCTAGCCGCTTCGTCGTTAGGGTGTAGATGGAGCCTCTCCTGATGTTTTTGAGCACACTTCTTTATTTCGGTTGCGACTGTGTCCATTCCGAGGTCTCTATGAAGATCACTATTACGAGTGTACCACGGGGCGTTTACGATCCCTCTGAGAACTTTATTTTGAAATCGTTGGACTATCTGTTGATTGCTGGTTTTGGTACATCCCCATAGTTGAATGCCATATGTCCAGACCGGCTTCAGAACTTGTTTATAAAGCATAAGTTTATTATGAATGGATAACTGAGAGTTTCTTCCAATTAACCAGTACATTTTTCTATATTTTAATTGAAGTTCATCTGCTTTCTTTTTCACGTGAACTTTCCACTTCAACTTTGCATCAAGATTCATTCCAAGGTATTTTGCTTGATTTGCATGTGGTACAGGAATATTATTGAGAGTCACCGGCCCTGCGGCACTCCCGCTTTAGCTTCTTTAATGCTGGAATAAGCTCCTTCCTGTTTAACTCTAAAGTATCTTCTTTGCAAGTACGACTTTAGTAGTTCGCAATATTCAAATGGCAGAGTTTTTTCTAATTTAAATATTAAACCATCTAGCCAGACTTTGTCAAATGCCTGCGCTATGTCCAAAAATATGGCTGAGCAAATCTTTTTTTCCTCTAAAGACTTTTCTATTAAATCTGTTATTCTATGGACTTGATCAATTGTGGAATGTTTCTCTCTAAAACCAAACTGATGGGAAGGAATAGCTCCTGATTTAACAATTTCAGGTTTAATTCGTTTTAATAATAGTCTCTCAAACAGTTTTGACATAATTGGAAGAAGTGATATTGGCCTGTACGATGTTAATTCACTTAGTGGCTTGCCTGGTTTAGGTATCATCATTACCTCCGCAAATTTCCAAGATAGAGGGACATAACAGAGTCTGAAGGAAGCATTAATTATGTCAGATATTTTCTTAATAGCTTTATTTGGTAGTTGTTTAAGAATCTCAGCAGTTATTAAGTCATACCCTGGTGATTTTCTAAGTACCATATGATTCTTTATTTCGTGTTTAACTTCTTTAGCATTGGTTAATGGAATTTCCTGTCTCAAGATGGTTGTAAGATTTACATTTAGTATATCGTGTTGATTCAGTGTCGTTAAATTGGGCTGAAAAGTACGCTCGAGATGATCTGCGAAATTTTCTGCCTTTTCTTCTTTGGTTTTAGCCAGGCGACCATTATTGGTTTTTATTGGTGGTATGTGGGTAACTGGTCTTTTTAAATATTTGGTTGCTTTCCACAATGAGTAATCAGTATCTTTATCGTAGCTGAGAGATTCTAGGTATGAATTTATTGATTTGTTTTTGAATTCGCGTATTTCTCTGCGTATTCGTTGTGTTAGATTATTCAATCTATTTTTGACGACTGGGTCTCGCGTGCGTTGTCATTCCCTTCGGATAGTTCTTTTCTCTATGACTAGTGATTTAATTTCCATTGGGTAGCATTTGCCAGTTATTTTTTTGTTTGTTGGATTAGTGCTTTTCCACGCTGCCTCCTGTATATCTTTAACTAGTTTTTCCACCTCTTGTTCTAATGTCTCTTCTGACGAAAATTGCGTGTTTAAAATGATACTAGTGTTAAGTTCATTCCTAAATGTTTCCCAATCAGTGTATTTATTTGTTAGCATTGGCTGTTTATCATTTGTAATTATTGTTTCACTTATTGTCATTAAAATAGAGGAGTGGTCAGATGTGGAGTCAAATCCTTCCTGCACTTGTATATAATCAATCGGGACTTTTCTTGTTATAAAGAAGTCAATCAGGTCTGGTGTTTTATTTGGATCGCTGGGCCAATAAGTTGGTTTTCCTGTAGAGTGCCAGTTGCAGTTGTATTTTATTATTGCTTGATGGAGCTCTTTCCCTTTCGTTGTTGTTAGTCTTGATCCCCAGTCTGTATGCTTAGCGTTAAAGTCACCGCCGATTATGAATTTTTCACCTAGCTGCTTGAAGAGGTGAGGATAAGAATTCTCTTTGATGTTATATCTAGGTGGGCAATATATTGCGGCCACCACTAGTTTATGGTTTCGTGTATTAATGCTAACGCTAATTGCTTGTATTTCATCACTTTCAAATTTTTGTTGCAGATCGTATTTAATACATTTTTTAATAATCACGGCGCTGCCCCCTCGCGCATTATTATTAGGATGTACTGCAGAGTGAACTTCGTAGCCACGTATTTTTATATGACTTTGAGTAGTAAGGTGTATTTCAGATAATAAGCATATGTCAATTTTTTCTAAATCAAGAAATAGTTGTATTTCATGTTGTCGTTGCAATATACCATTGCAGTTCCATGCAAGAATTTTTAGATTATTTGCCATCTTAAACTAACAAAGGGCGGCTAAATCCGATTTAATGATTTTTACAAAAAAATCATTAAAATTCTTTTAATGATTTTTTTGTATCATCACTTACAACTTTTTGTATTGCCTTCACGTTTTTCAATTGCTGGTTCTCCAGTTTCCAATTGACGCTTGCATACTATATTTACTCTGTATTTGGAGAGGTTAAGAACGGCTAAAAGCACTTTTCTGCATACAGGCTTTTGTCCCGGTTGCTTCATTCCTGATTTATTAAGTATTTTATAGTTATGTTTTTGCAGGCATTCCAGTAGCTGAAATTTGTTTCCTCTTAGGATAACAGGTTTTGGTGTAATTTAGAGTAAGGTTATCTTACGGAAATCTGACGGAAAATGCTGTATGTCTCTTCTGGTCAAGCCATGGTCTGGCCATGTTCTAGAGCAACGATTTTAAATTGTGTGCACATATTGGTAATAATAAAACTGATTTCACTCCCAAATGCCGACACAGCCGAGAATAAATTAATCTATTACCTACAATTATTACACCTTGCACACCATTCACACACTAGAGCAAAGTGTATAAACCTTTTGACTTTTTTATATTTTTGCGCCACATTTCTTAATTAGCAATTTTTTCCTACATTTACCCTTCTCAGCTGGAATTACGAAGCTGATTAAATCCATTTTAAAACAATGTTTATTTTAAAAATTATAAGGTTAAATCCCACACTCAGGTAGTATGTACCTACTTCTCCAAAGAGGATTCTCTTTATTTTTAAATTTATATAGAGAGTAAAATATAGCATATTATTTATTTTGTTGAGCAAATGACCAGTTTTGCTACGGTAAACTTATAGACAGTTTTGGAATAAAAGCGATATTCATTTTGTCAAGTTTTGGAATAACATCGGATGTTTGAATGACAATTTTAGTCCTAATGAAGCACAGTTTCGGTATAGAATGTTTTCCAATTTGTGGCCATTGGGGTTCTCTTCAATATGGCGCATCTAACTTATTTTGTAGAAACCAATTGTGAATGTCCAGTTTTGGAATTATAAGCCTCACATATGGTGTTAACAAGATCATCACTAAGTTAAAAAAATAAGTTAAGTTCATCACATTACCTACTCAGTAGTCGCACGTAGTATTAAATGTTATAGAAATCGCTGAATCGGTAGAAGAGACCTTTGTAGATATTTTTTGTGGGATAACCTAAAATATGGTGTTTACCAAAAAACAACTACAACCAAAGAATATTTAATACAGCGGTTCAAGAATATTTGCGCCAAAAATTTTTGAAATCAAAAGAATTTAGGGGTTTATCTGTTGGAGGTTTTCTAATTAAATATTTTTAAAAAGAGTCTGTTGGTGACCAATTACTGCAACCATCTGACAAATTTTGACCAATTACATGCAACTTTTGTATTTAAAAAATTTACTTCATGAGGGGCCCCGCTTAAAGAAGGTTTTGATTGGCCCACAAAATTAGAAACTATTCCTATCAAACTTAAAATATTTATACTTGAAGACATGGACATTTTTGATAAAGTGTTTAATCAAAATGTACATAATTCTCATTTGTAGCCATTTTTCAATGATGTATATCATCAATAAGAAAAATGCGTTACATACTCAGAAAAAATAAATTTTCCAAAGCTTACAAAGGCTAACATAATTTCTGCAACTCAATTTGATCTCATTACTATAATAATTTCTAAATTATTTAATGCAAAGTAATTAAAAAATTTCCTTTTTATCCAAAGTGTCAAAATACCATTTACAGTTAGATAATTTTAATAGCTCTTATTAATTAGTTATATACACTGTTAAAAATATTATGTAACAAATTGAATTCAAACAAAAATCAAAAATTCACCCGCATCCAATAAAAATAAGATGTTAGAGACGGTATTTCTTTGATACAAATATAAAATTCCTAAATATTTTTATGTTGTACCGAAACAAAATTAAATCAAACCGAAGCAAAAAAATTAATTAAGCATAAAAATAGAATTGCCATTTTATTTAACTTGGAGGAAAAATGTACGAGAAAAACAAATAACATTACGTATAATATATTTCGGTTTTATTATAATTTTTAAACATAAAAATACCAAAAAAAAAACCTTTTAACTTTTGTTCATTCGAAAATAAACCAAAAAAATAAAACAAATTAACAATAAAATGATTCGCGAATAGACTTTTGAATTACTTTGCCAAAGTTGTATAAACCAATGGTCACAGACAGATTATAAAAAGGAATCTTTTTTTTCTTGTTTCTTTATTTCCCAGTTATACGATTTTTAGAATTTTTATGTTTTTCAAGGGGTTATGTTTTGGTGTTATTACATAATTTTAGGATAAATTTGATTTAATTTCGTAAATTTGTTTTTCAGCCTTTTGGATTATAGAGTTATGTTCTGTAACGTAACCAAACCGAAATATTTAATGTCAAAAATTTAATTTGGACTTGAATTCCAGTTTCCTTTTTTTTTGTAGCTCCATGTACTTTAATTATTTAATGAATAATTTATTTTAATTGTTACAAAATTTTAATTGTGCGGAAGTGTAGGCTATTATAAAGATTACAATAAAATGTACAAAAAAAATAAACATTAAACTTTTAAATAGTCCTGTAATATCCAGTGAGGGATTTGTGCGGAATATTTGGCTGCTCTATATAGGATGTGATAGAGATTAAGGATTTATATTTTCGTTTATATGCACGTCATCGGTCAAATACATAATTTTTATTTTTGGTGGTTTTATGTATAATAACAAAAAAAATGAATATATATCCGTTTATTATTATGTATATGCACCACAGTTATGATGAATTTAGCACGCAAAATATGTAAATCTCGCACACTAGAATAACATAAAACATAAAAATATGATGAGTTATGGGCGATATTATTATAAAAATGGGCTATGCATATAAATTACTTTATACATCCGATGCGAATGATGAGTGATAATAAAAAGTAATGAAATTGTACGCCCGTTCTTAGAGGGTTCACAATCTGAAATGAAATCGTTTTGATACAAAAGGAGGCGGGCATGTGAAATCTCTAATATTAAATATAATTAAGTTTATTTTGTTGAGAAATAAATGCCTAAATGATTTTAGATATCTGGATCGTATAAAAGTTTAGCGTGGTAAATCATTTATTGTATACTTCATATCGGATAAATTCTTTAGGAAAATTCAATTTTTTCTGTTCAGACAGCGAGTAGTACTTTCTAATTCAGCAGACTAAACTAGTTTCAAAAATTATTTTCTACTTTTTTCTAACAACCAAAACAGTGTTATAAATATTTTTGCTAAGACGGTACCTATAACCAACCAGCATACCCCCGTTAAGACAATATTTGCAACTAATTAAAAGAAAGTGAATGTCAATGGGATGTTTCATGTACACAACAGATTTACGATACGAAGATATCCAAGAGATTTAAATATGGAGGCCAAGCAGACTAATAAATTTGTCGGCCTCTTTCAATTAACTGTTTTCTTGTTGTTCGCTCATTAATCATGGAATTTGATTATCGGCCACACCAGAGAAACAAATATGATTATTATTATTATTTTGCCGAAAAGCTTTGATATGCGGTAGGTAAGACTGTCTGGGTGGCTTCCATGAATTAACAAATATGTTCAAATAAAATTTTAAATATGGTTCGTTATTGGTTAAAGTTTAACCAATTCTAAATTTTAAAAATAATTTAACCAACAAAAATTTCTAGTTACCGACACTGACATCTGTGATCGAAATATTAAATAAAATAAAATAAAAATATTAACTTAAAAAACATATTCCAGATTAATTCATAATATATTAGCAGAAAGTAGTCCAAACTATTTGGAAAATATAGTATGTGCAGTTTGTGCAAATACTATTGATAAGAAGCAATCTGTTTTTGAATGCTCGAATTGTGGAAAGAGTTTTCATTCGGGGTGCAGAAAGTTCTACGGCGAACATATTACTATAGAGCAGCGTGCTTCGTTAATCGTCAAAATGGTCTCAGAACATTCATCGGAGTTATCATCGAACCATTCTTCTTTAAAAATTCGGTTGGTTAGGCAATAACAGTCAATGGTCCTCGATATCAAATTTTTTTGTGCATAAATTGGAACACGGATGCGAAAGATATGTGGCTTCAACAAGACATTGCCTCATGCATTCGTTTTGGTCATGAGGATTGGCCGCCCAGGCCAAGCGATTTAGCTCCGTTAGAGCGCAGTATCAATGAAATTCAGTCACATTTATGCAAAACGGTCATGGAAAATATTGACAAAAGGATGCGTTTGTGCTAGTCGAGCAGGCCATTTACCAGAAATGCCATTCCATACTTTTTGCGCTGAATTCTGAACTCCAACAGAGGGTCTTAGTTGCGCTTATTAACATCACGAATCGTAATCGATGACGAAAATTCGCTTTCCATCCAATTCGCTTTGCATCAATCAATAAAAAATTTACACATTTTAACTTTAAACCAAGGATTTCTATCAACATCATATTATGCGTAAATTTTAAAACACGTTTTATTGGATGATTCGATTTATTTAGTACATGCTTTACTATTTAATATTTTTGGGAAATGTGGGTTTGTTAATAAATTTCGAATTCTACCAGAGGAGCTCAACGTATTGTGTGGTAAAAAATACACTAATTCGGAACCGGTGTAAATTTTCGGGCACTTTTTAATTATTGGACGCTTTTATAATAATGGAAAGAAATGTATGCGGTTTTCCAAAACTATTTTTTAGACAAAATATAGATTTTAGGCAGATATTTATCCACGTGTACATTTATTTGTTAAAAGTTGAAAATGTAAAAATAAAAATAAATTTTGTTTGTAAAAAGTCCAAATTCTTGTATTTCATATTCTTCTTCTCATAAATAGTTTTAATCATCTGATGGAATATATGTAATTTTTGTATGAAAAGATCTCAGTCTAGCTTATGGCAAATTACACGATTCTGAGAGATTGTCTCCCTTAGTGGCTATATAGGATTGAAAGTGCATACGTTTTGGAATTAAAGTCACCAAACGCTATTTAAAACTGAGGCGTAGTGCTTTTGCATATAATTTTTGAACATTCACGCTACCCGCGATATGGCGTTGAGGCTTTTGGAAAATTACACGAATCTAAAAGATTGATTCCTTCTCTTTTTCTTCTCTGGAGAGCCAGCGAAGAAGAAGACCACTTCCATGAAGTGGTTTGGCTGCCTCAACAAATATCCTTTTGCTCAATATGTGGTTTCTGTCCGCACTGAGCTGATCATGGGACACCTTCGTCCGAGCTAGTTTTATGGTTCTCTGCCTTGATGATTTAATTATTCCAATTACATCCTAGATTGTTCAGATTATTTCGGACTCCGAGAATCAAACGCATCTTGTACATTTCTTCATTACTAATAGAAGCTCGCATCAAACGCACCTACTCTCAAAAACGGCAAACTGTTTGCTGTCCCGTGTAAATAGGAGACTCAGAACTCAGAGACAGAGATTTGCGCATTCACTATTGATCTCACACATTTAAATTTATTCACCTTCTCGAATTGTGTGTCGCCTGTTATAAATTCGCCAACACGAGGCGTTCTCGCTTCTTATATTTGGTTTTTACTTGATTGAAAAGAGGACTTTTGGGTGGGCTGTTGGTTCCAACGAGAGCAGAACTTATTTGAACGACACGATGTTACGACCAAAAATGCAAATGTCCTGTGCTATTTTAAGCTGGCGAGTGACATTTTCTAACAAAATGTTGAATATAATACGGTCCCCGTAATGTACTATTGATCGTAGGAAGGAAAAGGAAGGAAGCTTTGAAGGAATACCTAAATGTAGCAAGACACTCAAATATGCAGTTACCAGGCCGACCGAAAAACAAAAACTAAGTGCTTTAAATGTGACACTTATATTTGCGGATGTCACTCAGTTACAATTTGTGTAAATTGCAATGAACCAGAACTTGTAGTTATTTCAGAAAACCCATTAACTAATAATGATCTTTAATTTATTAGTATATTACAAAACATACTCTATCGAACTATTTATTTTACTAATATATTTTAATTATCATTTCAGCTTCCAAAAAACACCTATCGTAAGACGGTAGCTCTATATTTGAACGAAGTATAAGCCATTTTCCAGAAACGTGGAATTTTCTTTTTTTATAGCAAAATTAAGTTATTTACTATTATTTGTATATAAAATGAAATGTGATACAGTCTAATATATTTATTTTTTGTATATTGTAGTTTCAATGAAATAACCAAAAACTCATGAATTCTAAAGTCTAGAACAAAGATTATCCGCGTTCAGGAGCATTTGAAAGTATGGGTCCATTAAACCCACGGTTAGTGGGTGTGCTTACGAATGCTTGTGAAATAATAGTATTTCTTTGTAATATTAATTGCTGATTGTGTAGACTAGAATTGTGTTACTAACTTTCGACTTTACATAGGTGTTTGTAACCGGGCCGATCCATTCAATCAATTTTGTTTAGGAAAAACGAAAAATATTGTTGCAAAATTAGATTTCAGGAAATTTCCAGATGCGCGTGAAATAATAATATTTTTTCCCAGGTTGCTGATTTAGAGATGCAATTGTTGAAGACCAATACCATCGTTATCCATTAGACCTATTAAGCCTTCATCCTTCCTCTAGTAGATTAGAAATACATTAGAATTGTGTTGTGCCGTACGATCGGAAGGTGTCTGAAACCAGATCGTTCCGTCCCCAAAAAAAAAATACCTTTCCCATCCGTCCTATTGTTATGTGTAAACAGGCTGTAAGAATAGGCCCGGTGCTATCCGAGACACTTGTCCAGTACTTGGTGCTACAGTCCAATCAATCTATCAATCAATCCATACCTGCCCAATTATAAATGTTTATTTGGGAGTCCCTCGAAACGGCTTTATGAACAGATGTCTAATTTTGGATGTACTTTCCACAAGTTCTGTCGCAGTTCTAAGCTTATGTCTACAAGCGGTATGAATAGTTCGTATTAAAGAAACTTTGGATAATTTTGCGCCATTTAATTTACTGTCAATAAAATGTGGTATTACGAGTCAGTGAAATTTTGTAGAAATGGACAATTAAAATTATAAAAATATAAAATATTTTGACTACTCAAGCAAAACTGTCGACTGTAAAGTAGATGGTTCTTAAAAACCAAATTAACAATTTTTATTTTAGCTGGAATTTGTGTACTGAACTTGCACAGGATCCTCATAGATTAGTCTATCGCTAATGATTCTACTAAATGTTTAGTCATTTACAGACTAAGAGCGTATAACTATAGTTCTATTTTGAAAGAAAACATGGATATCCAAAATGTGTAAGGCTCTACAAAACATGGGTAAACCTGTTACTAAACAAAGTAAAATACAAAAGAACAGGGTAGTTTAAAACTTATTTGTAGTAAATGTTTAAAGAAAATAGCTAGTGAGGAAGTCTGTGGCGTCTTCACACTTTGTATCGAAATTCATTATAAAATAAATATAAATTGACTAGCACCTGAATGGTTAGTTGGGTATAAACCAACTTTTTGTGAAATTTTCAACTATAGAAGCCAATGCAAACAACAATAAAATAGTTTAGTTTTAAGTTTTTGATTGAGAGTTTTTCATGATTTCTTTAATACAACAAGAAATATTATTTTGACTTGCAATAATAGGTTCTATATTTAAAATAAATAAGCAAATTAAGAAGCTAATAAATAATTTGGTTATTAAATACCAAAAGTCTGTAAATCGGTATATCAAGAAAATGTATTGATACGAGTAGCTTGTGCAAAAGAGAAAAAGAAAAAAACCGCACAACGCCACGAGCATTCAATTGTTCACACAAAACAGAAAGCTTACATTAAACTACGTGCAATAATAAGAAAACTTTGATTTTCCTGTCAAATTTTTTTAAATTTATTTGTTTTCTGGGTAATTATTTTATGAACTATTAACGTTTATACCGAATTCATACTTCTGTTTCTTCGTTCGACCAATCATTCATTCGTTTTGTAATTTTGTTTTGACAATTCACACTATATAATAAAATTCACCACCTGTCATTGAAAAATGGTAATCAGGGGCATTGCAATAATTTGAAGAAAAAATGCAAAACTTCCATCGTAAGACACCAGCCATGTTTGATTAGTTTCCTCATTTAGTTGGATCATCCATACAAAAAGAGTGTGCCACGATAAACCCAATATTTACATCAAAACGGCTATGATTAACTTTACAGTAAATAGATAGCAAAATATTTATTTTTGTTTTGACTTTAAAAATGCGCGTGAACGTTTGTGGTCTTTGTATTTAGTAAGCGGTGACAGCATGATGCCTCTCGGGTCGTAAGGTTTTCGATAATAAAAATCTACGACACCAGGCATTATTCGTGGAACTACTGGTGTTATTTGGGATAAATTAAAACCTACTAATTTTCCAAACATTCCTTCTCTTCTTCATGGGAAAATATAGCCACAGAGTTCAACATAACCTGGAATTTACCGAATTGTTTAAGCGCGCACAGCAAAGTATTAATGGCAATGTTTGTTGCTCAATAAATATGTATGTTTGTGGACATTGAGGCATCTGTACGAAACAACGCTAGCGAAATTTTTAGAAAGAGCGAAGCTAAAAAAAGAAAACTATTAAATTATCTCCGTTGAAAATTTCAAATGACACTTACCTGGCATTACAGTAATGTCGCCGTTTTATTTTGTTGGAGGTGAGGTTTACTCGTTACTAAGGAATACCATGCGACCCTATCCTAGGCGAAGTTTTAAGCATAAAGAAAAATATTTTCAAATACAGTTTATCGAGAGCCAGACGGGTAGTTGAAAATGCTTTTGGAAAAAGCAAGCCTACCGTGATCAATATAATTAAGGCAACAGTCTACTTGCATAATTGATTAAGGATGCACTCTAATGATTCTTACCAATATTTAATAGACAGTTTGTGGATCACTTCTCTTCGAATGAAGAATTAACTATTGGCGGGCGGATTCCAATGCCAATGGGTTGCAAGTTTTTGGGCGTATGGAACCAAATAATCCATCATTAAGCGAATCAATGTTGATAAGAAATAACCTTGCAAATTATTTCACTAGTATTAACGCCTTACCTTGGCAAAATCAAAGTTTATTCGTTTCGAATATTTAAATTCAAGTTCGGAAAGTCTATAAGTCTATCTTATTATACTTACACTTAGTATTAATATTGGTTCTGAATGGGAGGAGAATTTTTTCCGATTTTTGGGTATTGAGCCAATCCGGTGCTGCAAACTCGTTTTCGATTAATACTTCGTCTGCATCAATCATATCCGCCGTTGTGTCGAAGAGTTCATAATAAGAAGTTGATTTGGAGTTGTCGGAATCCTCACTGATCGACACACTGTTGGTGCGTGAAGATGTGAAGTCTACGCTAGACAAATTGAATTAAATATGCCATTTCTGTTAGTACAAATGCCGCCTTTTTGGTTGTCCGTTTAGGAACATCACCACTCTTACCTTGTGGTTGGTGACAGACTACACTATATCGTAATTTTAGCAGACGCCTTTTGATTGGCATTCTTTACCTAATAAAAGAACAGAATGCGTTAAATATATATTTTCTTATCTTGTAAAGGTATGCAGTGCTCATTTAATAGATAATTTGCTGTTGCTAACCGCTTCCATTCCATTTTCTGCACAACAAAATTCTTATAATGCGAATGACTTACTTCATAGAGCATTGTTTGCCCCTTCACCAACTCTATTAACTTGCTGTCTAAATTAAATTCTTAAATAAAACCAAATAAGAAGCATACAAAGTTTCTGCTTCTGCTTTTGGCACAAGGTCTTGCTATATTTGACTGCTGTTGAATCTGATTCGCTGTTTCAAAATTGTTGGATTGTTTCGATATGTAGCAGTGTCCAATTCGTGTTATATTTTATACAAATTGTTTCTGTGGAAAACTTCTACATAAGTTTCATATTTTTTAATCGATTCAGAGATCCTATGTCTTTAGAATGGTCTGAAGCTAATTTAAAAATATGATGTTCGCTATCTGATCGTTTTCTGTTACTGCAAGATCATAGTTTTAACACGTATCTACAATTGGAATAATTATATTAATTGTTCAATTACATACTTGGATGTATTTGTTGACCGGTTGTTCACGTTCTATGAAAGCTGGGAATTGCGCTTCACCCGATTTTTACGCGAGTGTCCTTTTGAAGTTCATGCATGTAATCCTTGGTTGTGACATTCTTTAAAGCGTAATTATAAATGTGTTAATGTCATTATGAACAATATGCACAATAATGAAAAATTTTGTGAACGAAAAATTAAAAGGAAGCATAATACCATATCTAATTGTACACTGAGAAAAAAACATGGCTAAAAATAATTATTTTAAGGGTAATTTTAAGCAGTTTTTCCTTATAGAAATTAGCTAAATAGTATAAATTTTTAAAACAAGAATATTTTAATTTTTATTGTAAAGGTGATACATAATAGTAAAATTAAATATTTTTCCTATTTAATTTGAATAGTATTATTTGTTAAAATTAAAACTAATTTCCTTTTAAATCAATATGATAAAACGCTTAAATTGACAGTAAATATTGCTTGTTCTAAAAAAAATTAATTCTTATTTTAAAAACCAAAATTATTTAAAATAAATGTGCAATTTATCAATTTTAATGGATGATCTACCTTAATTTTACTAACTTCGATTGTAATTTTAAGAATTTATAATATTTATTTCACACCTTACTAATACGGAATTTTTCACCTCAATAATACGAAAATAGAATAAAAGAATTTTTAATTTATTTCAATTTTAAACTAAAGTTTAGTTTATATTTTGCTTTATTTCAGTTTTATTCTACATGGTTTGAATTATCAAACTAATTTTATAAATAATTAAATAATATAAGCTAATAACACAACAAAATTAATAAAAATGCTTCCTTCGTATTACTTTTCTTTTATCTTGGATGTAATAAACATGAATTGGGGGATCCTCAAAATGTTGGAAGTATAATTGGAAAAAAAATAGTATATACCTAGCACAGAACTTTTTCCAGAACGTGACCTCAAAGGGTCGTTTATTTCAAATTCATCGGAATAGAAGTGAATGGGAATTACAATCTTATGTCGAAAGTTATGTTTATTGGATTTCCAGTTTGTACCATTGACAAAATTTTTAATGTTTGTCTGGGATTCAAGGCTTTCTAAATTTTCTAGAGTACTTTGTAAAATGTTTCCAGTTTCAAAATATTTTCTTATTTGAAAAGATAAATTTAAAAGACATCCTTGTGCTTTATAATTATCTAAGGTTGGTGTATGATTGATAATAGTTTCTGCTATTTCATTATTTATTATGTATGTAGACGGTGGGCAATAAACGCCTAATTGCTCTATATGTTAAAAAAACTGATATTCATGTCTAATATTATTAAATGGGTTGGACAATAAAGCCACAATTTCAGCAAACTCATTGCGTTTTGCTTCATTTGAAATAAATTTCGAAAACTGTGTAAGCATATTGGAAATCGGGTTAGTAATTAAGTCTCTAATGTTATCTTGAACCATGAATACCATTTTTAGACTGCACGAAGTTCCATGGAGGTCAACAGAAAAATTTGTAATATTTTAGTAGTAAAATTTGGGGTGCTAAAGAAGAATCATTGACGCCTTGCAATGGCAATGAATTATTTGATAAAACCGGAGAACCGCTTAAATTTGGGTTGTTTTGCAATAGAAGTTCATGTTTCTTTAAGTGTCGTTCATAACTATAAATTGATTGGAATATTTGACTTTTTTTAAGCGCTCAAAGTTATATAGTGAAGGAACTTTATGATATTTAAAAAAATATGAATTATATACTGAGAAATTAATGAAAAATGTTGGTGACATATAAAACATTCAGGCATGGTTATATTTTTGTTTATGTAATTTAAATTGTTTTTAATTGTTCTACTAAATTGAAAACTATTGGATTTTTACTATCTATTTCAGAATAATTTAAATTATAAACAAAAATTAACTTAATTAATATATCAATACTTTTTCTAAATGATGGAAGTTTATACTTTACACCGTCACAATATACGAAAAATTCTTTCAATAAGCCTGGTTCATTTTCGACTACGACAATACGTGGTTGGATCCTTTTCTTATTCGAATAAAATTTATTTTCTAAAATATCCAAGGAGTTTCGCAAATCATTAATGTTGCTTAATTTTAACGCAAAATCGGTTTGTCCATCGATTATCGTTGGTAATTGTTTTTTGTCGATTCTTCGGGGTAGAAGTATGGCATGTAATAAATTACAGACTATACAGTCTCGTGTGTTAATATCATCTGTAATTAAAATTAAAAATTTGAAAAAAGTTACAAAGAATTATGTTTTGTTTATTTAAATAATCACCAATAAAATCAGATGAGTTTAACTTTTCCAATAGAACCTTTGAGTTTCAGTCTTTAATTTCTCTTTCGAACAAAATTTTGCATTTCTCCACAAAATTTTCAAAATTATCTATCAACCAACTTGATTTATTTGGAAACATTGTTGCAAAATCAATTTCAATCTGTGAATAAAATTTGTTAGAATGAAATTAATGTTCAAATACAACAATAGTCTTTACCAATTGAAACCCATAAAAGTTATTAAATCTTGGCCATTCACTACAAAGTCTACTTATATTAAAATCTTTGGCCTTTTCAAATTCTAGGGTTCTTTGGGTAGATGTAGATTTCCAATACTCAATTACTGTATCCCATGGGCCAATGTTTTCTGCTAACCATATCTTCTTTTCAATATAATCGCCATCCGGTTTAGGTAAATTTTCATCGTTTGTTCCCAAAAAGCTGCTTTCTGGTTCTACTCTGAATTTTTTTAAATATTTCGTTGAGTAGCAAATATTAGTGTATCTGTCATACAGCTTCCCAGAAGGATTTTTTTCCCGTTTGTAACATCTTTCTCTTTATAATAGGTTTCTTAGATCAAAGTGTAAAATACTTAAGAAACTTTCTTTTATCAAATTTAATATTATTTTTGTAGTTATTTTAGCTAAACTGTCGATTTAAATAAATTTATAGAATTTATATTAGAAGGCTCGCTTACACTAGACTAATTTCCAAAAATTATAGAAAATGTTTTTTTCGTTGCCATATGGACAACGTTCGTGAAGCAAAAAAATGAAAAAATTCCAAGCAAAAAGTAGGTAAACTACTTTTAATTTTAAATTAAAATGACAAATAAATTTATTAGTTATATGGTAAAAGTGATTAAAGTGAGGTATTATCCATGAGGATTAAGTTTCGCCTACGAGCGGTAGCTTCGAGATCTTGTGTATAATACCCCTTTGCTCAAAAGTATCGCACAACGTTTTACGCAGTTTCTAAATTAATTTAATAATTTCATTAGAAGATTCAAAATTCGAAATTTACAATACGGACTCCGTTTTACGAAATATATAATATGCATGGATTAATTATGTATTACCTTTTTGGTGAATGATAAAAAATGTGACTAACAGTGAATTTATAACATTAATGCTCAGGTCACGCCCGTGGCAACTTGGGTATTAAAATAACAAGGAGTAATTTTTTTCTGTTTCCAAAAGTAGTTTAGTACTCGAGCCATTACTGGCAAAAAATGTCATATCTCTATATTTCTATTAGAGGATTAAATTGTTGGGGTCGCAAAGAATGGTACATTTGGATTGCCATGAAATTACTAACGCCAATTATAAGGTTGTCTTATTTTTATACGAGTTTTAAATTTAATGTGTATAGTTATTTATGAAATAAATTAGAGCAACATGAGTTATTATTCACAAACGTACCGTAATATATATTTTAATTAAATTTATAATTTATAGTTATTAACATGTACTAATAGATGCAGAACTTGTATAATAAAGGTGAACTTAAAATTGGCGTTAAACAATTTAATAGCGATCCCAATATATTTTTTTTAAACTCTAACAAACTGATCCGGTAAGGCTAACAAAATTGCCTACGAGTTAATTTATTAGAACATCAAATTGAATTAATTTATTATGAATGCATATTTGAGATCATAGATGCTTCTTAGAAATAATAGTAAATTACAGTTGTCGTAAATCACAGTTGTTAAATTTAGAATTAATAATAATAAAAATGTTTACCTTATTTTCCGTAGGAAATATTTGAACGATCGATGATGCCATTTTCACAAAATCTGGTTTCATTAGCCTTATCTTATGCTCAATGCAATAATCAATTAATATCTGAACTAAGTTTTTTTGTGAAACCTTATTCAATACTTTTCTCTGTTTAAAAAATTGCATAACATCTCATCCTTTAATTGACTTAGTTAATATATTCGCCACCCAGTTAGAATCAAATGCGCACCTAAAAAGTTGTAATAGATCCATAGTTAAATGTTTATACACAGTTTAATGTTATACAATTTCTTACAAAGTTTCTGAGCACGTTGGATCCAAATTAACACTTTGGGATGTACATGGTGTTGGGCTAGAAGAGGCACTATACGTATTTAAATTCCTTGAAAAGTTTTCTAACCAACTGTTTACTTTGCTATTCATTGATTCAGTTGTATTTTCGGTTGGATTTAATGGAATGCCCTAACAAAATATTTTGGTTAATATAATTTGACAAAAACATTTAAAGAAAATTAACTTACGATTGAATCTCGCCATATTTTTAATCCTATTTTAAACAACACTTCTTGACCAAAAGCCCCATTAATTTTATCGAACAATCGAACAATATCCTCTCGTTCTAATTTTAATAAAACATTTGCGGTGATATCTTGTTGTTTTAAAAGCTGAATAGTAGCCTCTGATAAACACCATGACACAGCTAGTTCTTCCATATCATAAGTTACAGTGATTTATTCGGTACTACCGATATCTAACGCTACAGAACCATCTTCTAATACGTAAGCCGTTGACATTTTTAACGAGTATTGATTAAAAAATACTTAATTTTATAACTAAATGCACAGAATAAAACTAAAACTATTTATGTTCAACACCACGTTTTTTCACATTATTTGATATCGTTTTTATTATTTGCAAGAATACTTAGTTTATTTCCATATTTTATAACACATTTTAACACTTTTCACTGAGTTGTAAAAACTATTAATAATCAATAAACTAGATTTAATTTCTAACTACAAAAATTGCAAAAGATTTAAGGTTTTTTATTAACTACTCGTAAAACAACTTGACACACCAAATGCAGTATGAATATGAAGCTAATTGTTGTAATATGAAACATAACTGTATAAATGTTGTAAACATGTTAAATCAAGATGTATTTTTATTTATTTTATTAAAAATAATATATTTTAACTTTTAATTTAACTAATAAAGAGCAAGAGAGAAAAGAGAAATGAGAAACTAAAAATACAGAATATAAATTTAAGCATATAATTGCTCATTTTTAAAGGTTTCACTATTCAATAACAAGAGATAATTAATGCTTAAATCGAGAAATAGTTAAAACTTAAAATAAGATGTACGTTGAATTTTAAAACAAAAACTAAAATCTTAAATATTAGAATTTTGCTTCAAAAATAACAATTATTACTGCTTATTTTTATCATTTTATAAAATGTTATTATTAAGCACCTCCGTTTCTTAAAATGAATATTTGGTTTTTTTCTCAGTGTAATTTTGCTGACAGTTTTGGAGAAATAAGTAACTGAGAAATGGATGTGACCCAATTTACCCACACTATGAAAAAACGTTAATTTCCTTTTTATGTTTCATGGCCAGATCAAAATCAACCGACATGCTTGAAATCTATACTCCAACAAGATCCGTTGGCCCAGCAGGAGGTGATTTCTTTTTGATTTGTTGGTGCAAGAAAACACATTTCATATTGATTATTAAAAGACATTTTATGGTGTCCCTTACTCTTGATTAAAGGAAATATTAAGGATATTAAATTTAGAAATGCAACCAGGATAAACTTTAAAAAGTTGCACACTAAAGGTGACTTACATTCTATTCAAAATCAAATTTGAACTGTGAATTGTCACAAAACACGAGAACTCTGTAGTTTCAATAAATTCTCCATTGAATCATAAGCTAGATATCAACATAGTGAATCGCCACTGTTAAAATATAATACTGCAAATTTTTTTTGACTAATTATGGCTGCCAATATTTGAACAAATTTATTCTAATGACCTGTGATTTCCAACTTCACGTGCAAGCAAATTAAACACCAAAATATCTGGCAACTTTTAAAAAAATTGTTACTTCATTTATTCTTAATCTCGACACAGATAAACGTAAATATTTTATGTATTGAAATGTTTTAACTCGACATTAAGATTAGCATGTTTCAAGTCGATGTACGTATAACGTGTATAAAATATACCAAAGTTCTGTTAAATTCTCCATAATTTATTCTATTAAAGTATTTATAAATTTATATTCTGTTTTAATATTTTATGGATCAACAAATCTAACCAAAAAAAAAACAGAACAAAGCAAGCGAGCAGCACCATAAAAAAGAAAACAAAAGGGAAAACAAAAATTTTCTTTTGTTTTTCTTGTTGCCGCTTTTTTTTTTTTGTTTGTTCGTTTTATGAGATTCAGTATTAAATATAATATTATATTCAGGAAGCTTATACATCTATAAGCAACAGCAAATCTCTCAAAGTATTTATTTTATCGGATATCAATCATTCTCAATAATTTATATTTGATATAAATAAAGATAAATAAGCAACGGAAAATCTAATGTTTAATTTTTCAATTTTTGATCGTTGTATTGAACGATGAAGGGAACCAAAATTGAAACAACATAAAAATTTTATATTCATGTAGGTTTTTGCATCATATACATAAAAAATTAAGTATATAGGCTGATTATATTGAGATGATATGAGAAGTATCTGCATAATATGTACTTACACAAAATATTTATAGTTCATGTTTGATATTTTATTTTTAATTTTAACAAGGCAATGGAATTGTTCGAAATTCGATGCTTTTTATTAGACCATTTGGAAAATAAAAATTTCTATCTCGTTTTGAAATAATCAATTTGTTATACTAACTTTTTAATCACCACCTAGGTTTAAAAATATTAAACATTTGTGTCATTTAGATCATAAAATTGTTATTACATTGGGAACAAAGAACAATTTAGAGGCTTTAAAGTAGACTTAAGAATTTTTGAACAATTGGACCCCGCATTTTACTTTTATTTTTTATTTATTTTTTATTTTTTTTATCCCTGCTATCTGTTCTGGGGCCAAGGCTCTCCCAATTCTTTCGCGGTTTGCTTATTTACGTCCTTACTTTTACGCCTGTATTGGCCAATTCAAGAACGTATGGATATAGGTCCGATTTTATTGCCATCTGCACGTTGAATAGCTCCATGTCAGCCTATACTGGCATGGAAGATGGGTCGGCCCATGAGTTTTGCACTCCAATAGGGGGTCATAGATGTGTTCCTTTTCATCACAAATCGTAATTTGTTGATGAAAATTCCCTTTGCATCCTACCCGTATCGGGTTTCGAACCCGGTACCTCCCAATCCAAACGCCAGAGCTTTTAACCACTATGCCATTTGGTCGGTCTTGTGCTAAACAAACAATAATTATATATATGGTGTCCCAGAATTGGACGATCAAACGAAGCGGAGTTATAGGGAAGTTAATTTTTAACAAAAACAGCCAACTACAGTTTTTTCGAAATAAAACTTATTCCACTTATATTGTTTTTTAGTGAAAACGCATGCGGCGCATCCACCAAAAAATTTATTTAAAAAAAACAAAAGCTCAATTGTTTAACTTTCTTTTTTAATGCGATCTAGACGAAAGCGCCTTTCCAATAAAATCATTTTTATAAGCTGTAATATCTTCTATCAAATAAAAACAATGGTTTTGTTAAGATTTTTGTTTCTAAAAAATTTATGTTGGTGTTTAAGTGACGCCAGCGGGAAAACAATGTACTAAAGAAAGTTACCCATTATCATGCAAATATGCGAACTAATGCAGATTTTAAAACTGTATCACACACCAGGCTAGTCACAACAGAATGTTTTTTATCAATTTTTTACTAAGTGAGTCGTGTTTATTTCAATTTCTAAACTCGATGCTTTGTCAAAAAATAAAACAAAATGATGAACACAATGGTGAACTAAAGTATATCAATTTTTTAAACAAATCTAGTAGCCCGAATAAAAACATTTTGTAATTCATGTTAGTAGTTCCATACATATATACACAAACGTTTAAAGTTAAAATGTAAATAAGCTATGTGGTTTTTTCCCACCGCAAATACGCATAAATGCATTCCATTTGTGGCTTATCAATGGCAACGATCCAGCAGCAGTAGGAGAATACCAGAGACGATTTCCAAATGGATTAAACAGAGTATTAAAAATGTACATCAAATGTACAGTGAAGAAGAAGTCCTTGGTCGTCCGGTAAAATATAAAACAGCAGGTCAACTTGATATAGACGAAAGTAGAATAATTGGAATAGTGACAGACGAACCATTTATAAGTGTTCGTTGTTTATCAACACGTTCGGGAGTGCCACCGTCCACGTTTCATCGTATTTTCAGTTTCATTCTTACCATATGCAACGTGTACAAGACCTTTCACCAGCTGACCATGAAAAAGGGTGCAATTTTGTCAAGAAATTTTATAGTGTGACAAAACATGATTTAAAAGGGACGAGATATTCAATATTCATAATTTGCACTATTGGGCCCACGTAAATCTAAAAAAGTGCGGCGCAGTCGGTTTTAACATCAATGACGACGATTCTCTACAAACACTTAAATATGCGGCGGCACCTTGATGGAACTCCCTTCACTAAGCACAAGTATTGAGACAACAAATAAACGTAAATTATCCAAAGCGCTGGATTGGAAAGGGAGGGTCCATTGCATTGCCACCGCCGTCTCCTGTTATTATAAAGAGCTAGAATATGAAAGAGTAAACCAGGCCGATCAGGAGATGCGGTAACGTATAATTGAAGCGTCGAATACTATTAAAAGTAATGAACGTGTGTTTCGACGGATTATGATGGACACATTAGAATATTTAAAATTAATAAAAAACAATTTATTTTATTAATTTTGATTTGATTCTAACAAAACATCGATTTTAGAAATCGAAATTTTGTTAAGTGCATTTTTTAACCCTTTAATGCATAGTGTGGCATATTTGATACATATAAACTTGTTCCACTGTATTTTATTTAAATGACGGCTAACATCATAACAAGAATGAAGTGATAAAATGTGTTTAAAACCTTATGTATCAAATATGCAACAACATGCTTTGTTGAAACAAAAAATTATTGTAGCATATTTGATACATCATGGGTTATCTGTAGTTGTTTTTTTAATGTTGGGTACTGTTTTGTGTATTTAGAATGCGGGGATCGAGACTAGGTGCATTGACACAGGAGGAAATTTTGAAGAATGTGGAAAGTTGAAGTGACAGTGACTATGATCTTGAACAAGTAGAAGATGTCGGGAATTGTTTCTATGATGATCTGTTAGTAGAAAATATCACATGATGAGACAGTGGAAAATATTGAGCCTATAATGAAAATATTGTGTTCAACATCAACAATATGGAAATTATTTTTGACACTGTGGAGAGATTAATTCCAGATGAACCAACCAATTGCACGCAAAAATGGTGCAGATGAGCTGCACAATATAAAAGACAGAGGAAGTAAAATTTCATGGCGGAAAAAAATTTGAATCTGAAAATTTGGACAACTTACTGGAAGCACAACATTGTCAAGTGATGGGTTGGAATTGGATTCTTTTTTTGGTATTTTGTTTATATTTTGATAATCAATTAGTTTCACATATTATTGAACAGTCAAACTTATATGCTGCACAAAAAGACGTCTCCAGACTATTCACATTCAGTGAAAATTATATCTGTCGAGTCATTGGAATAAGCCTTTTAGCTTTGATAGTTACAATTATCAGCATTAGGAGATATTGGAATCCAGTAGTTGGTAATCAAACCATTTACAACGCGATGGGAATAAATATACAAAAATTAGAAATTTTTTACATTTCGATTTTACATTTGGCATTAGCGAGAAGGTATTTTGAGTATAGTTACAGTTCGACGAAACCATATACCAAACTTGTTGATGCCCGACGAAAAAAGTTGGAAAAAAGGATCGCGCATTTTCAGAAGAACTTGCTAGTGAAATAGATGGTGACCAATTAACCCTAGTATCTTGTAAAGATACAAAAGTGGTGAACATAGCTTCAAATTTTTTAAGAGAGGAACCGTTTTCTAACTTAGAAAGGCATAACAAACACTTGGCTAAGAAATCATGTGAAATGTTCAACTATAATACGGGAATTCCGGAAACATATGGGAGGAGTTGACTTACTCGATAGTCACTTGGGTCGTTATAAAATTCGGTTACGCTCTATAAAATTGTACTTGCGAATATTTTACCATTTTTTGGAACTAGCTATGCATAAGCAATGCTTGACTTTGATATAAGTAAAGACGAAATTTTTTCATACACATTTTGCAATATTAATCGCATTATTACCCTTTATGCGAGTTGAATTCATAATAGAGCAATAGTAAGCTTCTATCTCTACCAGATTTCAAAATTACTGTCGCCAAAACTCTGTGTCGTATTGGAGAATTTCAAAAGAGAGGTCGGCCATTCACTGAAAATTCGAAACTTATTGAAATTAAAAGACAAAAAAGGATTTCTGTTAGAATACCGCCAAAAGAGGTAAGGCAAGATCGCATTGGTCATGGTCCGAAACGAAATGGAGTCCAACGCACCAGCGTTGTTAAAAATCCTGGATGCAAGCAATTTTTTTTCTGCGTTTGTGAGAAATGTAAAATTGCGTTATGAAATTGCTTTAAGTAGTTTCATAATTATTAGATAACTTATGTAACAAATGACAAATATACAATAGTAGAATTTTAGTTTCGGCAATATTATTTTTATTTTTTTTTGTTAAACTCGTAGACTGAATTGTATACCAAATAAATTTTCTTAAATAGATGATTGCCGTTTGTAGTTTTTGATGCATGATGCAGCATATTTGGTACATGCAGAAAATCGAAAATTCCGGTAAATTCAAAACTTTAATGAAGTTTTTATTGATATTTTTCTGATTACCAGGCCAGCAATAATTATACTCATATTTTATTTGACTTAAAAAAAGTCATGCATTAAAGGGTGGGTCGGGTTAATAAACAGGACTTACTTTGTGGGAAAAATTGACAAAAAATATTCTGTTGAGACTAGTCCGGTGTGTGATACCATTTTAAAATCTGCATTAGTTTCGCATAGTTTTCTGATTTGGCCTAATCTTTCTGTAGTACATTACTTTCCGCCGGCGTCACTTAAGCTTGATTGATTGGTAAATGTATAACCCAGCCAAAATGTTTGAGCTAGATGTGGGCGTCCCTTATATATACACCCTCTTTACATTTAAAAGATGGAAGATAGAACAGGTTACAGGCTATCAATTAAAATCGATCCAGTTATAAAATGCCTTACTGATCAACTAAACTTATTAGTAGAACATATAACAAATCGGTTAGAAATTTAAAAATTAAATTTAATGGAACTTAAGATGAAACAAAAAAATCTCCGCTTAATCGGGATTCTGAACTGGTAAAAATAGGAATGTAAACTAATGATTTCATTTTAATTGAAACACCCATTGATTTTATAAGGTTCATTTAGGTAATTTGACAAAAAAACTAAATTTTACATTTTAACTAGCCGTCTACAATTCCAAACTCATATCATATGCTGTTTATGAAAACTGTAATTTAAACTATTTTATTTAATTAACCAAATATTTCTAAATTAACTGTTGCTAAGTGATTCACCAATTCCCAGTACTCTACATTAAAGGAATTAAGGAAATTAAAAATTTAAGAAGATTTCACATTTTACTTTAAAACACAGGTGGAAGATGTTTCCACAAGAACGGCTCGCGTGCTTCTAGAAAGAGGATATGACAGGAAACCTATTTATTACAGACTTGGCCCGTTTTCAGATACCTAATAAAGCCAATAGTATTTATTTGCACAATACAACACAATTAAAATTCAATTTAATTATAACTTAAAAAAACAATTTCTATTATTTATATAAATAAATTTAAATGAGTTAAACAGACGTTGGTGAAATTTGTCCTAAATGTGTCCTGAAATAAAATGAAGGCTATTTTCACATATGCACAGTTCTCGTTTAGATTAAAATTTATAATATTGTAATAAGGAAAAACTAAAAATTATTAGTTTTATAAAAATGAAAACTAAATAAAATAAAAAATAATTATAATTTAAATAAATATATACGAGTATTCAATTTCTAAAAGGCTATTATAAATTAAATATTATTAAATAAATTACAAGTAAAAAAATAACAAGTTTCCTCAGTATTCATATAAAGACGATTATTACATTTTAATGTTTTTTAAATATCCCCAATAATCTGACACGATCGCGACCTATAAGGTTAGATGCTATATGAACTAAGCTTTCCAAAAAGTTTCAACTCTTGAAAAAAAGACCATTGCCATTGGGGTTAGGACAAGTCATTTTCGAAAATTGTCCTCATTACTCATATAATACGATTATTACATTTTAAATTTTTTCAAATTTTTAATATTTTAATATTAACTATTAACTATTAATATTAACTATTTTTCAATTTTTTTCCACAACAATCTGACACAATAGCTCGCTATATGGTTAGGTGCTATATGAACCAAGCTTTTCAAAAAGTACCACCTCTTGAGAAAAAAGAGCCTAGCCGAGGACTAAGGACAAACCATTTTTGAAAATTATCCTCATTACTCATGTATTGACGATTATTACATTTAAAAAAATTTCAAGTATCCACGCAAATCTAACACGATAGCGAGCCATATGGTTACGTGCTATATGAACCAGTTTTCCAAAAAGTACCAACCCTTGAGAAAAAATAGCCTTGCCGGGAGTTAGGACAACCCATTTTCGAAAATTATTGTCCTAACTCATATACTGACGATTATTATATTTTAAATTTTTTCAAATATCCACAACAATCTGACACTATAGCGATCCATCTGGTTAGGTGCTATATGAACCAAGTATTCCAAAAAGTATCAAATCTTGAGAAAAAAGAGCCTTGCCGAGGGTTGGGACAAACCATTTTCGAAAATTCCATTCACTACTCATATAAAAACGATTATTACATATCAAATGTTTTAAAATGTCCACAACAATCTTACACGATAACAATCTATATGGTTAGATGCTATATGGACCAAGCTTTCCAAAAAGTACAGACTTTTAAGAAAAAAGAGCCGTGTCATTTTAAATTTTATCAAATATCCACAACAATCTGATACCATAGCGATCCATACAGGTATGTGCTAGATGAACCAACTTTCCAAAAAGTACCAACTTATGAGAAAAAAGAGTGATGCCGGGGGGTTAGGGCAAGCCATTTTCAAAAATCATCCTTATATGTCATTTAAAGACGATTATTACCTACAAAAAAATTTCAAACATCATTACATATTTTCAAATATTTTTAAGATTAAATTTAACGTAGAGAGGTTGAAGAAGTTGGAGCATGTGATATACTGGACCTAGTAAATGCCGCTGAAAAAAAAAATAGATGATGCTGTCGAATTAACAATATTAAAAATATTCAACAAATTCGAATTTATGTCATTATACAATATATCTTTTGCAATAATCAAACAGCACTGGTCCACTTGTTGCGCTATACTAAAGGGAAATTAAAAAAAATACTAAGTATAATTACACCGTTTTATAAATTAAATAAACTTAGATATTTTATACTTAGGCCAAAATGATTAAACATCATGTTCGTTATCGCTTTCGATTAAATCTGGACAATAATCCGGTTGATTCGCATCGAATAAAATTCGTGCAAAATGGGATAACTCAAAATAAAAACAGAAAGTTTTACCTAGGACCAGAATCGGAGTGTTAGTTAGTATGCCAGAAAAAAATTATATCGACAAAAATGTCATGTTTTTTTTCTCAATTCCTTTTTCCCAGAGAATGTCAAAATAGTGACACAGAAAACACAAAATTGTATTTAAAACTGTACGGGCAGTAAATAATTTTATTTAACTTGCTAAATAGAGCCATAGAGTAGACATACAATGGACAGCACAAAATTCAGCTTTCTTACGATTGAACAGCAAAAATGTTATCTAACACTTTATGGCTGTCTCGCGTGTACGCACCATAAAGTCATTACGTTTATGTTGTATGTTGTCTGACTCAAATAAAACTATATTTTATCTAAAAATGCTCTCTATTATCATGGATTAAATAAATCTTATAATTATATTGTAAAGTGTATAGCACAATGTATGAATTTAAATTTAATTTCATTAAAAATTAAAATATTACTTTACTCATTAAAAGTTTTTAGGATATTTAACAGAAAAAGTTAAATTTCGAGTTAAAAAGCTTATCATATTTATTTTTTGACTAGAAGTTCAAACAATTTTTTGTGCTTTAATTAAAACTGAATAAAAATACATTGCAATAATTTATAAACAACAAAAAATTTATACTAAATCAACTGTTTTAAAAATACTTAAATACTTATCATTTCATTTTTCTTCTAAGCTTATTTATCATTAGAATAAAGTATACCAGAAAGAAAATTTATTCTATCAAATGAATAACGTAAAAAAAACAAGCTTTTAACTAAATCTATTATTCATGTATAAAAGTTCAATGTTGCACAACAAAAACAGGCAAACAAACGATTTTTTATCATTTAATTCAAATACACGAACAACAACAGCAACAAAAAATCATCAAAAGAAAAATGACAGAAACATTAGCAAAAAAATTTATTAAAATTATAATTAAAATTACTTCTTGCATTTGACAAAAAACTGGCAAAGGAACGAACATTATTTTATATATAGAACGATATGCATACTTAACATAGCAAACTATTCTTCGCTGTGTAGCTGAAAAAAAAAACACACAAAACAAAAACAAGAAACAAACAACAAAATTATTTTGATCTAATTAATAAAAAATAATTACAATTTTTTTCTGCTTTAGTTAATGCTGCACAAAATCAGAGGTGTACTATAAATATAAAACTATATGGAAATAGTTTTAAAAATTATCGTACCTTTTAAAAACCACCTCTGATGAAAAACTTTTTGTTTGAATTTGCTTTTTTTTTAATAAAAAATTTAATGAAATAAACATACTTTGTTGTTAAAAAAAATAATTATAAAAATAAAATAAACCGGAATAAACTACAAAAGAATTAAAAATAATAATAGTTTGTTAGAATTGTTTTTATTTAACCATACAAAGGACGTCATAGTTTCTCAGTGTTATGTACGTACATATATGGTATATATATTTACATGCATTTTCCCGTAGCCAGGTGAACCTAACTAAGGTGGGCAAAACGTAAAAAAAAATCATTATTAATCTCGTGAAAAACTGTAATAAATAGTTAAAATAATAAAAATAAATGTACAAAGCTACTTATACATATGTATGTATGTACGAGTATGTATGTACACGTATATATAAACATACCTATTTGTGCAATTAAAATAAAAACTAATAAATAAAATTATATCTTTTTTCCCTGTTATATTAGCGTAATGGCGTTAAATTTGCATGCAAAAAATCTTGAGGCAATTTTTTTTTAGTTTCAGTAGTCATAAAAGAATTAGCATTTGGTATCTGGGTTTATATAGTATTTTTCATCAACTTTCATTTTAACTTTTATGACTATGCAACGGAATAATGTTAATTTCAAACAAATATCATTTCTGCTAACCTGCCGGGGCTATGTTCGGTAAATCAATATGGAATAACGGCATTAGAAATTTTTATTTTGTTTTTTTATTTCTCTATTTTTGTTACGGAAAAATTATTTCACGCAAATCAATTGTTTCACTTAATTTTCGTGAGTGATATAACAGACACGTGTTTTGAAAATAAAATAAAAATTAAAAATATTGAAAATCGTGCTGTGATTAAGTTCGTTGTAAAGGAAATTAATTCTTCCAACAATACCGAAAGAGGAATGAAAAATGTTTACGGACAATCTAGCCGGTTGTGCGTTTACGCGTATTTCGGAATTATCTACTTGTTTTGTGTCGAAAATAGCGTAGACAAAAGATTGTGGCGTATAAAATATTGACAATTGGTAGACTATGTAGACAATTGGTAGACGTTGCAGACGATTTACTGTCAGTTTATCGTGAACAATTTACCGTTGAACAATTTATCGTAGAACAATTTATCGTGGAAACAATTTATCGTAGAACAATTAATCGTGCAACAGTTTATCGTAGAAGAATTTATCGTAGAACAGTTTATCGTGAGGACAGTTTATCGTATATCACAATTAATGTCTTGGATTTGAATTATCTTAAAACATAAAATTATGTTTATAATGTATTTCTTATAAGAATTTGGCCATTTCTTACCCGATTTTGATGAGATTGAGTATGTTGGATGGAATGGGAATTCTCAAATGTTTTTTAGAATCAGTTCTGGAATATGGCCACCTGGAATGGATCTCGGTAATTTCTGAACCGATATTGATAATATTTTGTACGTTGAATGGAATTGGGATTTTTAAATGATTTTTGGGAGAACTAATGGAATATTGCCACCTGGGACCGACTGGTGATAGATGTTAAGGCATTCAGTCATACCAGAAACTTGTTTACATCATGAGCCCAAGATAGATGTCTGCGTACGTCTCCCCTAATCTTAGACAGCAGCAGCTGGTGATTTATTGGTTTTGCGACATCAATAACTTACCCTGACATGTAGTGTCAATAAGCAGAATTGCTCTTCTTGAAACGTTTTCAATAGACCACCTAATTCATTTAGAGTTACCTAGAGAGCGCATTGATCAATTCTTGACCTCATATTACCTTCAAATATAATTTAAATTGATTGACGATATAGAATTGAAAATCTTACAATTTTACAAAAATAAAGAATTTGCGATTGCTATCAAACATTCTCATTTTTAATAAAGTTAGAAAACTTCATAACAAATAAAAAGTTTTGTTTTCTTTGAACATTCTAAAATGAATGGATGAATTAATATTGTAAAATGAAACAATCAAAACTGAAAGCTTCCACCTACATGTTAAACAAGTTTCAATAAAAATTTGAGTTTTTGGCACTAGAGAAAATATTGGCAATAGCTTCGTCGATTATAACAGGAATAGACGGCACGCACTTTGTGGAAGCAATAGCGAACAAGCCAGAATTTGCAGTTGGATTACTCATCACTAACGTCATCAATTCGTTCAAACCTAATAGACATCATACTTTCGTACTCAGGTTTCTTGTGCTTCACTTTGACGCTTCGTTTGTCAATATCTAAGCACCAAGTGAAGATGTTTAAATCAAGTATACTTTCTACAAACAACAACATGGAACCATGGGAAAAATAATACAATACGGCATACAAATATTACTGGATGATTTAAATGTTCAAATCAGAGGCGCTCACGAGGTATGTTGCACGAGGTATATGTTAACTGCGAATATTTCGATAATACTAGTTCAGCCATTTTCATCAGTGATCAGTGGTAAGGTGGCCATATTCCAGAACTTCTTCCAAAAACCATTCAAGAATCCCACTTCCATCCAAAATACTCAATCTCCAAAACATCTTCCAACAATTATTTGAGAATCCCATTTCCATCCAACATACAAAAATTATCAAAATCATGGCCATTTTCCAGAACTTCTTCCATAAACCGTTTAAGAATCCCATTTCCATCCAACATACCCAACCCCAACATAATCGGATAAGAAATTGCCGAATTCTATCACAGGTGGCCACATTCCAGAACTTCTTCCAAAATCCATTTAAGTATCCATAATCGGTTAGTAAATTACCGAATTCTGTCCCAAGGGGCCATATTTCAGTACTTTTTTCAAAAATCATTTAAGAATCCTATTTTCATCAAATGTACAAAATATTATTAATATCGGTTAAGAAATAGCCATATCCCGTCCCAGGTGACCATATTTCACAACTTCTTTCAAAAATCATTCTAGAATTCGATTTCCATCCAACATACCCAATCTAATCATAATCGGTTAAGAATAGGCCAAGTTCCTCCCCAAATGACCGAGTTCCGAGGTGATTATATTTTAGAGCTTCTTCCAAAAACTCATTTAAGAATCTCAATTCCACCCAACATATTCAATCCCATTTTAATTGATTAATAAAGGCCGAATTCAATATAATTTTATAAACTGAAGACACTTTCATTTTTTATTTTCAAATAATTTTGTCATACGGTCAATTTTCCAAACTACGATAAACTGGCATACGATAAATTGTCCACACGATAAATTGTGCCGACTGTAAATTGTGTCCAAGATAAACTGTTCAAACACTATTAATTGTTTACGATAAAAAAACCGTCACCCGTTGCAGACAATTGGTAGACATGTAAAATATTACTTTTTTAGGTTTTTCAATTTTTTTTTCAGTGGACATCTTATTGTTTTCCATTTCAAATTGGCATTTTTACAAGAAAAAATTATGTATATTTGTTCTTTATGGCTGCGCGAACCCACTAGGTTATACCACAACTATCATTTCTTTCACGTATGAACTGTCAGCCCAAAAAAAAACGTATTCCACGACATTTTAATGATGTCAGCCCTAAAAACAAATGTGTTTTTCATTATAGATTTTTGAAGTACATATATGAAGTTGGCCCAAATTCTAACCCCAAAAAAATCTATGGCAATAGTAAAATATACAAAATTTGACTATACACACTCAGAAATTTTGTGGCGTTTTTCGATGTATCCTTTGCATCTTGGCTAATACGAAGGGATCGTATATTATATTTAGATACGCAGCATGCATCTAATCTATTTGCGATGCAGTTGCGTTTAAAACTAATGCAATAATTAAATCGAAAGGAAATTTCAATGTAACCCAAGGTTAACTATTGTTTGGCGAATTTAAAATAATTCGCTAATATATTGTGTTGATACTTTGCATGTAAGGTCAAAGTATTTTTCGTAGATTTTGTAGTATGGCCACCAGAGCAGTTTGACGAGACATCTGATTTTTTTTATTAGAGATTTTAAAATCTGGTAAAGTATAAAATATAATTCAACAGATTGTGTTGATATTAAAATATGTAGATTTTAATTGGGAGGAAAATCTACAAATTTGTTTGAAACAAAAAAGGAAATGTTCGATATTATTTCAAAGCAAATTGTAATCTTACACTCAACTCACTTTAAGATGCAAGTTGTATCGTTACAGTTTCAATGTACACCAGCTTCAAAATTAGTCTTACGTTGCATCAATTTGATTTAAATGTCATTAGTTACATATTTTGATGCAGACTACAACGCTTTTGTTATGATGAAAAACTTACTTCTAAAAATGATGAACTTTTACGCTGGACTAATATACTTAATTATTTGCATCGCATATCTAATTTTTTCTCGAGTGTGTAGGCAAGTGTCAGCCCAAAAATGTTTAAAAATACTCTATTTTATATATACCAAACCAATAATTATTCTGCCAACGAAATAAAAACCCGCCATGTTTTAATGTCAGCCCAAAAATAAATCTATCGTGATACTATCATTAAAGAAAAATATCACTGTCAACCCAAAAAAGGAAAATATAACGAAATATGTAATTGATTTTAATTCTGTACCGAATTAGTAATTATTGAAATGATACAAGTTTAATCTTCTCATTCCACGAACATTGCTTGCCATGATATTGAGTTGTTGTGAATAAAATAATTGATAAATTCTTTTCTTATTTCATAAGCGTAGCGTGTTGAATTATTTCCACCTAGTCTTCGAATTGGTTGCATGTTAAACTCAGAACGCCATTGTCCCTCAACGGTTCTTCCATTGGTTTGATCTCGGTCTACCAGTTCACGATCAATACTCGTATACCTGGTAGTTTCATTAATCATCCAAATATGAAGGCAGATGGTTGCTTGAATGATTTTTGACACGGTTAGACGGCTTGTATTGATAGGTCGTATGAAAATGCTAAATTTTGAAGCTAGAATTCCAAACGCACTTTCAAATGTACGTCGACATCGTGATAAACGGTAACTAAAAATCTTCTTATCAAGTGGCAACCTGCTTGTATTACGTCCTGGATAAGGACGCATTAAATTAGGCAGCAAAGGAAATGCTTCAACACCCACATAGGCGAAAGGCATAACTTTCATCTGCAGGAAAATTCATATCTGCTGACTTATTTAGGATTCTAGATCCGAAAACGGACTCTCGGAAAATTCCTCCATCACTATTACGGCCGGCACTACCACAATATCCACCATAGTAAGCCAGAGTATACTATTATCACAAATATAAAACACAATTTTTGTATCATAAATTTATTATAACTAAAAACAATTACTTACGGTCCCTCGATTTTTCTCCTTTTGACATGATCATACTTGTCTCATAACCATACTTTTTACAAAAGATATTATTAAACGAATTTTAGTTATTTTGAGAAGAAGTCAAAGGACCGACTTATAGATGGAACCCAAATCGAGTAGAAGAATATTTTCAGAAAATCCGGTAAATAGCATGTCAAAACGACCAAATTTTAAACCTCACGATTGTAACATTTGGGCTTTAAGTCATACTAAATAGAGTTTAGAAAAATAATTTATGGCGGGAATATTTTTTTTTGTTACACACGTGACATACAGGCTTTAAACTATAAAATAAAAATTATTTCACCGTCGTTTATTGTAACCCTCACATTTGTGACATCTGGTCTACAATTAGTACAAAAATAAATTTAGTTGGACTCGAAAGGGTTTATTCAAACAAAAAATGAAATTAGAGCACTCATGAGCTCAGCGAAATTTATAGAAAAGGTGATGGGAAAATTGTGCGCAAAAGATGTGTTACCTGGTATAACAAAACTGGCCGAATTTCACAGTAGAAATACTGCTATCTCAAAGGCTAAGCAGGTTTCTACACAATTTATTGAGTGCCAAAAACCGTGCTTTAATTAAATGCATTAAAAGTTGTTTTAT
The DNA here is from genome assembly GCA_963691935.1 of Nephrotoma guestfalica. Classification (NCBI taxonomy): domain Eukaryota; kingdom Metazoa; phylum Arthropoda; class Insecta; order Diptera; family Tipulidae; genus Nephrotoma; species Nephrotoma guestfalica. The sequence goes on along the minus strand of OY829913.1, from coordinate 249,189,957 downwards.
ATTTTTGTTTTCTATTAAGTTCTTTTATATCGATATAATATAAAATATAATGAAATTTGAATAAATTTTTAGTAATTTTTCATAGTGTTTGAACAAGAATAAAGTTTATTTTCTTCATTAAAAAATATTTTTTATATTTTACAAATTTACAGTTTCTCTTATACAAATGTTAAGGATTAATTTAAAAAAAACATTCTCTACACGCTCAGAGCCTTAAATCAATTTATTTTTCATTAGTTCCAAACAAAATTTAGCTAAAGAAAATATGACAAATTGTGCACCACATATGATGCACAAGACAGTCAACGGGTTAAAATGAATATACCGTCGACAGCAAAATTTTTTTGCATAGTTCGCAAAATATATTACTTTTTCCTAATCTCTAGTAAGTAAAAATGTCATTTGTATAATATATATACATCTGAAACATGCACTAACATCATTAAAGATAAAAAAATTCTGTACAATTGTAAGCTAATAAAAATGCATTTCCTCAGTAAACAGGACCAAAGTACATAATATGCATTACACCCTATATAACAAGAAAATGTGGTATATCAAATTATAAATAATAAGACATAACTTTTCAGTATATGTCACTGAAGTATAATATTTCAGAATATTGTTACAGTTTCGGTTTTCTATATGTACGAGTAGTTTAGTTTTTAATGTTATTGAAATGTTATTATTGATTATATTTAAAAATAACAAAATTACTGAAATTGCATTGTCAATTTCAGAGCACAAAATATCTTTCCCACTTATCCAAGATTATTTTCTTTTTAAACTGACATTCCCATAACAATAAAAACAAATCGTATTATTTTTTTTTTGTATTTTCCTAATAATGAAATACAACATCAATTATTTTTATTATTATTATTATCATTATCATTATCATTCATTATTATTTCTGTTTTTATTGAAAAATAAATTTAATGAGGTTATAACCACAACAAAAACATGCAACATTTGTGTTTCTAATTTATTTTCTTATAATTGATCGGGGGTACAAAAATGGTGAAGAATGTAATTTAAATCACACTGATAGTGTTTTGTAATATAAATTAAAGAAGTTATATTTTCATTTTACCACAACCTTTTCAAATGATTGCATGACCATTAAACCGGATAATTTTGTGGTCCTTTGACATACACATATTTGTAGTAGTCGTCTTTTTAATATGATTTATTCTGACATATATTCCAATTTATCTTGGTGTAAATTGATTTCTTTAATTTGATAAATAGTGCACGAAATCTTTTAATTAGTAGTAAAATGTTAATGATATTGGCATTTCGAATATTTTTTTTAAATAACACAAATATTAACTAGTTCGTTTATATAATAAATTTATGTACATACATAAAACCTTTTGGAAATGTTAGAATATACGTATGCTTCAAATATTTATGTATACGAATATTACATAACTTTCCTATATTCTTTGCAGAGAAGAAAAACACTGTTAACAATATAAATATGTATGTACTTCCATACAAGTAAAGTCATAATTTTTTATTTTTCGTCGAGGAAATGAAAATCGTTGTCAAGATCTTAAATTATTAAAAACGAAATTTATACTTTCTGATTACATGAGGGATGTATTTTTTCTATTTTCCACTATAAAAAAAAGATCATAATAAAAAAAAATTTAATATAAATTATTATTTTTTATTTTTCTATATTTAATGTTATTGTAGAAACATGAAATTTTATTTTTGGTTTACTATTTCGATATAACTGTATACGTATATTGTACGTTAGGATCCCGAGTAATATAAATTTATATTTAAATCAGATAAAAAAAAATTGAATCCAAGTAAAAGGATTGTTCGTGGGTTTCTACAAAATATCTTATACGAGTTTATGTGTATTCCCAATTTGGTGATATACTAAATTAAAAAAGTTAAACAAAAAACTTTGATTTGCTTTTTATTTAAATATGGATTCAATAATGGTAATAAATATGTAAAATTGTGGATGACATTTATTGTTAAATATTGTAAATACGAATTAAAAGTTAGATGATACCCAAAATCTTACAAAACGATCCCCATAATAATTTAATTAATATTATTATTTTGTAAATAGGTCCAATGTTTTCTAATATTAAATAACTAATACAAGATTTCTGTTTATTGGAAAGTCGAAAAATTTGATATGTCACGCATTCGGAAAAAGAAAATGTTTTCAAATAAAAGCCCAAATTCGAGCTTTTACTGAAGATGGACATACCTTCTTCACTACTTCACCGGTCTTGAAAATTATCAATTGTACGAGAAGAGTAAGAGAAAAGCAATCATAGGATAAACATATGTTTCTGCTAGCATAGCAAAGTGCATTTTAAAAAAACGGCACTTCTTTGGTGCAACGAAAAATTAAAAAATTAGAAGATGCTGCTTAAAAATTAAATTTTAACAACAACACAAACTGATTGTTTATTTTTTCTTAACAGTGTTGGGATAGCCGCTTTTCTATGAGATATGATTTTTGACTTTTTGCTATACCAAATTTTTTATTTTAAAACAACAATTTTATTGTTAATTTAAATCTACACATAATAATTTTTATTTTTCTTACCAATTTTATGTTTATTTAATAAATATACACATTTCGAAATAATTATTCAAATTGATCTGTTTATTTTCAAGCTTTTAAAATTTGTTTAATAATTTATAATTATTTTTCTTATTTATATTTAATTATATTTATTTATATCGATTTATATTTATTTATATTATTTTATATTTAATTATATTTAATTAAATTTAATGATGTTTATTTATATATATATATTTATATTTATTTGTATTTACATATAGTTATTGATATTCATTTATATTAATTTAACCTTATTTATATTTATTTAAATTTATTAATATTTATTTACAATTATATATGTATATTTATTTATATTTTTTATATTTATTTATATTTATTTATATTTATTTATATTTATTTATATTTATTTATATTTATTGATATTTATTTATATTTATTTATATTTATTTATATTTATTTATATTTATTTATATTTATTTATATTTATTTATATTTATTTATATTTATTTATATTTATTTATATTTATTTATATTTATTTATATTTATTTATATTTATTTATATTTATTTATATTTATTTATATTTATTTATATTTATTTATATTTATTTATATTTATTTATATTTATTTATATTTATTTATATTTATTTATATTTATTTATATTTATTTATATTTATTTATATTTATTTATATTTATTTATATTCATTAATATTTATTTGTATTTATTTATATTCATTTATATTTATTTATAACGATTGATATTTATTTATAATTAATTTTATTTATTTATATTTATTCGTGTTTATTTTTATTAGATTATATTTATTTATATTAATTTATATTTATTTATATTTAATTAAATTTTTTTGGGGTCGGCGATTGATCGTCGTAGAGGAAGGACGTGTTTTTGTCTTTCCTTTAAATAAATAAATAATTTATTTTAAATGTAGATTTTAATTAACTAATAAATAAGTAATATTGTTGTAGTGTCGATAAATTAAATAAATAATAATTTCAATAATAATTTTCGTGAATTTAATAAGTGAAGTGAATAGTTGTACGTATTGAATATTTATATTAATCTGTGTACGGTGCGCTGTAATGGTGTAAAATATGCAGATAACAATTTTCGTTTATATGTATTTTGATACCGCTGCTGGAATGCATCGTACGCAATGTATGTAAATCTTCAAGATGTAGGACTTTTTTGGTGCCAAAGGATGCCTAAGTTAAGTGTTTTTCAATTTTTTAATTTGTTTGATTCATTTGTTTTAAAAACATATATTTTAACTGTACTTTATATTACATAAAGGTGTAGAGTACTAGTATTTTCATGTAGTGAGTTATTCGAGTATTGGTTACGCGAGAAAGGGTTTTCAATTCTGTTATTCTATTTTGCTACACTCGTTAACAATTTTTGCTGTTGTTTTTGTTAAGAAGAGTAAGCATGTTTTGGTTATCGACGACTACCTTTTGTTTTATCTATACATATTTACTCGTATATTATTTCTTTCAATGTGTGCGTGTATGATGATCGCGTAGAAATGAATATATAATAAACGATGAATCAGGGCCTATGCATGTGTATACGGCCGTCTCGCAATATATAGACTTTGTATGTGTGCACGTAAAACGTAAACTCGAGAAGAAACTTTCATACAAATGCTATGGAATTTTCTTTTTGAAGAGTTTTTTCACTTTACTAGATTGTATCTTGTAGATGCGGCGGAGAAATGAATTTTCATTCGCCTAAGCATGAACTTGGTTTATTTATCTTTGGTTTTGGTGGATTGTTTATTTATTGTTAGGGTAGTTAGTTTTCGTTCAGAAGTTTACCATTTTCCGCGGTGGTGTCTTTGGGTTGATGATCGTCGTATAAAATGTATAGATCGCGGTTGGGGTATATGCTTGAAGAGTGGTAATTTCGTTCGTCATCCACACGTCCATACACACAAATTTTGCTCTGCATGTGGTACGGTGATCGTCGGATTAGAGACGTCTTAGCGGAGAATGGTGAAGTTCTGAATGAGGAATGACTTGAAAGTGAAAGGTATAGTTTATCGGGATTGAGGGTGGATGGGCATAGTTTATGTGCACGCTGCATGTACGAGATAAGGATGGGTAGGGTCGGCGAAAATCTTAACAAAAGGAAATTTCTATGGCATTTGTATGAAGATGTTTTTTCGTAATTAGGTTATTTGGGCCTGCATACATGCGGATCGTGTTGTTTTGTTTGCCTTCTACTCGGCCGTATTTTGATTTCAGAGATTAACTAATTTTAGTAACAGTCCTGTAACCAAGTATTCAGTCTCTGAGTAATAAATTATTATATTTATTATGTTTTAGTTTGATTAGTTTAATTACTATTTTTCTTTTCTTATTTTAATTCAAATTTAATTTAATTGTATATAGGATTTAAGTTGGCTTACGTCAATTGGTTTAATATTTTTGTTAATAGATTAAAACACTAGGCTTATATGGGTTATTGTAGTAGGTGGAGGAAATTTTATAGGGTTACTTGGCAATAGTGTTACCAGTTATAAGTCCAGCAATGTAATTCCTTGAATTAGTGGTGCAGTATTATTTAATAATTAATCTATTAACTCTTTTAGAAGTGTGGTGGTTAGGTACTTCAACATTGAATTTGCTTATCGGTTTGATGGAACATGCTGCTTATTATTGAATCCTGAAGTTTTAGTATATTATTAATTAATAAATATTTATTTTATGTTTATGATTTAAAATTATCTGAGTTAGAATTATTATTAAGGTTGTATAAGTCTGCTTATATAAATATATTTGGAGGTAGATGTTTGAATGTTTTATGCAGGGTATAGGAGTTGGTGTTTATATGTATATGTATGCATATAGATAATATAGTATATGTGTAATTATATGTATACTCGGTTTTATGAGTGTATATATGTATGTGGATGTGTGCATATGTGTATGAATGTATGAATATACATATCTACCCATATATGTAGGGTGTGTATATGTGGGTGTATATGTTGTATTATATGATGATATGTGTATTTAATACATATTTTTATTTATAGGTTGAATCCTAATTTTAATTTAATTTAATTATATATTTGGGATTTAATTCGTCTTGCCGACAATTGATTAAAATAACATTTAATAGATCAAACGACTGTGGTTAAATGGAGCATTGAAGAGTTGGGGGCGGAAGGTTTTTTTTTTTTTTTTTTTTTTTATTTCTCATCAGGTTTAATTTAGTTTATGGAAAATTGAACTATTTAATTTTTGAAATTTTTCTACTTTTTTCTTTCACCAGGTTTAATTTATAGTTTATCGAAAATTGAACTATTTAGTTTATGAAATTTAATTAAGAATAATACAGTCTTATTTCAGGAAATTTACCATTATATATGGGTACTTAATTATTTATTAATTTTTTTTTTTTTTTTTTTTTTTTTTTTTCTTTCAGGATGCTGATCTTTTATATCATAAAACCAAAAATAATTGTGCTGTCTTGTGCTTAATAATTTACTAACTATTGACTACTTAGGTGTCTGTAACCGGGTCAAGTCTATCATATTTAACAACCTTTCCTATCCCTCCATCTTGTTATGTGTAAAAGGGTGTACGGTAGGCCCGGCGTATCCGGGACCCTTGCTTAGGCTTGGCCGTACATTCTAATCAATCAATCAATCAATCAATTTATATTTAATTAAATTTTTTTAAAAATTTAATTAAATGTATATTTATTTATTAAAGTTTAATGATATTTATTTATATATATTTATATTTATTTGTATTTACATATAATTATTGATATTAATTTATATTAATTTGAACTTAATTATATTCATTTAAATTTATTATTATTTATTTACATTTACGTATGTATATTTATTTATATTTATTTATATTTATTTATATTTATTTATATTTATTTGTATTTATTTATATTTATTTATATTTATTTATATTTATTAATATTTATTTATATTTATTTATATTAATTTATATTTATTTATATTCATTTATATTTATTTATTATTTATGTTTATCTATATTCATTTATATTTATTTATATCGATTTATATTTATTTATTTTATTTTATTCGTGTTTATTTTTATTAGATTATATTTCTTTATATTAATTTATATTTATTCATATTTAATTAAATTTAGTGATATTTATTTATATATATTTATATTTATTTGTATTTACAAATAATTATTGATATTAGTTTATATTAATTTATACTTATTTATATTAATTTAAATTTATTAATGTTTATTAATGTTTATTTTATTTTTATTTTTCATATTTATTAATATTTATTTATATTTATTTTTATTTATTTATATTTATTTATATTTATTTATATTTAATTATATTTATTTATATTTATTTATATTTATTTATATTTTTTTATATTTATTTATATTAATTTATATTTATTTATATTTATTTATATTCATTATGTTTATTTATATTTATTCGTGTTTATTTTTATTAGATTATATTTATTAATATTATTTTATATTTATTTATATTTAATTAAATTTATTTCAAACTAATTAAATTAATCATATTTATTTATATATATTTATATTTATTTGTATTTACATATAATTATTGTTATTCATTTATATTAATTTAAACTTATTTATATTTATTTAAATTTATTAATATTTATTTACATTTATATATGTATATTTATTTATATTTTTTATATTTATTTATATTAATTTATATTTATTTATATTAATTTATTTTTATTTATATTTATTTATATTCATTTATATTCAATTATATTTCTTTATATCGATTTATATTTATTTATATTTAATTTTATTTATTTATATTTATTCGTATTTAATTTAATGGATTATATTTATTTATATTAATTTTATTTATTTTTATTTAATTAAATTTATTTAAAATTTAATTAAATTTATTTAAATTAAATTAAATTTAATAATATTTATTTATATTTATTTATATTTATTTGTATTTACATATAATTATTGATATTAATTTATATTAATTTAAACTTATTTATATTCATTTTAAATTATTAATATTTATTTATATTTATATGTATTTATTTATGTTGTTTATATTTATTTATATTTATTTATATTTATTGATATTTATTTATATTTATATATATTTATTTATATTTATTTATATTTATCTATGTTTATTTATATTTATTTATATTTGTTTTAAAAAGTATTTAAGTGGTGCAAAAAGGCACCTCATGATCAAAATACCAAAGCTTTAATCACAGTGCCGTTTGGTCGGTAACTAGTACGAGTATGTTAATTACAACCCTTGAAAAACATTATCTGTAATAATTTATATATAAAAATTTATTGAAAGTATATTAATTTAAATATTATTTATAAAATTGTAATTAAATATTATTTCAATAAAAACCTATATTAAAAATAATATTCTAAATAATTTTTAAATAATAAATATTTATAAAAATATAATTAATCATTAAAATATAACTAAATATAAAATATAAAAGTGCACACAAATAAAAAAAGGTTTATTTATTTATATAATTAATAATATACATATACTCGTATATGTAATTATTTAGTAAAAATTATAATTGAACTTAAATATAATTCAAAATCAATCGCAACTTGAATTAATTTAAATTTTTATTCAGCAATTATTAATTAAAATCGTCTAATCTTTCTTTAGTAAATTATAAGTTATTATCGGCTATGTTTTTTTGACAACAACAACAATGTTTGACAAAAACAAAATTTATATTTATATAAATTCCATATCAATTTCAATTGGAACTACTTTAAATCCTTATTCATCAATTATTAATTACAATCATCTAATCCTTCGTTATTAAATTTTAAGTTATTATAGGCCATGTTTATTTTGACAACAACAACAATGTTGGACAAAAACAAAATTTATATTTGTATAAATTCCATATCAATTTCAATTTGAACTGCTTTAAATCCTTATTCATCAATTATTAGTTACAATCATCTAAACCTTCGTTATTAAATTATAAGTTATTATCGGCCATGTTTATTTTGACAACAACAACAATGTTTGACAAAAACAAAATTTATATTTTTATAAATTCCATATCAATTTCAATTTGAACTACTTTAAATCCTTATTCATCAATTATTAGTTACAATCATCAAATCCTTCGTTATTAAATTATAAGTTATTATTGGCCATGTTTATTTTGACAACAACAACAATGTTTGACAAAAATAAAATTTATATTTTTATAAATTCCATATCAATTTCAATTTGAACTACTTTAAATCCTTATTCATCAATTATTAGTTACAATCATCTAATCCTTCGTTATTAAATTATTAGTTATTATCGGCCGTGTTTATTTTGACAACAACAACAATATTTGACAAAAACGAAATTTATATTTATATAAATTCCATATCAATTTCAATTGGAACTACTTTAAATCCTTATTCATCAATTATTAATTACAGTCATCTAATCCTTCGTTATTAAATTATAAGTTATTATCGGCCATGTTTATTTTGACAACAACAACAATGTTGGACAAAAACAAAAATTATATTTATATAAATTCCATATCAATTTCAATTGGAACTACTTTAAATCCTAATTCATCAATTATTAATTACAATCATCTAATCCTTCGTTATTAAATTATAAGTTGTTATCGGCCATGTTTATTTTGACAACAACAACAATGTTTGACAAAAACAAAAATTATATTTATATAAATTCCATATCAATTTCAATTGGAACTACTTTAAATCCTAATTCATCAATTATTAATTACAATCATCTAATCCTTCGTTATTAAATTATAAGTTGTTATCGGCCATGTTTATTTTGACAACAACAACAATGTTTGACAAAAACAAAAATTATATTTATATAAATTCCATATCAATTTCAATTGGAACTACTTTAAATCCTTATTCATCAATTATTAATTACAATCATCTAATCCTTCATTATTAAATTATAGGTTATTATCGGCCATGTTTATTTTGACAACAACAACAATGTTTGACAAAAACAAAATTTATATTTATAAAAGTTTCATATCAATCTCAGCTTGAGTAAAAAAAAATTAAATTATTATTGGTCCGGCCGGCCCGAATTAATAAAAAATATTTCTTTCAAAATCAAGACTTTAAAAAAACGAGATTTTAAAAACCTGAATTTTGAAAACCGGGATTTTGAAAACCGGGATATTGAAAACCGGAAGTTTGAAAATCTGGATTTTGTAAACCGGGGACTTGAAAACCGGGATTTTGAAAACCGGGATTTTGAAACCGGGATTTTGAAAACCGGGATTTCGTGATACACCCAACCTTTATTTTTGCTCTAGTCGGTTTAAGTTGTGTTGTCTTGTGCCGTACGATCGCTTGGTGCCTGCAACAAGGTCGTTCCGTTCCAAAAAATACCTTTCATGTTCTTTCTATTGTTTTCTGTAAACAGGCTGTAGGAATAGGCCCGGCGTTATGCGGGACACTCTTGTACTTGATTCTAGAGTCCAATCACTCATCCAATCAATAATATAATTTTATACTTTTTATATTGCCCATAATTTCTTGTAGTATATCTTTTAAAAGGTCTTGGATCAAACAACAATTTTCACAATTCTATATTACTTCATAAATATGCCGCTTTTGTAATGTTGGCAAAATATTCATTTATTCAGAATATTTACTTATCATATATATAAGAAGAGGCCTTATCAAATACCACAAAGTTGGCCGATTGTACTCAAAACTACCACTCTGGCGTTGAAGGACTTTTATTAATTGCACATATTCTTCATTGCATATCGTTTATGGTAAAAAAATTCAAAGCACTACAAATTCACTGCTTCGGTGGTTAACCGAAAACACTATCGCACCTTTTCAATCCGCAAGCTAGCTTTAATTCCAAAAGCCACCACTCTGAGAACCACGTGATGACATAAACAATTGAACTTCTTTCACTGAAAATAGTTTAAAAATATTTTAAAAACATTTCATCTTCCACCATCCCTAAAAACACTCATCGAATGGTAGAAAATTTAAGATGACAAAAATCAAATATTCAACGGATACTAAAAATTTTTGAAGGACCATCTAGAAATTATGCGAAAAAATCATTTACACACACGATACACAAATACCAATTATCAAATGAATACATAAAAAAAGTAATTATTTAAGTTTTGAGAAACAGCTAATAAATAAATAAATAAATAAGCTAACATGGGACACATATTTTAAATTTGAAGATTGACGTTGGTTTTCGTTCTAGTTTCCTAGAAAATTGAATTATGTACATAAATAATTTTAACTTTATATTATTCAGCAACTACAAGAATATATACAAGATATTAAAAAAAACTTTGGAAGAGCAAATGAAAAATTTCATAACATTTTTTTTTATTTGGTGGTCTTCACTCTAACAGAATAAATAAATCTTATGAAAGTTATAGAATATCCCTTTAGATTTTTAAATTGTGGATTCTGGTATAAAAAATTGTAATTCTATTACCGGTCATGTGTTGGAACTTGAAACAGCACAGTTTCTTATATGCATATCGCTTCTTAAAATACGGTAATTTTCATATCATGCATAAATCTCATACATATTACACATACATCGGTATCCCTTGAGATGCTACGGGGAACTTTGCAACAAAATAAAGTATATAATACAACCAATTTTTTGTTGGCTGATGGGTTGCGCCTGTGATATTACGTTTTCGTATTTCTATATAATTTTTGATTCTGGATCCGGTTTTATTTTTTGGTTTTATCATACATTACAAACACCCCACATAAAGCAGAGGAATTGGTTGCTCGGTACATACATTATACAATATTTGACTATGTGTACGTATAAAACACGCTTAAACATAAAAAACATATTCTGAAAATACAAATTTTTTTAAACAAAATAAAAAAAATGTAAGACAAACAACTCATTCAAAAAGGAAATATTTTCCAAAAATAAAAAGGAGATAAAATTATTTATCAGCAATGAATTATATATCATATTATTGGAAGAATCCTTTGCGTTTATTTTAATATTTAAAAGATCCGCAAGAAAAACAATAGAAATTTTGTTATATGTTGTGTACATGTTGTATGTTATGTACATACATAAATACTTTACATACAAGGGTTTTCATATTATTGAAAAACATAAGTTAAAAAAAAGGAGAACAGGAAAAAAATCCAAAAAATTTAACAATTGTTCAGTCATACGAAATATCTAAAACAATTTTTCATGTCATATTTTTAAACCAAAGATACAGCGAGGAGGCGCAAAAACACGTATAAATTCTAATTTATGTTTTTGTTCACCGTTTTTTTTTTATACTTGTGTTCATGAGAATTTTGTGTAACAGGTAAATTTTATAATGTCAGTTTCTTAATATTTGAACACTACATTAAATGTATTACGTACTAAATTTTTTACGCTTAAAAAAATTCCGCAAAATTTATACGCAATTAACTAATAAATATTCATTTTGCTTTTTTTCATTTCAGGTAAGTTAATAACCATCTGAATAAGTCTTGTAATTTTAAATCTGCATCGTTCAGTAAGTAATTATGGGGTGCCTATACCTTAATAGGTTTAAAATATTAACGATATATACATTTTATTATTCATTGGAAACCTCAGAATTGGGGTAGGGTAATAAGGAGTCAGTTAGGGGCAGAATTATTATTCGAAAAATAGTTTTGTTTGCCACGATTAAAACTGAAATTATGAGATTCGCTATTTCTGTAATCATATTCCATCAGAAAATGTGTGGTTCAATTTTGGGCGATCCCATACAAATAGTTAAAATAATTTAAAGTTAACAAAAATTGTTGTTGAGGGCCGCCCTAGTTTTCATGAAACTATACACAAATTAAACCAAAAGTATTGTTAAGGGTTTGCACTCTCACATCCGGTTTGTATCACTGAATTGTGAATATCGTTATAGAGTTTGACGGTTACAACAACGATTCTCGTAATTTATACCGCTTTCGAAATGTTCACGAAAATACCAGAAATAATCTCCCAGTGCTGTCACCAATACCATAATACTCACACTATTGGAATATCCCCGAGAATTGTCACAATATTTTTCCCAATATCCACTAGTTATAAAAAAATAATAAATACTTTTCACAATTATTTATTAATTCACCGCATTTAAAATTTTTAATTACACCAATATTTTTATTTAACATTACTTATTATTTCTTAAACTGTTAGTTTTCACTTTTAATCTATCGCGTGTTCAGTGCACTCGTATTTATATACCACGCTGAATATTTTAGATTTTTCACCGACTTTCGGTTTTGTTCCACACAAATTTCGTTCTAATCTGCAATTCCATAAACACGGTTATAAAACTAACTCTAATTCTACTACTTAAACCTAGATGTCACTAATCTCACAAAAAATGTCAAAAATTGTCTAACCTTTAAATGAGCAATTTCAAACCAGTAGGCGAGATTGTAACCGTATTAACAATTCAAAATTTATATGTAAAGAGCTGACATTTTTTTTTTCAAATGGTATATAAAAATGTACCTTAGGTATGACGCTAACTTGCTACCCATACAGATGCCGAAAGCTTGCTTATAATTTTTGCCTCTAAAATCACACATATTTCTGCCACTTTACGATACAGACATTTTTTTTATTTGCGTGTTGCTGGTTTCTTATGTGCTTTGTCAAGCAATTGATTACAATATCGACAAGTACATTTGGATACTCGTAAACTATTTTATTTTGTTTGCGATATTAAATGAGTTTTTTTTTGTAAACATTCCTTCTTTTGGACTAATGTTATTTAGTTCTTTCAAGAGCCAGGATGCCATTTTTTCTGTTGCGTATTTTACTGTTCAATGGTTTTGAATATTTTTTAATTTAATTTTTTTTTTTCGTGAGATCCAAAAGTAATTTGTACCAGTATGTTCACCTTTAGATGGGTTAGTAGCTGATCTTGAAAATGGATATTTGAAAAAGATATTCAGGAGAAGAAAAAATCATTTCCCCACACAAAAAATATTTTAATGCAGCAATTATCAATTTACAAATTCATGAAATGTTCCAAGTTGGTGAAATTTAAAAATGTTATCTATGTAAAAGCAGATCAAGGAAACTCTTTGGTTATGCTTAATAAACAGGAATACGAAGTGAGATTAGGTGGTACGCCCTTACTAAATCAATATATGCAAACATTTTACATCCTTCAAGGTGTGAAGAGCAATTTTGGATATGCGGGATCGGATATCGATCCGGATCTGTAACGGCATTTAGTTAGTTATTGGGTCATTTGCTGGAATTTGGCAAACACGATCGTTTGTTTCATCGGGTTCAGACGACATAGCTTTTAGTAAGGCATACGACCTTTTGTATAAATATTATGAACCACCCTATGTTTTGCTGACGATTTTAATCTGAATTTTCGGTCAAAAGGTAAATACATTTAAAAGTTCGCCGTAATCATTTTTGGCAGTGGGACGAATTAATTTTTTAGATTTGACTTTACTGCACTTACCGCGAGACTAGTCGTCGGATCAAGTAGTCGTAAGTCGACGGGAATTGTAAAATATTTGAGGAAATTGTCGCAGAAAGCTACCGTTCACATTCAAAAATTGTTTTCCATAAGTGTGGATCACCGCACTGTTGTTGGTGGAACGAACCAAATTATCTTCGAAAAATTATCTTCCTTACTAAAAATGGCGGATTTAGTTGTTTTTCATTTTAGAATATAATTTCGTAGATAAATATCGTCTATTTAAATTGCAAGGTATATAACCTTTTTGCAGCATTTTTGAACTTACCTTGGTTGTGTTCTTTTGAAATTATTAAAATCTTAACTCCTTGCTTACGAGTCTAGCTTCGTTTTTTTATAAAGTAAAATTAAAATTTTGTTTGCAACTAGAACAAACTAAGTTCTGTAAGAAAGTAATATTGGGGCCGGTTGTCACATTTATTCTATCAGCGATTTCAAAATATCACCAATTGATTCATCACCAATAGCAGTTAACGTGATGTACGAACTCTTTGTTAAACGATTTAACTTAAACATTCGTACAAGAATTTCATCGTATTCTCTTCTCATCTACTATCATTCCGTTATATTCCATCTACCAAAATCTCGAGGCATCGTCCCACTGATGGAGCGTACCGGAGTTTTAGTGTTGCTTGGAATAGTTCACATTTATTTTAAGACGGAGGCTGAGCAAACTTCTTTTGAAAACGCACTTATCACATGGAAGAATTTAGTACTGTCAGCACTGATGTCTACTAACTTGAATTGCGCCTATGCTTCCGAAAACCAAACCTTTGGAGTATCAGACCAGAAAATTGTAAGTTTAGTTCGAGTGATCGAATCGAGAGCGATCTAGGAAACTGTTTTATTATCGATAGTTCAGGAATACGATAGTTCAGGATAGTACAGGAATAGTTTATAAATAAATTTATGCAAAATAATCAACATTTCAAATAGTATCAAATTAAAATTCTCAGACGAGCACAACCACTTTTATTAGAATAATTCATACCAATTTATACAACTCTGCGATTTTTTTTAGTTGTAATGACGTGTAAGCAGTCCCATTCGCTATTAATTGTATGAATTTAAACGGTATTTAGAAAATCCTCAGACAAGCCTAACTCTTTCAATTGAAATAAAACACACCAATTTAGATAGGCTTGAGAGTCTTCTATCTATATATACCAGTGAATACGCATACAAATCCCTGAAATTTTTGTTAATTGGCCTGATGTTTGCGCAATAACATTCGCATTTCATTTTATAAATAGAACACGAATTCTAGAAAATCCTCAGACGAGCCCAATTAATTATATTGCAATAATACTTAACAATTTTGTCAGGATTGTGTCTCATTTGTCTATTTATAGTAGTAGATATGTCATAATTGGTATGTTGTGAGTTCCACCCTATTCGCATTTTATAATATGAAATTCAAGAAAATCCTCACCCGAGCCAAACCCATTTTATTGGAATAACACATACCAGTTTAGAGAAGAATTAGTGTTACCTGTTTAAATACTTATAGTTATGCTTTTGAAAGTTTAGTAATTCTATAAAATTTATTAATAACTCCATTCATAAGAATGGTACTATTATTAAGAGTTTACACAATGAACACATTGTACTTAAATAGTTGTGAAAGATATAAACTTTCAGCCGAAACCATAACAAAGCCAGCGGGACACACTAAAATAGCAGCTTAACCATATAGACCATACCCTCTATAGCCAAACCAACTATGACACAAGAAGCACAATGTGTTGGGATTCTTTCGGCACTATGTGGTTTTTCAGCTACGTATGCTATATTTAGTCTGGTTCCGGCTGGCTGTATATAGTTAAGGCTGCAAAATCTTATAATATTCAATGTTGCAATACGTTGTCTTCTTATATCATGTTGGGTGCCAAATTGTTTTGGTTAGCTTTATGGTTTCGACTACTATTGTAATGGTTGCGGCTGGCCTTGTTCTGATTCCGGCTGAAAGTTTATATGTTTTACAAGAATTTAAGTGCATTGTGCTCATTGTGCAAACTCATATTGGTTTCGGCTCATAAAACTCTGGGTTTGAATTGTGCTACTTGTGTCATAGCTGATTTGATTCCGGTTGGCTTTTTAAGGTTTTGGCTTGAATTATAAGGTTTTAGCTTCAAATATAACGCACAATGATGGACAATACATTGTGTTTATTGCGTCTTAGCTTGTTTGGCTTAGAGAGTTGCGGCCGACTTTATATGGTACCGGCTGCTTATTCTTGTGGTTCAGACTGACATTGCTATGTTTCATAACCATTTAAGTGCAATGTGCTTATTTTACAAACTTCTAATGTTTCCTTCTAATAAAACGCTGGTTCCGGCTGGCTTTAAATGTTTCTAGCTGTCGGTTTAAATGGTTTCGTGGGACATGAAGGTCCCGGCTCAAATTATAAGGTTCCTGCTGAAAAATCATATAATCCAAAGTGATGCACAATACATTGTGTTTCTTGTATCATAGTTAGTTTGGCTGTAAGGGGTACGGTTCCGGCTGGCTTCATATGGTTCCGGCTCCTATAGTAGTGACTCCGGCTGATATTATTATGGTTCCGGCTGAAAGCTTACATGTTTCACAAATTGTAAGTGCATTGTGATCATTTTGCAAATTCCTAAAGGTTCCGGCTACCTTAATATGAGTTCCAGTTGCCGTGCTATTTGTGCCATAGTTGGTTTGGTTCCGGCGGCGAGATGGACATGAATAATTAACAAATGTTTAAAGAATTTCACACCGGTATTAAGCAGCATCTTGAATTCTCAACACTTAATATTGTGAATAAAATACAAAGTACGAGTATTATTAAAATAACTTCAAAGATTAATTTATTTTCACTATTCGTGTTTTTAGTTTGTTTCTGTGTTCATTCCTTCAGAAACTTCGAAGCTTATCTTGAAACGTGATAATATGAAAACTAAAACTATATTTTAAATTTGACCAGATACATGTAGAATGATGGCGAGCTATTTCGAATGACCCTAATGCTGCACCAACTCTTGTAGCACAATTATTTTCATTAATACTGGAATTTTTTACAAACGAATTTCAAATTTGTTACACAGTTAGAAAAATGTTTACAGATCCCGTTATCCTACAATTCGTGGGCTGGTATTAGACAAAGCTACACCAAACTTTTCGCAATTTTGTTAATATTTAAGTTATCGTGCTGGGGTTGTACAGGAATATTTTACAAATTAATTACTACATATCGGAATAGTTCAACCTCAAAAAAACTGCCTCTTCGGGGTCCAATTCTTCAAAAACCATGTTGTATCGTACTGGGGGTGGTACTGTAATTTTTTACAATTTACAACATATTGGCATAGCCTGTTGCATTTCTGTGAATTTTTGTAGGAGGTAGTACTAGAATTTGTTTGCAAATTAATTACAATAAAATGACATAATTAAACCCCTAGAAAACTACTCCAAATGGGACCAACCGGTGAAAATCATTGTATCGTACTAGAGGTGATACTAGAAATGGCCAAAATCTGCCCACAAAAGTGAAAACCTTTAAAACAATAATTCTCTGAATAAGTCATACCTCTTTAAAAGGTACCCCTGAATTTATTACAAATGCTCTCATCCACAAAAACCGATCATAATGCATCTATCTTACATCAAGTGTAAGAAATAGGTACCACTAACATTATTACAACAGCCCACACCCAACAAAAATCGATTAAAATGTATCGGACTTCCGTCCTATGCAAGAAATGGTACCATGAATTTATTACAACAGCCCACACCCACAAAATCAATCATAATGTGCCGAACTTCCTTCTTGTGCCAGAAATAGGAATCCCTGAATTTATTACAACAGCCCACACCCACAAAAATCGATCACAATATATCGAACTTCCTCCTATGCAAGAAATAGGCTTCCATGAATTTATTAAAACAGCCCACACCCACATAAATAGATCAAAGTGCATCAAACTTCCTTGTTATACATGAAATAGGTGTTCCTAAATTTATTACGACACTCAAAAATCATACCCACAAAAATCAAATATAATGCATCGAACTTCCTTCGTTTGTAAAAAATAGGAATCCCTGAATTTATTACAACAGCCCGCACCTACCAAAATCGATCAAAATGTATCGAACTTCCTTCCTATGCAGGAAATACGTATCCCTGAATTTATTACAACAGTTCACACCCACAAAAGTCATTTATAATGTATTCAATAACCTTCCTATTTCTTGCACATGAAGGATGTTCGATGTATTATTCTCAAATTTTGGGGGCGCGTGCTGTTGTAATAAATTCTAGGGTACCTATTTCTGGCACAGAAAGGTTATTTGATCCATTATGATCGATTCTTGTGGGTGTGGATTGTTTTAATAAGTTAAGAGGTATCTATTTCCCGCATAGGAGAAAAGTACGATGCATTTTGATCGATTTTTGAGGGTGTGGGCTCTTGTAATAAATTCAAGGATACATATTACTTGCACAAGAAGGAAGTTCAGTAGATTAATGTCCATTTTTTATGGGTGTAGGATGTTGTTATAAAATCAGGGATACCTATTTCTTGCATAGGAAGGTATTTCGATGCATTTTGATCGATCTTTGTGAGTGTGGGCTGTTGTAATAATTCAGGGATACCTATTTCTTGCACAGGAATGAAATTTGATACATTATGATCAATTTTCGAGGATGTGGGCTTTTGTAATATATTCAGGGGTTCCTATTTCGTACATAGGAAAGAAGTTCAATACATTTTGATCGAGTTTTATGGTTGTGGGCTGCTGTAGTAAATTCTGGAGTACCTATTTCTTTCACAGGTATGTATTTCGATACTTTAAGATCGATTTTTGTGGATGTAGGCTTAGGGGTACCTATTTAACAGTTATGACGTATGCAGAGAAATATTGTTTTATGGGCAGATTTTGGCAATTGAACTATTCCAATATATTGTAATTAATTTTGTAAAAACTTCTAGTATTACCCCCAGTACGATACAATGATTTTCATTTTATTGTAATTAATTTCTAAAAAGTTCCAGTACCACCCCCAGCACAATACAAAAATGTGGGTTTTAAAAAGTTGCGCCTTTTAGGGGTAATATGTTGTCCCTAAGCCTATGAACGATACAACAAATACTAACTGAAATACTAAAAGCATGGGTTAACGAAATTGGTTTTTGGAGAATTGCACCCCTTATAGGGGTAGTTTTTTTGGGCTGAACTATGCCGATATATTCTAACAAATTTGTAAAAATTTCCAATACCGCGCCCAGCGGTGTAACAAATTTGTTCTGGCTGTGTAACAAATTTGTAATTATTTTATAAAAAATTTCAGTACCAATTTCATTGGATTGTGCTACAAGTGCTGGTGCAGCGTTAGGATCATCTATTTCGATAGTTTCTCAAAAACAACAATACGTCTTTCTCGAACTAAGTGTTCAGATTTCGTGTTATAGAATTTAATCGTACGAAATCCTGAATGTGATTCTATTAATACTATAGAACTGAAACGATTTGCATTCGTACATTTACTCTTCAAACAAACATGTGATAATAGAAGAAATAAATAATTTAAAAAAATAAATAATTTTATTTGGCATAAGTATTATTTATACGGGTTTTACGTTAAGGTGTTAAAACTTGATCACGCGTCAGATCGAATTATGCTGCATCACCTTATGCAATAATTCTCCCAAAACATTTATTGTAAGTTTTGCTATTCACAAGATGTAATATTTTGTAGAAATTGTATCATTTATAAAAGCACAACAACAAACTCAACATGATACAAAAAACAACTAAATTAAATTATTGAATTGGATGGGTTGCTATACCATTTTATTGAAAAACAATCTCGAGTGAAATCACAATTTAAAAACCTTTTAATGAGTTAGTATCGTACATAAACAATAACTAAACAAACTTTTCTAAATAAAATTTAAAAAAAAAACTAGAATCTAACATGCAATAAATTTATTTAATTTTTACCCCACTCCGGTATATAGAGTACAGAACTAAATTGTTTTTTCTTGTTATAAATAAGTGAATTCAATGATACTTAGGAAGTTATGAGTTTTCATAAAATTAAAATCATACTTATGAGTATGTATACGTTAGTTAGTATGTATGTTGGAAAATATGTATACCAGCGAACAAGTATATTTCTTCTTTCGATATCGCTATTTTAATGGTTTGGTTTTCCAATTTATACCATGTAGTTTTTCCCGAGAAAATATTTACCATAAAACAAAACAAAAAAATTACTTGTTAGTATGTAAATATGTGAAAATTAAGGTTATTATGATGAGTTGAGTGTGCATATGTGCATGATAAATTCGTTTTTCCATACATTAATAAAACGGGAAATAGATTTTCAAGTGCAGCACTCAACAATATAAGTGTTAAAGTAGCTAATTACTAATTAGCTATGTTTTAGAAATTAATACACTTTGGAAGATTTTTCTAAATCTTACTAAATTTTTATTGTTGAATGATTGTGAGGTAAATTGAATGATAATGATAAATCGATCAAAAATATTATAAAATTTATTTTACACATTAATGTAATTTAAAATGCAACAATTATAACTTAATTAATAAAAAAGCAATAAAATAATGATAAATAAAAAATACAAAATATTAAGATTTAACCTCGAGTTAATAGTAAGTTAACGTTCAGTGATTTTAATTCGACAGAGTAGCCTACTGTTTAACTAATAACAAATATTTATCACTAACAAACAAATGAGTTTCGATGAGAGGGATGACCTACTGAACTAATAGACAAGTTAGATCACTTTCTCATACTTGTGGCCTGACATAGAGGGGTGGTTTTGATTGATGCTCAAACCGTTTAGATTTGAACTATTTAATCGCTTACTAAAGTACCATAAACTATTTGCCTATTTACAATCGAATTAGTTTTGTTGAGAGGGAAGGCCAACTGAACTAATAGACAAGTTTGACCACTTTCTCATACTTGTGGCCTGATATAGGGCGGTGGTTTTGATTGATGATCAAACCGATTAAATTTGAACTACTTAATCGCTTACTAAACTGCTATAAACTATTTACCCGTTCACAAACGAATGAGTTTTGTTGAGAAGGATGGCCAACTGAACTAATAGACAAGTTTAACCACTTTCTCATTCTTGTGGTCCGATATAGCAGGGTGTTTTTGATTGATGCTCAAACCGTTTAGATTTGAACTATTTAATCGCTTACTAAACTACCATAAACTATTTGCCCATTCCCAATCGAACGAGTTTTGTTGAGAGGGATGACCAACTGAACTAATAGACAAGTTTGACCATTTTTTCATACCTGTCGCCTAATATATAGATGGGTGGTTTTGATTGATGCTCAAGCCGTTTAAATTTGAAGTATTTAATCGCTTACTAGACTGCTATAATTTATTTGCCCATTCACAAGCGAATGAGTTTTGATGAGAGAGATCGCCAACTGAGCTAATAAACTAGTTTGACCAGTATGATGCTTGCGGCATGTCTACCTATTTACCTATCTATCTTAAATCTACCTAGGATTAAAGGCTATTGAATCGGCCTAGTCAGATTTTTGTCCTTGTTGCATAATCTCGAATGATGGACGATTTTATCTTCAGAAGAAGGGGAAAATAAAAATGTCACCCTTATAACCTCATCAGACTGACCCCGAACCTACTATCAAAACCTACATATGGCTATAGGCTATCGAATCGGCCTAGTCAGATTAGTGTTCATGTTGCAAAATCGCGAATGATGGACGACTTTGCTTGATAAACAATGATCTTCTTTATCTGACATTTTTCGGCTGTATAAAACATATATGGCATTTCACACCTACAACCTCACCAGATTTACCCCTAGCCTATGAACAAAATCTAACCAAGGTCACATCCCATCGAATTGACGTAGTCGGATCGGTGTATGTCTGGCATAGTCTTGAATGGCAAACCACTTTAACGACAATTATGAACCACTTAAAGTTTGATAATTTTTAAACTTCTTTAACGGCAGTTTTCGGCTGTATGAAACAGATATGACACCCTTTTTATTACTATGCTTTCTCAATTTATTACCCTTACAAATCTCTTTAAATGAGACTTTTCCAATCATAATACTTTTAACGTTGTCATAATAAATTTTTGAAATTTGACGTATGCTGCTGTAAACACATGAAACATTAAATTATTATCGGTTAAATTGCAAATTTAGTTGTTGTTTGCTATGATACAAATGTTTCCGGCTGGCTAAGTAGGTTGGTCACTTTCGACTAGGATATTCCAGTTTAATATATAGTTTGTTTAACTTTCGGCTGAAGTAGTCAAGCCACTATCTGCATTATCGATTTTTTCACTTTCGGCTGGCAACTATCGGATAACTTTAACAAGGTAACCACACCTCTCTATATCAGGCCACAAGAATGAGAAAGTGGTCAAACTTGTCTATTAGTTAAGTTGGCCATCCCTCTCATCGAAACTCATGCGCCTGAGTACGGGAAAATAGTTTATGGTAGTTTAGTAAGCGATTAAATTGTTCAAATCTAAACGGTTTAAGCATCAATCAAAACAACCCCCCTATATCAGGCCACAAGTATAAGAAAGTAGACAAGCTTGTCTATTAGTTCAGTTGGCTATTCCTCTCATCAAGACTCATTCGTTTGTGAACAAGCAACTAGTTTATGGCAGTTTAGTAAGCGATTAAATAGTTCAAATCTAAACAATTTGAGCGTCAATAAAAACCACCCCCCTATATCAGGCTACAAGTATGAGAAAGCGGTCAACTAGTTCAGTAGGCCATCCTTTTCATCAAAACTCATTCGTTTGTGAACGTGCAAATAGTTTATGGCAGTTTACTAAGCGAGTTAAATAGTTCAAGTCTAAACGGTTTGAGCGTCAATCAAAACCACCCCTCTATATCAGGCCACAAGTATAAGAAAATGGTCAAACTTGTCTATTAGTTCAGTTGGCCATCCATCTAAAAAATCCCATTCGTTTGTGAACGGGCAAATAGTTTATAGCAGTTTAGTAAGCGATTAAATAGTTCAAGTCTAAACAATTTGGGCATCAATCAAAACCACCCATCTATATCAGGCCACAAGATCGAGAAAGTGGTCTAACTTGTCTATTAGTTCAATTGGTCACCTCTCTCAACAAACCTTATTCGTTTGTGAATGGGCAAATAGTTTATGGTTGTTTATTTAGCGATTAAATAGCTCCAATCTAAACAATTTGAGCATCAATCAAAACCACCTTTCTATATCAGGCCACAAGTATGAGAAAGTAGTCATATTTGTCTATTAGTTCAGTTGGCCATCCCGCTCAACAAAACTCATTCGTTTGTGAACGAGTAAATAGTTTATAGCAGTTTAGTAAGCGATGAAATAGTTCAAGTTTAAACATTTTGGGCATCAATCAAAACCACCCCTCTATATCAGGCCACAAGATTGAGAAGGTGGTCAAACTTCGCAACCTTAGAATAACACTTTGCTATCTGATTGTAGTATAGTTTTGAGAAAACGTGATTGAAAGTTTCAATTGTTAGAACTTTTCTAATTAATAGTGAATTTTCCTGACATTGTGACACATTATTATTAAAGGAATTATTACAAAATTTAATAAGAATTATTATTAAATATACTTATATATAATTATTTATTTCACGGATGATCAAAACGTAAAAATTCCCGAAGAAAATTTTTTGGAAATTTTTCATAAATACACAAGCCACCCACAATTCCAGCTAAAACTTGTACTGAAACACGATCAATCTGGTAAGTTAATATTATTACATAATAATTAATATTAAATATTAAAACAGATAAGAAACTAGAAAGAAAAATATAATTTATCAAATACCTTATAAACAGTTTTAAATTAATTTTCTAAAATTTGATCTTTCAATTAGAATTATCTAGTCATCAAGCTACTTCAGTTAGTCAACAAAACTGTCGGTTCGAATATGATGTCTACATAATTGCGCAGGTAACACTATGTGAAATTATATGTGAAATTAGATGCGAAGTTTAACTTGTGACTTTTTTATGTTTATTTATAGGATTTAGAAAATTTTTTATTGCAAACATCAAATAAGTTTGTTTTGTCTAAAAAATTCAGACCATATGAAACATTAAAGGGACTTTCTGATCTGGAGAGGCGAGCTATAATTCGAGAGAGCGTTGACCATTTAACGTCGCGCTATTCCTACCACCCCATTCCAATCCATATCATAGCTTTAGCGCTAGCGGTAGTGCAGTTGTTTCCACAATTAAAAACCAAAAATAAAGAGAATGGGGGAATTGTAAGTTAAAAAAAACATTCAACTGTAATAAATTGTATAACTTACTTATCTCATTTATATTTTTCTATAGGACGCACTTTACGATCGTAAACATAATCGGGGGTATATTATCTCTCGACTAAACAGAGTACGCCAAAAATTATATGTAACGGAGCATGGAACAGGAACCAGTAGCAGAAAGCGGAACTCAGGTGGCTGTATAACTGCAACGGTCACAAAGGGAGTTGATTTAGAAAAAGATGAGAATTTTTTAATTTTAAAAAACTTAAATGTTAGCACTCAAAAAGATTTAATCAAACAAAAACTATTGGAAACCTTAAATATAAGAGTAGAAATACCTTCAGCAACTGTGCCCATATCAAAGTTTTCATATTTGTTTCCATTTTTTTTTTACATCACCCGATTTGGTAAGCATACAAACATATTTTTTGAAAATGTGCTAATATTATTATTATTATTAGCACGTTTTCAAAAAATATGTTCAGCCTCAATTGTAATTATTAGACTCGATTAACCCTTAAGCAGAAAATGCTAAGTCGATGTTAACGTCTAGGACTCATCTTCTCTGTAGAAACCATTTAGTATAATAAATGCTTAGAATTGAAATCGATGATGCAAGATTTTGTACTTAGACGGGCCACTAATATAATATAATTATTTTAAGAATTATTGTATCTGTTCACTTTCAGATTTTATATGATTTTCAACTGAGATACCCAACAATTCATAGTAACTTTATAAATAAATGGAAGTTATGTTCTCCACATATAAGTAAAGTATATGCTGATACCAGAGGATCATATTTTAAAAGTTTACCAGAACTTGAAGGTAAATTTTAGAAATTGAATGGTAATTAAAGTATTTATTTATACTTATACTCAGATATACTTCCATCGATGCGCGATCTGTTTCATTTAGTGAACATTCTGCCACAAGTTGTTGCGGGAAAATCGTCCGCTAATCTTCAACGAGAGAAATTTGATACTCTAATTAGAAAAATAGTAGTTTTCAGAAAGGTATTTGTCAGATTATTTTTAAAAATTATAAAATTTAAAATTATTATTTTATTTTATAGCTCAATCTAACAAGTGATGAACTCTTGTCACGAGAATTATCGAATCCCTACATTATTGCGGAAGGGGAAAATCAAACAGCGATCTCCCAATATTACATATGTTTAGAAAACGAGTTGATCATCCTACCAAGTAATTTTAGCTTTATTGAGGCATTTGATTTACTTTTTAAAGCCCACTACATATTTGGTCAGAATTTTCATGCCTCCCTAAAAACATTTTTCACGTTTATCGCGCATTATTTTTATGGGATGGATATAACGAGAATTACTCCCAGAATTAAAGAAATTTCTAGCAAATTTGATTTACAATTAGACTCATAAATCATTTAAAATTAAGTAAGTAGTTTATAAGTACAAAGTCACACTTTTATAGAATTTTACTACTTTATTTCTTATTTTTATTTTTATTATTTTTTGAAATGTTTTTTTGTTACATTTGCAATAAATCATACAATGAACTTGGAAAATTAATTTTACACCTTAAATATCAAGAATTTGTAAAAGAAAAGTTTTCAAAATTAAGATGTGTGAAAGAAAAAAACTGTGAGAACTCTTTTCAAACATTTGCATCTCTAAAGAAACATCTTAAAAAATTTCATGATTCACAAAATTTATCAAATGTTTCATCATTTCTACTTGACCGGCAAGTTAGTAGTTCTTTTAATTCTAAGTCATTACCAAATCCTTTGGATACAACTTCTTTAAAAGAAAATTATAAACAACCAAATTTAAACGATCTAGACAACCACATGAGAAATGTTTACACTAAAATTAATACATTAGGTGTTTCAGAGGATATAATTACAGAAATTTTTTCTGAATCAAAAATTGTAACAGAATGTGCTATGAACATTATAACATCTTCAACCAATTTGGGAACTGTGTCTTTCAATCGGCAAAAAATCTCTGAAAGTTTAGGCAAATTTTGTTCAAAATATAGAAGAAACAAAATATTTTCAGGAAATGTATATTACGTAGAACCAATCGCGATTCCAATCGGATTTGGATGGGAAATGCTGTTTAATACCGCAAATTCTTCTTACCACAGAAAATTAGTACCGAATTTTTTCCAATTCATCCCGATTTCAAAAACATTAAATACAATTTTTAAAAATTCAGAATTTATAAATTTATTTAAACATTTTAATAAGTCTCACAACTGTGAAGAAGGGATTTATAAATATGCTTGTTGCGGTAGCCGATTAACTGCCGATTAAGCCGAAAACTAATTTTCTTAATAAACATAAAGTATTGCTTCAGTTATACTATGATGATTTTGAAGTTGCAAGAGTCCTAGGTAGTAAAACTATAATACACAAAGTAGGTGCTGAATTTCTAGGGATATACGATAAATTTTATTGTAGTTATAAATGAATTGATAAAAATGTTAACCCTGTATATGTTAATTATAAAAGCCTAGAGTACAAAAAACCTTATGAAAAGCATTTTTGTTATAACGATCAAAATTATTATTTACTAGGGTTTAAGATTCGCACCGGAGATATAAATATGTAATTATAGATTATAGATTAAAATTAATAATGTATGTTGAATTATATGAATAAATATTGAAATAAAAATGTATATTTAATAATAAAATACTAGTGTTTTAATATTTCACTTTTACAGTCCCTGAAAATTTTTATAACGGTTTTTTATAAATTTTATATTAATTTGGAATCAATTTTGATGTATGTTACACCTTACCTTGTTTTGATGCTAATTTGATCGACCTTCGATTTAATTTGAATCGAAATAAGATTGATGTATTTAGCATTCAGATTTGATACAACTTCAGTCAAAAATAATGTAGTTCTAAATTGCGCTAGAATTCAACATTACTTACATCAAAATGGGTTTAATGCAATTTGCTCTTATTCACTTACATCTTGCAACATAATAAATTAAATGCAATTTGCAACATTTTTCAATTTATCTTAAGTTTTTTATTTTTCGATACATGGCTTGCACCTAAAATAGATTTTATCCGGCGCTGGAATCATATACGAAATAATTTGCATCGTATATCAAGAAAATTTTTAAGTGTGTACTATCAAAATAATTAAATGTTAAAAAGCAGATACAACTTTGTTACTGAACTATGATAGCAGATAAAATTTGGTTATTTTTTATGGTCCTAAATAAATATTGTTTGCAGGTCCAACTTGGTATCAATCGAAAATAAAACACAGCCGTTTAAGTTCTCAGAAATATTCAATTTTTATTGCAATAAAAATAATTTAAAATTTACCTAATTATATTAATTCCGGCATAAACAAACTATCCAAATAACCTTATAATTAGAGGTTTTTTTAAATTTACCTTAAAATGTGTACCAATATTCATAGTGGCATCTAAATCGAAAAAATAATAAATTTAAGAAGCTTGTAATTTAGCACTCCTTTTTGCAACATATTGCAGGTTTTTTGAGTCGCTTCCTTAGTGATTTCAATATTTTGCCGTGTTTGGGCGTTTTCATCAGGTTAATCTATCTCGTTATACTGAGTAACGTTAATTACAAATTCATCCAACTTTATAATAATTTATGTCATTTCCAGACATGTACCGGAACTTCGATGGAAGATGTTTTTTCTTTAAATCGGATAATTCCGATTTTTTTAATTGGCTGTAGTTCCTGGCAATCTAATGTTACACCTGATTTTCTGCATCTTTCTATTCTTCTTATGCTATGGTCAGTAAATTTTTCCTGATTGTAGTATAATGAGTATTGAACTTCATAACAGTTTTAAATATATACTTGAGCATCTTTACCTTCGTGTATGGAATATTAGAGAAATCAAGCGAAATTTTACCGTGTAACTACCAAAATTCATAAAATCGGTGGCCCCCATTTGCATTATGATCGATGAATTTACCGATTTACAGATTTTAATGGGGGAAAGTATAAATTTACGGCTAATACTTTTTCAGTGCTACTATGTATGTTATCCAGTTCCTGGATTAATCCGTGGCCAGTTACGAAATATTTCATACGAATTGTACTAATCTGTGGATTGTTTCTCATTACATGTAGAATGGCTGTCGACATGAAGGAGTTCTTATTTTGAGGCTGTTATCCTCAAACACTCTGTCCAATATTTTCGCAAGTGCAGAAGCCAAATCGTTGCCTGTTCTCCCTGATGTGCATTATGTTCATATCGCGCAATAGGTTTTTGGTGCTACTTAAATAGGGCGTTAATATATAGATATTTAATTTTGAAAAATAGAAAAGTGGACCAATTTCTGCTCTTGGGCAATTTGTTAAGCTTTGCAGGTCAAAACATAATATTGGTAAACCCGCGTTCTCATCGCTGCTTTCCGTTTACGCATGTCAGTTTTAAAATTATGTTCCTCTTTCTCTAAAATCATTTCACTAGTCATACGATTTCCCTGTTAAGCGACTTTGAATTTCTCACATATTCACATATGTGAATCTGCCACCGATTTTGAACTTTCAGAACCAATGTCAAATTTTGTACAAAATATGTGGCGGTAAACACACTTTATTTTACGGGCATCGGATCTTTGGTACAAGCCTTATACAAGTCATACATTTTATTGATGTATAAGTTTGGTTTCAGATAACGTCGACTTATTTTAGTCCTGGTTTTCTTGGAGCCGGTACGTCCACGCATATCCATTTGTGATGTTCCACTTTAAACCCATTTATTTTTGTGCGCGGTATTAATTGGAGTTTGGATGTTGTAGATTCCCAACTAGAAATTTTTGCATACCATATGGCGATTACCACGAACTTCAATAAAATAGGCAAAACTGTACGACCGTCGAGATTTTTGATCTTGTGTGGTTTTTCTCGCCGCGACAGACCGCGTTGTACTATTTAAAATAAAACCCCGTGTTCGTTGGGCGTACATATTATAGGACGCCTTAAGATGCACCTGCCGTTCTTCATCGGTCACTTTTTGGCACAAAACAATCTACACGTAGTCATACATTACTTTTTCGTGATTGCCATCTTCGCAGGTACAGGTTTCCCTCTAATGCTTACGTAATGCTCACCTGATTGACATT
Source organism: Nephrotoma guestfalica (assembly GCA_963691935.1). Lineage (NCBI taxonomy): Eukaryota > Metazoa > Arthropoda > Insecta > Diptera > Tipulidae > Nephrotoma > Nephrotoma guestfalica. Next base: position 249,160,448 of record OY829913.1, on the reverse strand, counting down.
GTTCTTTTCGAACAGTACTTTTACAATTCACTGGATCACATTTACGTTTCCGAATTTTGGCCGGTGTTTTTTATGGTGGTGGTCTTCAATGGTTCTATGTTAACTTTTTTCTCTATAGATAAAGGTGTTTCGATAGTTTTATCCGTTTCAATGCCTAAATTAACATTTGCCACGATTACTTTTGATTAAACTCAAATATTTATTGTTATGTTTATTAAATTAATTATTAATTTAAAAATAAACTTACAGCAGTATGCATCTGTACTCGTTGACTACCAAATTTATTCAACTGTGCTTGAACTTGTAACTACAAATTATCGGATTAAGTGGGAGAATAACATAGTTGTATATACGTTGCAAGGAATTACAGCATGGTATCTACACTAAAATATTGGTTTTTTGAAATTACACAATTCTAACTGCGGTAGATACAACTTTATTTACTCAATCAGTACAACACACATCGAGAAATTGGTGTGCCTACAACTAATTTTCGGAACGTATCTTTCAAACGGAAAGAGATAGCAAAGTGTTAAGTAGATATTTAGAAAGAGCGCATGTGAACTAATATAATGGCATATAAAGGGTGATTTTTTTGTGGTTAGGATTTTCATGCATTAGTATTTGACAGATCACGCGGGATTTCAGACAAGGTGTCAAAGAGAAAGATGCTCAGTATGCTTTGACATTTCATAATGAATAGACTTACTAACGAGCAACGCTTGCAAATAATTGAATTATATTACAAAAATCAGTGTTCGGTTCGAAAAGTGTTTCGCGATTTACGTCCGATTTATGGTCTACATAATCGACCAAGTGAGCAAACAATTAATGCGATTGTGACCAAGTTTCGCACTCAGTTTACTTTATTGGACATTAAACCAACCACACGAATGCGTACAGTGCGTACAGAAGAGAATATTGCGTCTGTTTCTGAGAGTGTTGCTGAAGACCGTGAAATGTCGATTCGTCGCCGTTCGCAGCAATTGGGTTTGTGTTATTCGACGACATGGAAGATTTTACGCAAAGATCTTGGTGTAAAACCGTATAAAATACAGCTCCTGCAAGAACTGAAGCCGAACGATCTGCCACAACGTCGAATTTTCAGTGAATGGGCCCTAGAAAAGTTGGCAGAAAATCCGCTTTTTTATCGACAAATTTTGTTCAGCGATGAGGCTCATTTCTGGTTGAATGGCTACGTAAATAAGCAAAATTGCCGCATTTGGAGTGAAGAGCAACCAGAAGCCGTTCAAGAACTGCCCATGCATCCCGAAAAATGCACTGTTTGGTGTGGTTTGTACGCTGGTGGAATCATTGGACCGTATTTTTTCAAAGATGCTGTTGGACGCAACGTTACGGTGAATGGCGATCGCTATCGTTCGATGCTAACAAACTTTTTGTTGCCAAAAATGGAAGAACTGAACTTAGTTGACATGTGGTTTCAACAAGATGGCGCTACATGCCACACAGCTCGCGATTCTATGGCCATTTTGAGGGAAAACTTCGGAGAACAATTCATCTCAAGAAATGGCCCGGTAAGTTGGGCACCAAGATCATGCGATTTGACGCCTTTAGACTATTTTTTGTGGGGCTACGTCAAGTCTAAAGTCTACAGAAATAAGCCAGCAACTATTCCAGTTTTGGAAGACAACATTTCCGAAGAAATTCGGGCTATTCCGGCCGAAATGCTCGAAAAAGTTGCCCAAAATTGGACTTTCCGAATGGACCACCTAAGACGCAGCCGCGGTCAACATTTAAATGAAATTATCTTCAAAAAGTAAATGTCATGGACCAATCTAACGTTTCAAATAAAGAACCGATGAGATTTTGCAAATTTTATGCGTTTTTTTTTAAAAAAAAGTTCTCAAGCTCTTAAAAAATCACCCGTTATAACTCAAAAAGTCAAAAAATGTTAGTTACAACAGTGTTATTCTAAGGTCGCGACTTTTCTATTAGTTCAGTCGGTCATCTCTCTCTCTACAAACCTTATTCGTTTGTGGACGGGCAAATAGTTTATGGTAGTTTCCCGACAAACATTTTCTATATTTACGACCACAAAATTACCGAGGAAATACTGATGACCGTGTCGGGCAATTACCGACATAATACAGACAAAAGTACGTAATTGGTGGCTCTTTGGGCAGGTCGAAAATACCGTATCGGTAATTTTGTGGGTTCCAAATATCTGTAAAATATCCAGCTAAATTTACTGAACCATCAAATTAAAATTTGTGCAAATTTTACTTGACGAATTTACTTCATCGAATTGGTAATGTTGACGGTAAAATGTCCGTTTATAGTTCGAATATATTACTGTAATAAATTCTAAATTTAAAAAAAAAATTGCTAGACACAATTACTGTATTATGCCTGTAGTTTTTAGGCCCCAGTTTATTATATAAGGTGAGTCTATATTATTGGACATGGACATTTATATTTGCAGTAATTAATAATTATATTTCCTTTTTTTTATTCGATTAAATTTACCTATAAATTACCGTCCGTTTACCATAATTTTAGAGTATTTTTACCTAAAATATTAGGTTATTTATCGGTAATTTGGTTGGACTAGTTTACTATAAAACAACGGTAATTAATTCGTTGTGGGTTAACGTTAAAATTCGACATAGATAACCGTGCGTTAACGATAACATTGACTAAAAAAAATTGATAATTTTTTTGAACTATAATACTAGTAAACGTTCGTCAAATTACCACAAAATAGACTGTAAGCTATCGGATAATAATTCTGAATAGATACGTTAATAATGTAAAAAATGAATTAATTGAAATTACCTCTTCCAATTGGTAATTTTATAGATTATAATTCCCGTACGTGGTTCAAATAAATTACTAAATTGAAACCTTTTCAGAAATTTTGCGGATCATATTGACTTAAAAAATGCGAAAATTTAGGGTCCTATTTTACTGTAAAAGTCAGTTTTTTATACTAAGTGAAAAGTTTCAATTTATTGTTTTACTTACCTTCGTCATATCAATAATTTATGTTAACATTCATTTGTCTTTCTATATTTCGGTGCGTTTAATATTTAAGTTATCATTCGATACTTTTAATGATAGTTAGGACCCACGGTGTAAAGAGAAAAAGGGTGGAGAACTAGATATAATAATGGATAATTTAAAAGCAAAATTTTATTTTCATATACATATATTTTATTGCAATAAATTTCAGAAGAGAATTACTTAAAAATAATTATAAATTTTATCTTAAATTCAATTCAATTACTGTTTATTTTAATTTTTCGACATTTTTATAAATTAGAGTTCTTTCTTTCGATTTGTTTCATTTTGATTGATGACCTTTTGAGAAAGGTTTTTATCCCGATTTTTATTTGTTGTTCATCTGTTTCATTTTCTTCATCCTTTTTATAATTAAAAATTCTTATAACTAATGCAATTATGCCTACGTTTTCCATGAATATTAATTTTTGAATAGCTGCATTAAATAGAACGTATAACCGATTAGTGCTGACCCCCGATTATGTGCTCACAATCTGGCAAATTCTGGAGTATAATTTATTACTAAATAATCTTTGAACATTGAGTTGTACATGCTGAATTGCGCTATTCATTCGGTTATACCTAGATCGCCAATTATAGCACAACTAGGCTTCTCTAATTAAATCAGCTCAATTAGCTAAACAAATATATATATATATATATATATATATATATATATATATATATATATATATATATATATATATATATATATATATATATATATATATATATATATATATATATATATATATATATATATATATATATATATATATAACAAAAACAGAAAAAAAATAAAATAACCGTTTATACAGTAAACAAAAAAAACACTTTTTTTTGTTGTGCTTTTTTATTTTTTTGTGTTTTTAATTATATCTTTTTATTCATTTTTCTAATTTTTATTTTAATAATTATTAATAAGCCGTTTTCCAATCGCACACTATATGTACTTTTAACAATCGCACATTGGAATACGACTATAATGACTAATTTCAAATTAAACTGGAAAATTTATTTTGGGATTTTTAATAAACATGCACATAAATTCCACTTCACGACGGGCCTATATTGTGCGCTCATGTGGCCTTAGCCTTAATAAATTAAAATAAATTACACGTTATTAAAATACATACATTTCTGTAAGCCAGCCTGGCCGGTCCATGAGTACTGTATTATTACTTTATAATCGAACAAAGCCTCTAAAATTTGTTTCACCGACGTATTTAAGTTTCCAGTAACATGTTTATGTAGTCTTATTGTCTGAAAAAAAATAAATTTAAAATAAGTAAGGTTAATTTTGATATTCAGGAGTATTATTACCATTTGTTCCAAGTAATTAAGATCTGCAAGTTTTGAATTTAATCGCACAAGGTTTTCTATTTCTTTTATAGGTAAGTCTGGCATTAAAAAACTGTTATCTTTTTCGATTTTTTTGCTTTTCTTGTCTAATGATTTTTTCATTAACGCTGAAAGGGACTGGAGTACCTCAAACATCGTGTCTAATTTTCTATCTATTCTCAGCTGCGATTCCTCTATTTTCTTTAAACGTTTCCCGGTTTTTCTTTTTAATTTTTCGATTTCTGTTTCACCATTGTCCATATTGATTTCATTCTCCGGTTCTATATACTGCGCATTGCATCTGTAAACCGGTGTTCCGCTTATTATGGGATTATCTTGATTTAAACAATAGAAAGGAATCATTATTGTATTATAACTATACAAATATGGAAGTTTCTACATTACCTGAGACATTCGTCAAGTCCCGTAGTGGTTCATAGGCTGATTCCTCAATTCGCATGCGTTTTTGAACCGACACTTCTTCTCTTTGTTGGTTTTGTTTCCATCTCGGAGTTGTATTGTTTTCTGACTGTGCTTCGTTTGTTTCGGTACTGTTTTCGATTTGAACAGAATCATATTCTTCATTGAAGTTAAGGCAGTTTTTCGGATGTTTGGTTCGTGTGGCAGATTTTTCCGATTCGGAATTTGTATATTCTATATAGAATTGTTCTGCTTTAATTGCTTCATCCCTCGTTTCTGAAATATTATAACGTTATATAATCTAGAAATTCAAATACAATGTACAAGCTACAGAACTCACCGATGTCATTTTTTAGCATTTTGTAACTATATGCTACCCAATCTGTACCAACATCTTCTTCATTTAGAAACGACTTCATATAATATTTCGGCCACATTAATTGGGAATCTTGCAGCCATTTTTTACAAACTGCAACACATTCTTTCATGCCATTCGGTTTCGTCGTCTCTATAACGCAATACATTCTATCTAAATAGTAAAATAAAAATATTAATTTATTAAACACTTTCATAGAAAGAGATATTTGTTCTAAATACTAAGGAAAGCTTCAAACAAATGTATTATGTACATTATATGTGCGTAAAAGTTCTTGTGAAGTAAAAATTCTAGCAGTTCGTTTTAAATTCTAAATTCGTTAAATTCTTCTACTTCTAATTCTAGCCAACTATGACAAAAGCCACATACCGCGGAATAAAACAACTAAGGGAACGAGGCCCTATATTTTAATTATGTTAAAATCAAACTGATAAAAGTAACTAACATCAATATTATCCAAATTAACATACTTATACTAGATACTAATCTGTGGCAAATATATAAAAGGTGATAACTGAAATTCAACTACTAACGGGTGATTTTTTAAGAGCTTGAGAACTTTTTTTTAAAAAAAAACGCATAAAATTTGCAAAATCTCATCGGTTCTTTATTTGAAACGTTAGATTGGTCCATGACATTTACTTTTTGAAGATAATTTCATTTAAATGTTGACCGCGGCTGCGTCTTAGGTGGTCCATTCGGAAAGTCCAATTTTGGGCAACTTTTTCGAGCATTTCGGCCGGAATAGCCCGAATTTCTTCGGAAATGTTGTCTTCCAAAACTGGAATAGTTGCTGGCTTATTTCTGTAGACTTTAGACTTGACGTAGCCCCACAAAAAATAGTCTAAAGGCGTCAAATCGCATGATCTTGGTGCCCAACTTACCGGGCCATTTCTTGAGATGAATTCTCCGAAGTTTTCCCTCAAAATGGCCATAGAATCGCGAGCTGTGTGGCATGTAGCGCCATCTTGTTGAAACCACATGTCAACTAAGTTCAGTTCTTCCCTTTTTGGCAACAAAAAGTTTGTTAGCATCGAACGATAGCGATCGCCATTCACCGTAACGTTGCGTCCAACAGCATCTTTGAAAAAATACGGTCCAATGATTCCACCAGCGTACAAACCACACCAAACAGTGCATTTTTCGGGATGCATGGGCAGTTCTTGAACGGCTTCTGGTTGCTCTTCACTCCAAATGCGGCAATTTTGCTTATTTACGTAGCCATTCAACCAGAAATGAGCCTCATCGCTGAACAAAATTTGTCGATAAAAAAGCGGATTTTCTGCCAACGTTTCTAGGGCCCATTCACTGAAAATTCGACGTTGTGGCAGATCGTTCGGCTTCAGTTCTTGCAGGAGCTGTATTTTATACGGTTTTACACCAAGATCTTTGCGTAAAATCTTCCATGTCGTCGAATAACACAAACCCAATTGCTGCGAACGGCGACGAATCGACATTTCACGGTCTTCAGCAACACTCTCAGAAACAGACGCAATATTCTCTTCTGTACGCACTGTACGCATTCGTGTGGTTGGTTTAATGTCCAATAAAGTAAACTGAGTGCGAAACTTGGTCACAATCGCATTAATTGTTTGCTCACTTGGTCGATTATGTAGACCATAAATCGGACGTAAATCGCGAAACACTTTTCGAACCGAACACTGATTTTTGTAATATAATTCAATTATTTGCAAGCGTTGCTCGTTAGTAAGTCTATTCATTATGAAATGTCAAAGCATACTGAGCATCTTTCTCTTTGACACCTTGTCTGAAATCCCGCGTGATCTGTCAAATACTAATGCATGAAAATCCTAACCACAAAAAAATCACCCTTTATGAACTAATCATAGTAGTTGAATTTCAGTTATCACCTTTTATATATTTGCCACAGATATATTAATCAACAAAACAAATGCAAATGATCGAGAAAACAGCTTACTTATCTTTACTATGCAGTAATGGAAAAAAAACTATATGCATTTCCATCACAGCACTCCAAACAAAATAGCTTTTGTGCGATATCGCTGAGCTTCCAATAAGCAGGATTTTTTTCTTTCGTTGTAGTTTTAAAAATTTTAAAATTGCTGGACGCTACCGGAATGTCATAAAAATTTTCCTTTGCTATGATTTCTGAGCCGTATACGTATAATTCATTGGCAATTTTTTCTAAATATTGAAAAGCAATAATATTGCCTTTATTGGTTAAGAGCCATTTATTTTTTTTATTATTATTGATTTTAAATTTATCCAAAATAACTGTTAAGTAGACCAGCTTTTGTTCTTCCTGCTCACCAATTAATTTTTCGTTTTTTAACATAGGGTAGTTCATAAAGTTGTCTTTTAATTTTACACAATTCATATTATTAATTTCTGAGACTCTGTTGCTTAACTGAGAAAGTGGTTGATTATTTTTCCGCAGAAGTCGTTTTATAACTGACATGTAATTTTCATATGGAAATGCACTATAGGTATCTAATGGTCCATACAATTTGACATCGTCCGGTAAGTGAATCAAAGAATTACTATTTTACTATTTTGCGGTAATTTTATCAGCTGTACTCAGGAGAGTTTGAGACTTGAAAATGAAATATTTCGAACAAAATACCTATGGCATAACGAAAATTTATTAATGATCATTTGTTTCACTCACTCTGCTAGTTTCAGAATTATGAAAACAGAATAAATGTAAAATTACAATTTTTCTGTTTTGTTTTTATTTTAACTTAGAGGTGTTGTTTTTGTAGTTGAAACCTATTCTCGGTTTATATGGATTGTTGTTTTTGTAATTATTACCGTGTGACGGTATTTTTAAGCCCGATATGCTGTTATCGGTAATGAAATGTTTGTCGGGTTTATTAAGCGACTAAATAGTTCAAATCTAAACAGTTTGAGCATCAATCAAAACCAACCCTCTATATCAGGCCACAATTATGAGAAACTTCTCAAACTTTTTCAGTACATCAAAACCGTTTATCTATGACAGGCCACGTAAATGAAAAATTTCAAAAACTTGCCAGGTAAATAATTTGATCATCATACTCATTCAAATATATCCATTCGTGGATGGCTAAATTGTATTGTGTAACAGCGATTAAATTGATCGGATATGAATAGATTGGATTCTAACTCGGTGTCACACCAACAAAGTTATATTGTAATTTTTACCATAAAAAATTTTCAATGATTTTTGTTATTATTGTGATGTAAACAATTTTTTAAATTTCCTTTATATTTTTAATTTATTTTGCAGGCCAACATATTTCTTTACACAATTGATCAATATCATTCAATTTACGACACATTCAATCTATAAAAAATTAGTAAGGTTTAGTAAATACTTCCATCGCCTACATACACGAATGAAGTTTTTACTAAAATATTACTAAATAAAAATGACGTCACTTAGTATAATTTAGTAAAACGTTCATTACCATAAATCAATAACATTTTGAAAAATTAACCATAAACGTTAGTACAACGTCTCATCGGATCAAGAGACTTCAACACCTGGACAAATACAAACTGCAACAATTTATTTTTATTTTTTTTGTGTGGGAATATAAATGTCATGTCACACTGATTTTTATACAACAATTTATTTTAACTATACGTATTTTATAAATTATTACATTTTAACCAAAACCCATAAAAAATTTCCAATTAAAATTTGATATTTTACTCGGCATAATATAAAAACCATAATCATTTTTTAAAATCTTACATTTAATTCCTCCTTCCTCTCGACATACTACGAGTATTACACTCTGCTAGTGCTTCGATTTTCCAGTATCCATATAACAACATTATTATGTAACACTGTGTAACCATTTTTTACTTCAAACAATTTTTTTCTCCCGTCTGAACAATGAAAGCATAAAAATCTATATTTATGTCTTTATACCAATTCAGCTATACCGATAATCGTTCAATCAGTAAACAGCTGTTACACAGCACAAGGAATACAAAAAATTAGCTTTCCTTTAAACCAATTTCTGATTTTTATTATTTTACCAAACCTTTGTTTCCTTTTAAACTGTGTACGGTACCTATTATTACATCTCCTTATTAGATTTCTATTTAAAGATTTTTTATTTCAACTTAAATACAGAAAAAATCGTGTATTGCGAGAAAATATGTGCAGCGTGCAAGAAAATCTACAATGGCAAATTTGAAAAAAATACGTATTGGGGTTTGGCCAAGTCGACGTCTGCAATAGCCGTACATAGTAGGTATATAAACTATACAAAAAAAAATCAATCAAACTATGTACTGAGTACAGAATATTCGCTTACAATATGTCTATGGTATGTACAAAGCGTGTGGTCATATAAAAATTGCTAGCCAAAATATTTTCGCAAACTCAGATCATCGCGAATTTTAATTCGCATGGGAATTTTTCAAATGGACACCACTGGGATCTATAAAAGTTCGTATTAGAACAGTAAAAATATAAAAAAATTGTGATAAATGAAATTAATATTTCCCATTTTGGATTTTGCAGAGACGACACACTAAATTCCAACACTATAAAATATCGTAAAAGATGACCAATTTTTAGATTTATTTAAGCGCCATTTAACACAATTTATTATAAATAATTGTTATTGCAGACAAAATAGCACTGTGTTAGTAAATTTAGTACGCTGGGTATATTTTTAGGCGACACTTTAATTAAATTATATAAAATTGGTTTGCATAAGAAACCCTAGTCAAAGAATTTAAACCTACATTATTTTTAGATGTGTGAGAAACTATAAAATAGTTGTCGCAAAATGTAAAATAAATATTTTCTTAAATGACCCGATTCACGTATATCGACGTCCCTAAAACTAGCAGAATATTACAAGATAGCAAGGATAATTATAAGCTAATAATAGACAGATAGCAAAGATTGCAGAACCCAAATCGAAAATTGAACAAAAAACGAAATTAGAACCCAGAACAAGATCGATTGACAAACAAATAATTTTAGGCTCATTATGGTCTAACCAAATGGCTCATTAAAAAAATTTAAGCTCTACTCGTTCTTGGCCAAACTTCAGATTATTTAACCTAAAGCTTGCAAAACCCAAATCGAAAATTCGACAAAATCCGAAATTAAAACGCAAAACTAGATCAGTTGACATACAAATAATTTTAGGCTCATTATGGCCTAATCAAATGACCCATTACCACATTTTAGGGTTCACTCGTTCTAAACCAAACTGCAGGTCATTTAACCTAAAGCTAGCACAACCCAAATCGAAATTCGGACCAGATCCGAACTTAGAAGGTAAAATTCGATTTATTGGCAAACAAATAATTTTAGGACAATCATTATGACTTAATAAAATGTCCCATTAAAAATGCTGGACTCCATTCGTTCTTGAAGCTTCAGGCCAATTAATCTACAGCTAGTAGAACCCAAACTGAAAATCGAACCAAATCGGAAATTTGAACGCAAAACAAGATCAATTGACATTCAAATAATTTTATGCTCATTATGGCCCAATCAAATGCCCCATTAAATAAATATAGGCTTCAGTCATTCTGGACCAAACTTCAGGCCATATCTATAGCTAGCAGAACCTAAATCAAAAATCGGACCAAATCCAAGATTAGAATGCAAAACCAGATCAGTTGACATAAAAATAAGTTTAGGACTATTATGGCTCAATCAAATGACCCACTAAAAATGTATGGGCTCCTCTCGTTCTTGAGAAAACTTCAGGTGATTTAATTTAAAGCTAGCAGAACCCAATTTGAAAATCTGACCAAAACCGATATTAAAACGCAAGACTGGATCTTTTGAAAAACAAATAAATTTAGTCTCAATATGCCCTAATCAAATGGCCCATTCAAAATTTTAGGCTCCACTCGTTCTTGACCAAACTTCAGGTGATTTAATTTAAAGCTAGCACAACCCAAATCGAAAATCGGACCAAATCCGAAATTAAAAGGCAAAAGTCGATCTAGTAACACACAAATAATTTTAGGGTTATTACGGCTTAACCAAAAGCCCCATTAAAAATACTGGGCTCCACTCGTTCTTAAAACTTCAGCCAATTAATCTAAAGCTAGTAGAACCCAAATTGAAAATCGGACCAAATTCGAAATTATAACGCAAAACAAGATCAATTGACAAACAAATAGTTGTAGGTTCATTATGGCCTAATCAAATGCCCCATTAAAGAAATTTAGGCTTCACTCATTCCGGACCAAACTTCGGGCCATATCTAAAGCTAACAGAATCCAAATTGAAAATCCGACCAAATCCGAAACTAGAACGCAAAACTAGATCAGTTGACATACAAATAATTTTAGGCTCATTATGGCTCATTCAAATGACCCACTAAAAAATGTTGGCCTCCTCTCGTTCTTGAAAAAACTCAGGTGATTTAATTTAAAGCTAGCAGAACCCAAATCGAAAATCGGACCAAATCCGCTAAATAATTTTAGGCTCATTATGGCCTTAATAAATGTCCCATGAAACAATTTTAGGCTCAATATGTTCTTAGCCAAACTTCAGGCCAGTTTAATCTAAAGCTATAGCGGAACCCAATTTAAAAATCTGACCAAAACCGATATTAAAACGCTAGACTGAATCTATTGAAAAACATTAACGTTGGGCTTATTATGCCCTAATCAAATGATCCATTCAAAATTTTAGGCTTCACTCGTTCTAAACCAAACTTCAGGTCATTTAACCTAAAACTATACCAGAACCCAAATCGAAAAACGAACCAACTCCAGAATTAAACGCGAAACTTGATCTATTGACAAACAAATAATTTTAGGGTCATTATGGCCTAATCAAATGATCCTCGGGTTAATGTCAATACAACCCCAATAGATGCGATTGGGATTAGCAAAACTGCCCAGCAGGTCAAAACCTAGTCCCCATTTACTTTACAGGATATCGAGGGAGACCTGTTGGAGGTGCTTGGTGTTGGAATGGATCAAATGAAATTTAGCAGTTCGGATAAAACACGGGGGGCGAAACTGTGTTTAATATGCCCCATAGTATGCCTCATAGTTCTACTAATTTTCCCGAAGTACTAGCCTGGAGTAATACAAAATTACGACAGGAAGCGAAAACCTGGAGAATCAAACGAATAGAGTGGCACGCCGACAGGTTAGATATCGTCTATGACCAGCTGGTGCGAGCAATAAACCTCTAGAGGACGAAGTTTTCGAGTGGTTTTGGAGTACGGTCGATTGTAATCCTGGAGCCTCCTGGCAACAGGTGAAACAAGCAATGATTGTCCGCTTCACACCGAACACCACGGATGACGACTTACGTCGGTTGCTTAGTAATCGAAAGCAGAGGTACTCGCGAGAAACGGTACAAGAGTTTTACCAAGCAATACAGAGGATCGCAAGGAACATAAGATCAGTTCTACCGGCCTACATCTCCCGCTGCAGTGCTTTAGAAGCTATGTGGCGTAGATTCGGACATAATCCGGGGGCAAGTCTGTCGCTGCCAAATTCAAATGCAACAGAATCGTACAGGCCACCTCTTCGACGACAGGTAGCTTTTAATCCGAGAGCTCCAAGAGTCCACAAGCTAACTCATTCGGACGCGACAGTGCCCCGGAGGAAGAGGAATGGCTGTATTATAACCAGAATGACGGCGAACAATACAACCAGCCACATATAGAGGCAATGGAGGCTTAGCTTAGGAAAGAAGATTCCCCAATAAGGTCGTTCAAGAATCCAACTGGGCCAGTTGTTCTTAAACCCAGACTTCACATCACAGGGACTTCATGGCCTGAATACCGAAGTTATTTGAATTGTGGCAATACAACCCACTACTTTAAGGACTGTATGAAACTTGTCAATACTAATTTCTGTTTTGGGTGTAGAGCCAAAAACACGTTCAAGGCGAATTGTTCATCGTTTAACACACCGGAAAATTGGAGCGCCTAGATGAGGGGTATTCGGGACACTTGCCTCGATTGCAAAAGCCCGAGATTAAACAGGAGGACGAAAGCATCCAACACCTATCCGGAGTTATACCGGGGGTGGCGGAAATAACCCTAAAACCAAATCTTTTTGTTCGACTTCTTGTCAAACGGATAACAGGCGAGTTAGCCGTGCAATAATTTGATTTCGTAAGCGCAGCATATAGCGCAAGAACATTATTTCGTCAGTTATACAACCAGAGCAAGAACAGCGGCCATACGTAAAATTAAAAGAAAACGGGCAAATGATCCAAGGATTACTCGGTTCTGGAGCCAATACTAGTCTGTTACACGTCTGTCTGGTCGTGAAAATTTTCTGAAGGCCCATGAAATGGTTCTGCTAGCTTTAGAAAAACTAAGCAGAACCCATATCAAAAAGTGATTTAAAAACAATATGAAAATTAAAAGTTAATTTTAGGCTAATTAAACGCCCCCTTTAATTTATTTTATTCTGCTCCTTCCAGAAAAATTGAAAGGCTTTATCACTTCAAAGAAATTAAAACACGAAACATGATAAAATGGCATACAAATAATTTTAGGCTCACCATTGCCTAATCATATGACCTAATAAACATGTATAGGCTCCACTTGTTCTTGACCAAACTTCAGGTCATTTAATCTAAAGCTAGCAGGACCCAAACCGAAAATCGGACCAAATCCGAAATAAAAAGTATAGCAACCTTACGCAGGAAGGGAGGCAGCAAAGAGTTTTCTATTGAAGAGGCAAATTTACCCACCAAAATATTAGATCTTTAGTGGGATCCTAAAACGGATCGACTACCTTTCAAGGTTAATATACCTGAAGAACTAATTCCGGTAAGGCAAACATTAATTTCTAACGCTTCAAGAATTTTCGATCCACTTGGATTATTATCTCCATCTATTATAATGGCCAAAATGACGTGGACGATCCTTTTATAACTGTTGGTTACTCCACTTAATAATTCGAAGGGTGTAAATTTAGTTGTGGAATGAATGGAGTTGTTGTAGGAGAGATAGCACGGTTCATTAACGTTTTAATGCTTAGTTGGGGAGAATTTAGATATGCAATTTTGGTAAGTTCCTGAAGTTTTGAGTGAAATCTTTCAACAGGGGAGTTACCAGTTGACGAATATGATGACGTATGGTGTAATTGGATGAAATGTTCATCTAAGAAGGCTTTGAACGAAGGTGTGTTAATATATATTTCCTTCATTGTCGCTAATAATTGTTTGTGGGTTTACCGTGTACACTAAAGAACCGTTCGAGTTTCCTTTTAATTCTTTCACTAGTGCGGGTCTTCATGTAGAAGGCCCCCGTGAATTTCGTGATTTTTGAAGAAACAGAAATCCATATGAAGGATTTCCATAGGTCTCTCCTTCGTTTCCGTGATCTCATACTTCAATTTAGGTGGATGCCTGTCATATTTGGTTTCAAGACGCATATGGTACAGGTGTTGACGAACTTTGCAATGATGTCCTTCATATTCGGGAAATAGTAAGTCCTTTTGATGAACTTGTGATTTTCGACTATTCCTCGATGTTGATTTTCTTCGTGCCGTTTCTTTATTATAGCTCGTTGGTCCTCAGGATTGACCACATCCATTAAGAGTATATGTGTTCTTACTAGATATGGTTTGTGGGAGTTCCCAAATTTCTCACGTTATGCTTTTGTAGCTATTTGGAAAACTATATCGTCACACAATATTCCTGTAACTCGATGTTTCGTTACTTGTGTTTCAATATTAAGGCGGATTACCCTATGTTTGTCAAATGGGTCTTCATGTTGAATATTTAACCCTTGCATTACGGGATCAACTGTTATGATCAATTGAGAACTAAAATGGTTTATGGGTGTGTTGGTAGTCGGCATGATAGTTTGTTCATTATTATTTGTGATTTGCGAATCCGTAGATGGGTCTGAAACTGCGAAGGTATTTAGATTGTTGATAACGTTAAGTTCGGGTTGCATTCGTGAGAGTGCATCCGCGTTGGTATTATTCTTTACACCATTTTTGTATACGATTTCGTAATCGTATTCCTCCAATTTTAATCTCCATCGAACCAATTTGGAATTTGTATCCTCGAGATTGGATAAAATGGTCTGTGACAATTTTAAACTTGTGGCCAAATAAGTGCGGTCTAAAGTACTTAGTTGCCCAGACGATAGCTAGAATTTCTTTCTCTATAGTAGAGTATAGTTTTTTTTTCTATGACCGTTAAAGTTCTGGATGCGTAACAAATTGGCTTATCTTTTCCTATAGGGCCTTGTGAAAGGACGGCCCCAATGGCTACATTGCTCGCATTCGTGGTAAGGATAAATTCCTTAAGTGTGATCTTTTGATCCTTTATCAAGCATTCCGCTAAAGGATTGGTAATTTCGGAGAAATTTCTGATGAACTTGCGATAGTCTCCTAACAGGCCTAAAAAGCTTTTAATTTCTTTCTCTGTTTTAGGAATTGGAAAGTTTTTTTATTGTTTTTATCTTATCGTGATTTGGTTTGATCCCATCACTCATAACGGTATGGCCCAGAAAGGCAATTTCTCTGTGGAGAAATTCCGACTTATACATTTGTACTTTCAGATTGGTTTTCCTGAGTTTGTTAAAAACGTGTTTTAAGCTTTCCTTATGCTCCTGGAGCGATGTGGAAAAGGTAGCACAAGCACGATTACCTTGTAGTTCACCAAGGACATTGTCCATGATTCTCTGGAATGTCGATGGTGTGTTTTTAAGACCAAAATACATTCTCACATATTTGTAGAGCCTATGGTCTACGGAGAAAGCCGTTTTAGGTATATCCTCTTTCTTGACCTCAATCTGGTGAAAACCAGATGCTAGATCCAACGTCGAAAAATACAGAAATTTACCCAATTTATCCAGGATATCCATGATGTTCGGTAGCGAATATCGGTCGTCTATCGTTTTTTAATTTAATTTGCGATAGTTTATAACTAATCGCCAATTGACTTTGCCACTTGCGTCGGCCTTTTTCTGCACGATCCATATGAGCTATGACCGAGGAGAGAAGCTGGAACGGACGATTCCATCTTGTAGTATTTTGTCAATTTGCTTCTTTTCTTCCTCTTTATGGACGAAAGAGTACCGGTAGCTTTTGGAGAAGATAGGTTTGTCGTCTTTCAGATTTATCTCATGTTTGACGTCATTGGTAAATGACAATCGTTTTACTGTTTTGAGAAATAGATCCTGGGGTATTGAGGATTGAGGTGTTGAACTCTAATCAACTTTGAGATATCTTAATTTTGTGTTTCACCGAATTCTTGTACACAGCAATGGTGGGATTCGACTCGATAAGATTTTTTTAAAAGCTCGACTTTAATGGGTTGTTCGATAACGAATGTGTGTTGTTAATTGCTATAATTGATGATTTCCAGAGTAGCGTACCAATTTTTACTATATGATATATTCCTTCGGGGATAATTAGATTGTCATTGATTGTAGTTGGCATCACATATGTATCACCGTTCTCTACGTCTAACGGAAGTTCAGCGATCAGCGTACTTCTTGGTTATATATAATAATAGGGTTTGGATGAATAATTTGGCTTGCACAGTAAAGGGATTTTTATTTTATCCGTTTCCAGGATTGAATTGGCTTGATCTAACGCAACACCAAGTTGTTGCATTATTTCAAGTCGCAAACCATCAAAGTATTCATGAAACTTGAACAAAAGGAATTCCATGGGTTCCTTGTTTTGAACTCCATGAGTCCTGGAATTACTATTTTTTGGTTTATGGTATGGGTGTTAAACATGGTTTTTATATCGATAGGAGGGATAGTACGTATCCGTAAAGGATGTACGAACTCTGGGTTCAGAAAGGATTTGTTAGAGCCAGTGTCAATTAGAATCTTTAGTGTTTTTTGTAGACTTAACCAAACGTGTATGTACGGAAGCGCATATGTTTGATGTCTGTTTACATCTATGTATCCAACTCCGTTGGGGAGGCTTCGGGATTAAAATTTCGGTTGTTCTTTGAAGTTGGTCCATTCCCATACTGAAAATTTCCTGAGCCCGGAACTTCGGAGGTTCATTTGATTGGAATTGATAGTTATTTGGTTGGTTAAACTTGTTATAAAATTCGTACTGGGTGTAACCGTTTGGATTGGATGCCGTATCCATTTTATCAACCTTCCTTGGTGGAACCATAGGAGGTTTGTGCACGAATCTGTTATTATTATAGTTCATGGGAGCATTTTGACTAACATTTTGTTGGGTAACAGGCCTTCAATTGTAATACTGAGGACCGTTTGAATAATTGCTCCGTTGAGGATTTATTGGTCTTGATATAATTGGCCTTTGTGGGGTGAAGTATGCGTTCATGGTTGTACCTTTTTTCATGTACGTCATGTTCTGCTCCTTCAAGCTATGCGGTTGCATAGCTCGAAGCGTTGAGCTTAGCAAAATGTATTTATGCATATTATGCGCCTTTGTTACGCGTGGATTTGTGTGCTGCGCGCTTTTGAAAAGTAGATCCCAATTTCATGTGTTTTTATTTAACGTCATGTGCGTAACTAGTTTGACTAACATTTTAACTTTTAGTGTTATAATATTACCAAGCCAATAGTTTCACTGAATTTCGAAATAAGCAAACAAATGCTTAGAATTTTAAATGATACCCGAAAGAGTAAATCCAAGTTTCTCTAAATTTGTAGTTTGCTTAAAGAAGAAATTAAAATGCCAGCAATATTAATTAATTTTTTTATTGTACATTTTATAATCGCACGTATCCCGTATGTGGGCGATATTTTTTTACACCATAATTTAATCAAACAGCAGCAGCAACACAAGAACCCCATGAAGTAACAAATATTTTATTTGTACGTAACGTGTAAGCCACCATCCGGCTTAACCAAATTTATTTCCAAATAAATATTTTTATAATTTATTTGCTTTTCTGCAAAAATGTTTTTAATATTTGTAATATTATTTCATTAAAACATAAATCCAAGGTAAATATTATATAAAGGTTCCATGCACCATATAAAAGAAGTAAAGCTCACAGCAACAAAAATGTCGGTTGGTCAAAATCTTAATGTAACGTTCCTGATTTAAAATTATTACGATTATGATGTGTTGTTGGTATGGATTATTGTTGTTGTACTGAATGTTAGAAAACCACAACAAGAAAATTAGGAATCTGGAATAGCTGTGTATGTAACAAATCATGCACGGTACAAATAAATTCTACATGAGCCGGGTTTAATATTTTTAATTTTATTTCCAACCGTAAAAGTTTTCGTTTTGGTTATTTTTTACATTTGTTGTTGTTGTTTTATAGTTGAAAGGACTTTAAAAAAATTCAGTTCTTGTATATGTGTTCGTTGTAGGGAATGCTTATTTTTATGTTTAACAAAAACAAACTTAAAAAGCTGTAGAATGAAATATTAACTTGGAAATTAGAATAAGATTTAACTTTTCATTGCATATTTTACCTTTTTCGTTTTTGCAATTGTAATGGTGTTATTGTGATTGTTCTGTATATTGGTATATTTCAGCACTCTCGAATTAAATTCACGAATCGTAGGAAATTCTTCCATTTAGCGTCACTATCTGTGTGACAAACGAATATGATAATCGACACTTACTTATACACAATCAACTTCCCAACCACCCCATACTTGCTTTCCTTTTAACGCCGGATCGCGGATAAATTTGAATTTTTTGACTTATAGATGGCTAATGTGTAAGAATCACAACAATCAGTTTCGAACAAATGAGACTATTGATTTGAAAAAATCAGTCTTCTCATCAGGTCGCGACGACTGATGTTGTATTACTACATTGGAATATTGTCTATATATATAGTCTATATATAGTCTATACATATTCCTATCAGATATGTTCATTGCCATCCGAAAAATTTGGTAGCTGAATTTGTGCTAATCCAGAATTGGCTCAATTCCATTGAACTACAACGACCGTTGAATGAACAATTTTCTGACAAAAAATGTTTTAGAAACCAATGAAATTGGGACTTCGGATTGCATATTCCTATCAGATATGTTCATTGCCATTCGAAAAATGTGGTGGCTTTATTTGTGCTAATCCAGATTTGGCCCAATTTCATTGAACAACAACGACCGTTGAATGAAGTTTTCTGACAAAAAATGTTCTAGAAACCAATGAAGTGGGCACTTCTGATTGCATATTCCTATCAGATATGTTCATTGCCATCCGAAAAATTTGGTGACTGAATTTGTGCTAATCCAGATTTGGCCTAATCCCATTGATCAACAACGACTGTTGAATGAACAATTTTCTGACAAAAAAAGTTCTAGAAACCAATGAAGTTGGCACTTCTGATTACATATTCCTATCAGATATGTTCAGTGCCATCCGAAAAATTTGGTGGCTGAATTTGTGCTAATCCAGAATTGGCTCAATTCCATTGAACTACAACGACCGTTGAGTGAACAATTTTCTGACAAAAAATGTTTTAGAAACCAATGAAATTGGCACTTCTGATTGCATATTCCTATCAGATATGTTCATTGCCATCCGAAAAATGTGGTGGCTCAATTTGTGCTAATCCAGATTTGGCCCAACCCCATTGATCAACAACGACCGTTGAATGAACAATTTTCTGACAAAAAATGTTCTAGAAACCAATGAAGTTGGCACTTCTGATTACATATTCCTATCAGATATGTTCATTGCCATCCGAAAAATGTGGTGGCTCAATTTGTGCTAATCCAGATTTGGCCCAACCCCATTGATCAACAACGACCGTTGAATGAACAATTTTCTGACAAAAAATGTTCTAGAAACCAATGAAGTTGGCACTTATGATTGCATATTCCGATCAGATCAGATGGCAATCAACATACCTGATAAGAAAGTGTAATCAGAATTGCAAATTTCATTGGTTTCTAGAACACGTTTAGACAGAAAATTTTTCATTCAACGGTCGTTGTAGTTCAATGGAATTGAGCCAATTCTGGATTAACACAAATTCAGTCACCTAATTTTTTGGATGGCAATGAACATATCTAATAGGAATATGTAATCAGAAGTGCCAACTTCATTGGTTTCTAGCACATTCTTTGTCAGAAAATTGTTCATCCAACGGTCGTTGTTGTTCAATGAAATTGGGCCAAATCTGGATTAGCACAAATTCAGTCACCAAATTTTTCGGATGGCAATGAACATATCTGATAGGAATATGCAATCAGAAGTGCCAACTTCATTGGTTTCTAGAACTTTTTTTGTCAGAAAATTGTTCATTCAACAGTCGTTGTTGATCAATGGGATTAGGCCAAATCTGGATTAGCACAAATTCAGCCACCACATTTTTCTGATGGCAATGAACATATCTGATAGGAATATGCAATCAGAAGTGCCAATTTTATTGGTTTCAGGAACCCTTTTTGTCTGAAATTTGTTCATTCTACGATCGTTGTAGTCAATTGAATTGAGCCAATTCTGGATTAGCACAAATTCAGCCACCAAATTTTTCGGATGGCAATGAACATATCTAATAGGAATATGCAATCAAAAGGGCCAACTACATTGGTTTCTAGAACAATTTGTGTCAGAAAATTGTTCATTCAACGGTCGTTGTTGTTCAATGGAATTGAGCCAATTCTGGATTAGCACAAATTCAGCCACCAAATTTTTCGGATGGCAATGAACATATCTGATAGGAATATGTAATCAGAAGTGCCAACTTCATTGGTTTCTAGAACATTTTTTGTCAGAAAATTGTTCATTCAACGGTCGTTGTTGATCAATGGGGTTGGGCCAAATCTGGATTAGCACAAATTGAGCCACCACATTTTTCGGATGGCAATGAACATATCTGATAGGAATATGTAATCAGAAGTGCCAACTTCATTGGTTTCTAGAACATTTTTTGTCAGAAAATTGTTCATTCAACGGTCGTTGTTGATCAATGGGGTTGGGCCAAATCTGGATTAGCACAAATTGAGCCACCACATTTTTCGGATGGCAATGAACATATCTGATAGGAATATGCAATCAGAAGTGCCAATTTCATTGGTTTCTAAAACATTTTTTGTCAGAAAATTGTTCACTCAACGGTCGTTGTAGTTCAATGGAATTGAGCCAATTCTGGATTAGCACAAATTCAGCCACCAAATTTTTCGGATGGCACTGAACATATCTGATAGGAATATGTAATCAGAAGTGCCAACTTCATTGGTTTCTAGAAAAATTTTTGTCAGAAAATTGTTCATTCAACGGTCGTTGTTGTTCAATGAAATTGGGCCAAATCTGGATTAGCACAAATTCAGTCACCAAATTTTTCGGATGGCAATGAACATATCTGATAGGAATATGCAATCAGAAGTGCCCACTTCATTGGTTTCTAGAACATTTTTTGTCAGAAAACTTCATTCAACGGTCGTTGTTGTTCAATGAAATTGGGCCAAATCTGGATTAGCACAAATAAAGCCACCACATTTTTCGAATGGCAATGAACATATCTGATAGGAATATGCAATCCGAAGTCCCAATTTCATTGGTTTCTAAAACATTTTTTGTCAGAAAATTGTTCATTCAACGGTCGTTGTAGTTCAATGGAATTGAGCCAATTCTGGATTAGCACAAATTCAGCTACCAAATTTTTCGGATGGCAATGAACATATCTGATAGGAATATGTAATCAGAAGTGCCAACTTCATTGGTTTCTAGAACATTCTTTGTCAGAAAATTGTTCATCCAACGGTCGTTGTTGTTCAATGAAATTGGGCCAAATCTGGATTAGCACAAATTCAGTCACCAAATTTTTCGGATGGCAATGAACATATCTGATAGGAATATGCAATCAGAAGTGCCAACTTCATTGGTTTCTAGAACTTTTTTTGTCAGAAAATTGTTCATTCAACAGTCGTTGTTGATCAATGGGATTAGGCCAAATCTGGATTAGCACAAATTCAGTCACCAAATTTTTCGGATGGCAATGAACATATCTGATAGGAATATGCAATCAGAAGTGCCCACTTCATTGGTTTCTAGAACATTTTTTGTCAGAAAACTGTTCATTCAACGGTCGTTGTTGTTCAATGAAATTGGGCCAAATCTGGATTAGCACAAATTCAGCCACCACATTTTTCAGATGGCAATGAACATATCTGATAGGAATATGCAATCCGAAGTCCCAATTTCATTGGTTTCTAGAACATTTTTTGTCAGAAAACTTCATTCAACGGTCGTTGTTGTTCAATGAAATGGGGCCAAATCTGAATTAGCACAAATTCAGCCACCAAATTTTTCGGATGGCAATGAACATATCTAATATGATTATGTAATCAGAAGTGCCAATTTCATTGGTTTCTAAAACATTTTTTGTCAGAAAATTGTTCACTCAACGGTCGTTGTAGTTCAATGGAATTGAGCCAATTCTGGATTAGCACAAATTCAGCCACCACATTTTTCGGATGGCAATGAACATATCTGATAGAAATATGCAATCAGAAGTGCCAATTTCATTGGTTTCTAGAACACTGTTTGTCAGAAAATTGTTCATTAAACGGTCGCAGTTGTTCAATGGAATTGGGCCAATTCTGGATTAGCACAAATTCAGCCACTATATTTTTCGGATGGCAATGAACATATCTGATAGGAATATGCAATAAAAAGTGCCAGCTTCATAGGTTTCTAGAATATTTTTTGTCAGAAAATTGTTCAATCAACGGTCGTAGTTGTTCAATGGAATTGGGCCAAATCTGGATTAGCACAAATTCAGTCATTATATTTTTGGGTTGGAAATGAACATACCCGACAGGAATATACTATATGAATTGCTAATGACTCGGATTTTAGAACATTTTATTTCTATTGTTTTATTTGTTGTTCAACACAAATATTATTGAACGATTTATCTCTGTTTTTTAAATATAGTATCTGTCAGGGGCTGGTTTGGTTTTCCTCGATTTATGAATGAAAATTTATGAAAATTATATTTCTATGATAAGCATAAATTCATCAGTTTAGCGGCCTTTAAAAAGTTTTAAAATTAGACTTAAATTATTTCTGGCTTTTCCTAGAAACCGGGGTTTATTTGTTTCGTCTTTCAGGCGAAATTTGAAATTTTCTTTAGCCGTTTTTTCGGCTCCTGGACTAGCACTAATTTTTTCCCGTGAGCACTAATTTGCACAAATTTGGCTTAATCGGTATGCAAAGATTCATTTTGAAATTCTAAAGTTTCCCTGCTGCAGTTACCCACGTGTAAAAATAGTGTATTTGTATTAGTGATTATATACAGAAAAAAAAACATTTAGGCTTAAACACATTTTTAAACGAATTCTAAATACCACACAAAAGTAAACATATTGGATAATTTTATTACATAAAATGTAATATTATAAATATTGTAATTTAATTTAATATATAACTAGTCCATCGTACCAGTACAATTAAAATGCTTCAAATTATTTAACAATAAATAATTGATGTAAAAACATTATACATCGTAAATATACACTTAAAGGTAAATTAAAGTATGCTGAATCTTCTAGATTTCATAGATCTACAAGTTTAGATTTAGCGAATTGGTCACTAGTCTCATTATGCTTTTATATTACATCCATCAAATGCCAATATCCATGAGAACTTTTAGAATTGTGTACTCGTAGTTCTGGCAAGAGCATTATGGCCCCGAAATGTGTGAATTGTGATCTACAATAGTTTTTCTATTCCCACGATTACTAATCGAGATTTTGGCCGGTTCTCATCGATCCCGTTATGTTTCCCAGTGTTATATCTATTTATTTATCATAAATACATATAAAAAACTGTAATACCTTATTGTCATGTTTATTTAGAAAACACTAAAATTAGTCTCTTCAAAGGTCCCGCTTAATGGTTAACTGTTATACTCTTGTAATCATATTTTTTATTTGGCATTTCTTTCTTTTTTCTTCAATTTGTGCACTCTAAGCAAATGGTTGCAACACACTAAAATATGTGTCGTGTCTGCAAAAGCAAAATGCAACGCTCGATGAGGTGCTAGAAATTGCGAGAATTTATAAGTCCACAACAAAAACGTGTTTGACTATAAGAGGAGAGGCAGGTGCAGCCAAAATAAACGAGTTATCGCACGATGATGTTCGTTTTCCAAATCGCAATCAAGAGCGATCGAATTCTCGTTCGAATTTTTACCGTTCGTGTCCAAAATATATAGACGAACACGATCGTCGACGCTTCCGATTTGCCAATGCTCTTTGTGATCGAAATGTTACCAATTCAATTGATGTGCATTCACCATCATCGGTTTTTACTGTAAACAACTCGTGTAGTAAATTTTGGATTGGTCTTAAAGTTAACGGACATTCAATCTCTTTTCAAATGGATACTAAAGCAACTTGTACGATGGTGGGTCTAAATGTGTACCGAAAACTTGGAAATCCGATTTGTACACCGATATCGAAAAATTTTCGAGCTTATGGAGGAAACACGGTCAAGGTGAAAGGTACATGTGAACGTCATGTATAAAAATTATAAATCAGTTTTACCGTTATTTGTCGTAGATCAAGAGGACATATCGATATCATGGACATTGATTGATTCGTATCGTTTAATTTCAATATTTTACATGAGTCTAGTAATATATTTGCAGTGTTATCCGAAGAAAAGTCTGTAGGTGAACTGAAACAAGGAATTTCTAAATTGACTCAAAAGCATCATTTACTGTTTGAAAATTCCTTGGGAAGATGAACGTCGTATAAGGCTGAAATAAAAGTAGAACCCAATGATGAGCCTCGATATTTTAAGCCACGAACCATTCCATTTGCGATTCAAGCGGCTGTCAAACAGGAATTGGAACGACTCGTTAATGTGGGTGTGTTGCAACCGGTACAAACCACTCAATGGACAACTCCAGTTGTGCCAGTAAAAAAACCAAACGGAGAAATTCGAATATGTGCGGATTTCAAAGTAACAATGAATCCAATGAATAGTTATTTTAACGTTTACAATGTGGACAATATTTCACCAAAATCGATTTAAAGGATGCATGTTTTTAAATTGAACCGACGGAGGAGACTAAAAAGTTCATGGTAGTGAATACACCGTTCGGGCTTTATCAGTTCCAACGACTACCATTCGGGATTGCCAGCGCTCCGGGAGTTTTCCAACGGTTGGTGGAACATTTGACAGCGGATCTAAAATTGTGTGCTGTTTATTTAGACGATCTAATCATTTCCAGAGATTCGCATGAGGAACATCTAAAAAACCTAAAAATGTTATTATGTCGTTTGGTGGAAAACGGTTTCAAATGTCGTGCCAATAAATGTGAATTCGCAAGCGTCGAGATAGATTACTTGGGGCACATAATGGACAAACACGGCATTCATTCTTCATGCACTGGTTTGAGTGCTATTAAAAATTTACCTCGACCGCGGAACTTAAAGGAAGTGTAATCTTTTATTGGAAAGATAAATTCATCCAAAATTTTCCAAGTTAGCAGTGCCATTAAATAAACTACGTTCAAAAAATTCTCAATTTCATTGGACGACCGAGCAGGATGAGGCTTTTCAGCAACTTAAGGGAGCTATTGAGAACGCTGCACTTTTGAGTCATTTTCGTGATGATCTTCCACTTTTATTGGCGACAGATGCTTTGGCATACGGCATAGGTGCCGTGCTCTCACATTGTTTTCCGGATGGAACCGAACATCCAATTGCATTTGCATCCAAAACTCTGGATAAAGATCAACAAAATTATAGCCAGATAGAAAAATAGGCATTATCTATCATTTATGGTGTCACTAAATTTCACCAGTATCTTCACAGTAGGAAGTTCCAACTGGCGACGGATCACAAACCCCTTCTCACATTATTTAGCCCAAATATAAAATTACCAAAACACACTATTAATCGATTGCAAAGATGGGCAATTATTTTAATGGGTCGTACTCTTAGACATCATATACAAGTCAACGCACAAGCACGGCAGCGCGGCAGATGCCCACTCCCGAATGCCATGCGGCCCTGATCACACGTTTGATTCTAGTGAAGAATCCTGCCATTACATTGATGATATATACGAGTTAGCAATTGAAAACTGCCCTATTGATGTTTCAACAATTCGAAAACACACACACTATAATACCGAGCTGCGTCAAGTTTTAGAATATATAAAAATTGGATGGCCAAAATATTTACCACAGTTCACAAACCAAATGTCTTACTTAACCGTCTGTTTTCGGCGACAAGACACAATTTCTTCATTTAATGATGTTATATTTTAGCAGACAGATCACACACGCGTAGTCATTCCATTTCTGGTAACCATTGAGTAGTAATGACATCGAGAATATGGTATAACGTTGCGAAAGTTGCTCAACCTATGATACTTCATCGAAAAAAGAATTTTCTGAATAGCCAGCACCGTCCAGCCCATAGGAATGGATACGCGTTGATTTCGCTGGGCCAATTATGTCAAAGATGTGGCTAATCGCAGTGCACGCATTTTTGAGATATCCGTTTGTTGTACAAATGTCGAAAACAACTTCAACTTGCATTATATATGCCCATCACGATAGTAAGCGACAATGGCCCGCATTTCACATCATCTGAAGGGCCGGACAGTTTTGCCGTTTAAATAATATTGAGCACCTTTTCATCTCGAATCCAATGGTAAAGCTGAAAGATTCGTACGCACTTTTAAAACATCCATGAAAAAGAACTGTTTTGATGGGACCTCTAGTGATGTTGCTCTTACGAAATTTTTGGCAACGTTTCGCTCAACTCCACTTACCAATTGTAACCGATCTCCTGCCGAAATCCTACACGGTAGACAACCAAGAACTTTACTGTCATCGGTATGCGAGCCTGAACGAGTTCACGATGCGGAGTTCCCCTTAACTAAATTCAAAATAAATGACAATGTCTATGCTAAAGATTTTGTAAACGTGGAGGAAAGGTTACATTTCAAAATGCTTAGGCCGCCGATTGTACATGGTGGCAACGAACAGGGGGATTTGGAAGCGACATCAAAACTAACTTTGAGGTCGAGTTTCTTTAGAATCCGCTGACAAATTCGGAGGAGAAAGCTCCACTCAAATTATTGATGCATCGCCCATTAGAGTGACGGAATCTTCATCAACAGGGTTTTTTGGTGAATATGCAACCTCACTATGTCCAATACGGTCGCAAAATACAACTATTAGTGAAAGTCAACCAACTCCACTAAGACTATCATCACGAGTAAAGTTCGATTTCAATATTAATTTTCATTAATTATAAATTTATTTCATTTGCCCAAGATGTCATGTCAACAATTTTAGGAAGGAGGAACTGTTATATCTATTTATTTGTCATATGTATTTATAAAAATATGAATAACTTATTGTCATGTTTATTTAGAAAACACTAAAGTTAGTCTCATCAAAGGCCCCGCTTAATGGTTAACTGTTATACTCTTGTAATCACATTTTATTTGGCATTTCTTTCTTTTTTCTTCAACATTGTGCACTCTAAGCAAATGGTTGCAACACCACTAAAATAAATATGTAAATCAGAATAGTGCGTTTTAATTATAACACCCAGGACCCAATGCACACGAGGATTTTAGAATTTTGTCATAGTTCTGGCATGGGCAAATAAGGCCCCGAAACGTGTGAGTTGTAATTTACAATATTTTGCTATTTAAACGATTACTAACGTTTGATGTATACTGTTTTTGCTATTCAAACGAATGCTATTCAAACGATATTTGCCCTTGCCAGAACTATGACAAAATTCTAAAAATTCTCGTGTGCATTGGAATTTAAATGATCTTCCTGGGGCACATAACGGGATTCATGAGAACCGGCCAAAATCTCGATTAGTAATCGTTTGAATTGCAAAATATTGTATATCAAAACGCACACGTTTCGAGGCCTTATTTGGCCATGCCAGAACTATGAAAAAATTCTAAAAGTCTTCGTTTAATTTTGCCAATCAGTGGTAAGTTCTCATTTAGAGGAATAGTGTGAATTCTGTCTAAAGTACAATCGAATCTTATATCTGGGTGAACTTTTAGTTCAGATCCTCTCTTTCAGGGCTAACCGAGAATAGAGTGGAATTGGTGAGTGCTTGACAAAACCTCCTGCTGAGTTTACTTGAAGATGGTTTTTATGTTTGACTTTAATTTAATTTTTTTAATTCGTTTGTAACTGCTAATTTCCATATTTTTGTTTAGATAGGAGTTTCGTCAAAATATCGTTTTGCCTAAATGTTTGCTTTTATGATAATATTACTATCGCTAGCATACATAGGATTTTTTTAGGAAATATTTCACGACTGTGTGCAGGAGTGTGAAATTTTTCCTAAACCTTTCCTAAACATATTTTACACTTAGGGTAGGTTTAGGCAATATTTCACGCGCATTAAATTAGAAGTTTTTTCTGCCATTAATTATAAACATTTCAAAATTGTGTTGTGAATATTTTCCTAAATACAAAGTTATTTCTAACACCAACAACAGTATGAGCCTTTTAGCATCATCATCGATGGTCATCGAGCAGCGCATCCTTCAAACTTCGTCAAAATGTCAGCCGGTGTCGGCAGTGGATACAAATTAGGTTGTGCGGCATTGAGGCTCGACGAATAATTGGCTGGTACGCGAGTTCCACCGAGGCGCGGCTGAGTTGAGATACTCTATTGATTGAATAACTCCTAAAAACTGTAATCTCTGCAACTCGTCCTGTATACGATAGAGGCCGCTGACGACAGAAAACAAACTTCATCATTTCGTCCGGACCTGCTCCGTCAGCGACAGCTCTCCATTTGTGTGAACCATGTTGCACACTGCTGATAATGATACATCGAAAAGCCCAAATATTGGGCGTCCTATCACTGCCAAACACATGCTGTTGCTTATTCTGGACCCATTTTGACTTTTTCTGTATTTCCAGTACTTCCAATTTGATTGCTTCTAAGCGGGTTACCATGCCTTTGTTCCTTTTGATATTGCTTAGACGCTCAGCGATGTTGACTATCTCCTGCAATTTCAATTTTTACCCTTAATGTCTGACCCTGTTTCAGTGTACTGTGCATCCAACATTGACGGTAGCTTCTCCAAGCTGATGGAGTCCTGCGATTTGTTGAGGCCCTGCACAAAGAGCAGGACCTTGGAATCTTCTACCGAGCATTTTGCAAGGTCAAATTTTTCACAAATTGAGTTGACACAAACACTTAAATCGCATCGAAAACAGCGATTATTTCCACCCGTAAATACGTTTGAACCTTGATTAGTCAGTTTATGCAGCAGCAAAGTTCGTCGTTTCCGACATGAACCACAACTCAAATGTTATACTTTCTTCCTCGTTATATATGAAACTTTCCATGCGGTCTGATAGATTCTTGACGAGTGAATATCCTTGCGCCAAGGTTTCCGCTGCTTGCGGGGCTTCCTGTTGATTTGCTAGAGGCTGTAACAGTTGTTGCATTTCGGCACTACGTTGTTTATGATCTAGCTGCATTTGTCGCAGTAAATCTTCTTTTAGCTTTTTATCTATTTTAACTCATGTGCCATAATTGTTTTTAAGGTTATGTGACTTAACTGGATCGTGTGTTATCTTGTAACTTGATTGATATTTTTTTTAAATAAGCGAGTTCGTATTTTTCTCGTAGGCTAGACCGTGCCGCGATAAACTCAGTTAAAAAGTACACCAGCATTTGCTTTTTTGGGAACTGCTGTATATCACAAACAATAACTTGTCCAAGAATTTGATGAAAATTGATGAGATAATGGACAAAGCCGCTGACAATTTGGACTTAAGGAAAATAGAATCGGAGGTGGCTAAAAACCGTAAATTAATCACGCATTGACTACGAAACTCGCTGATGATAATTCCAACCCGAAGACATCTGCAAAAAATGTCAAGCCTAGCTCCAATATCCATGATGTTGTAACGGGGTACATAATTTTTATACATCCGTTAGCATAAAGATATCAATGGTCATGGAAGGTAAGGTCATCTTTTCATCCCGCAGCTCAAGTCGTCGAGGTTCATTATTGGTCGTGGTATGGTTGTTCTTCCATGAGATTCCATTGCGTGTTTGATGACAAATGTTGAAATTTTAAGAACACTGCAGCACCTCACACCTACTTACCAATTCATAGTCCACTCATAAAAGGAAATTTGGAAATTTAACTCATTTTGTTAATTCGCAAAAATTTAAAATAAATCGAAATGCCAAATTTAAGATTAGAAAATTTACTATAAAAATAAGGTATTTTATTTAAAAAGAAAATCATGAATTCAAAATACTAATTACGGTTGTAAATAGTGGCCTCTACAATAAATTTAACTTAAAAATTAAGACAACTAATTTACGGTTTAAGGGATCCCAAGAAAAAAATTAGAATTATATTATTTCTTACTAACTAATTACGTATACTAAATTTAGATAAACCAAAAAAAAATTTAATACAAAAAATATAATAGTAACAATTAATTACCACGAAGCGTTGATATCCAATTGAACGAAACGTTGATAGTTTTTTTTCATATCCTTCGACGTGGTACCATACTGCAACTTCGAAGCGAAGATAATTATTAATGGTATCTCGTGAGGTTTCAAATTTCACCAGTATTAACTTTAGTTTATTAATATTAAAGATTGGTAATGTATTATGTTGATAAATATTATTAACTTTTATTAATTTAGTAAATTATTATTTATATTTGCGAGTTCTTATTGGTATAACTTATTTGTTTAATAATTACGTAGATAACAAATGCACGTATGTATGCAAAGCTTGATAACAGTTTCCATTGTCGTTAGTTAATTCATGAATAGAAATTCACTTTACACTTTATAACAGATCTAATTTCATACACGTTTTCACGTTTTAGCTTGAGTTAAATTAAATTTTAATTTCGAATGAAATTCACCTTATCCTTAGTTTCAGGCACTTAATATTCCCAATTATGTAAAATTTTAATTATAGATAATTTACTATTACTTTTTTTATGATTAATTTAGGCTTAGGCTGAATTCATAATACCATATTATTGAGGTTGCCGTTTTATAGTTTTAATAACGATGCGGTACAAGCCAACCTTGCACATGCGATCTGACCACCAAATTATCACTTTTACCGTAACCGTTCTGCACATTCGATAAATACGTATTCTTAACACTAAAGTTTATATAAATACTGTTCGAACTTAAAATTACAGCACTATTTAAAACTTAATTGAATTGATCAAAGTTAAATGCGATATAGTTTTTCTAGACCGCGAGATCACAATCACACGATAATGTTTATTCTAAACTTTAACCAATTTTACAAAATGGTTTCAACAGTTGAAGTTAATAAACTCTTCAACAAAATTTTAATTAAACGAAATTTTAATTGTTTATATTTTTATGTGTTTAATGTTTCACTAATCAAAACTCAACTGATCTAACATTCGATTTTTTTTTCTTGTCCATTTCAAAACGATCATAAAAAACCATTCTCTCAATCATCTGATTGTGTTGAGGCCTAATCATAATCGATCAGAGAGTCATAAAAACCAGAAATTACAATGTAGTAATTATAGACGCGATAAAAATTATTGGATCAGGGTCGACACAGTCGAAGTAAAAATTATTGTAACCATAGCACAGGTTACAATGTATCGACGTCGCCGCAAGTTATTGTAGGATCGGGGCCTCCCATCAACCTTATGAAAACTGTCTCAGTGCCTGTCAAAAAATATTTATATATCAGTCGTATCGATCCATCCGTCTCAACCGATCAGATCGTTAGCATGTCTGCGATAAACTTCAAAATTGTTCACCAGATGACGTAAGTTGTAGGCTATTATTACCCAAAGACCACGTTTTGGACAGCTCACTAACGTTCGACTCATTTAAAATTGGTTTGAAGGAGGCTGATTTTAACCTACCTAACAATTCTGGCGTTTGGCTTGCAGGTGCTTTAATCCGTCCATTTACAAATTAGCCACGCATACCAAAAAACCGGACTATGGCCACGTTTCAACAGCCGAAGTAACTACTGCGTTAACCAGCCAGTTTAATTTATCAACGACCGTCGCTTTATCTAATACCATTAACGCCTTCACCTCTATCTACTATCACAATGGCTCCAGTATCCGCGGTAAAACAAGGGATTTCCGCTTAGGCATACTTGACAATGATTTAGATGTTATAATAATGACGCCTGGCTTACGATCAACATGTTATCCGAAAAGTACTTTCCACCAGACTATATGTTGTTCATAGAAAGTACAGATATGATTTTGACACCACTTGTAGTCGAATGCCATTCGCATCAGACTAGCTTACAATACCTCGATTGTCTCCGTCGCCGTTCATATTCCGTACGAATCCATCGACTAAGCCGTTATACCTTCAGTTCACCCTTGTGATCAAATTAGCATTGTTGGTGACTTTAACTTATCCGGAACGATGTCGGCGATGTGTTCTCTTCATTCTTAACTGGCGAGAAAGTATTGACTATCATCGATTACTTCGCTTCCATATCAACAACGCAGTTTAACCGCCTAAGCAACAGTCGAGGGAAATTCCTAGACCTGCTTTTAGCCAACGACGTCTTCCATGCCGATGTTGCTCCGTGCTTGAACTTGACTGGACGCAAGAGCATTTATCACACACCAATTACGATAAATATTTTTTATACTAAATGACAACTAATGAATTTTCGAACGATTTTCACTTTAATTTTAGAATGGCCGACTACGCCTCCTTGAATGAATTTCTCAGCACTGTCGATTGGGACTTTTTACAGCGCGGTGTGGATTTGAATGACACGGTGCGCGGATTCAACGAGCTTCTTGGGAGTGGTATTGAGAGACACGTTCCGCGGGTTACCAATATAAAATTCGGCTTTCGGGAGCCATGGTATAATAATGAGTTAATGCTGCTCGAGAAACGAATCAACAAGTATCATTCTCTTT
The DNA here is from genome assembly GCA_963691935.1 of Nephrotoma guestfalica. Lineage (NCBI taxonomy): Eukaryota > Metazoa > Arthropoda > Insecta > Diptera > Tipulidae > Nephrotoma > Nephrotoma guestfalica. The sequence continues at coordinate 249,127,470 of OY829913.1, read as the reverse complement.
ACAGGCTTTACGGCGAAGAATACCATTCCGATTTCGTTAACGCCCGCAATGAATTTAAGACCTTTAACTGGTTCCATTTCAAAAATTACGTAGTGCAAATCGATCACCTCCATTGTACTCGATCATTTCAACTGCTCCTTCTAGATCAACTGCTCCTTCTCGACGTTAGCAAGGGAGCGGGTTATGACGGTTTTCCGCCCATTCTATTCAAACGTTGTGCCGTAAGTCTGGCTCCAGCAGTTACCTTCTTATTTAACGAAAGCCTTCTTCGTGGTATTTTTCCAGATCCCTGGAAAATATCATGCATTCATCCAATTTTCAGGGCGACTTACTCCGATTTTCATCGACTGGGTGCTTTCTTATCTTTCAGATCGTTGGCAATCTGTTAGGATTCTGGATTCTTTTTCCCCATTATTTCGGGCGCCATCCGGCGTGCCTCAAACGTGTGTTAAACTGCGATATGTTACAAGACGACTTAAACCGCTTTTTCAGCTGGTCAATTAACAACTTACTGGCTTTAAACGTGAGTAAATGCAAAATTATTTCTTTCTTCCGTATCCGCTCGCCTGTTTTTTATCAATATCAACTGTACAACGAAACCATGATCTTTGAATCTGACGCTACGTTTACCAGGCCTGTTAACGCCATTATTTCAAAGCCGTACATTATTCTTGGCTTCATAAAACGAAACTGCAAGGACTTTCGTAACCCGTTAACTT